>JAZEWU010000026.1:7920252-7933165 GCA_036362915.1 Geotria australis | reverse complement strand
GGGGAGGGCGAGGGACTGGGAGAGGTGAGATCAGTGTGTGGTCCGCACGAGGTCCGGAGGGGAGAGAGTTTCTGAGAAGGGCTTTTGAGCAGGAGGTTTTGCGGAGCAGGAGAAAGCGCGGCTCCACTGCTGGATGGTGGCAAAACTGCTGGGGAGAGACGTGTCGAGTCTGTGAAGCAGTGTGCAGAGCGCGGTGCGGCGTTCCACTGCTAGGTGACGGGGAAGCGGCTCGTGTGAAATAAAGACAACGTGCTTAGAAAGACAACGTCTCGAGCTGCATCTGTGTAGAGATGACCCACAAACAGCACGGTGCTCAGCAGCGTCAACAGACCGCGGAGCTGGAGGAGGGCGGCGTGCGCGATGTCTCACAAGCTGGGGAGACTGAGGAGATACCAACCGACCAGAACGTAGTGCAACACCCGACGGCACATCCTGACACGATGCCGAGTGGGGTATTACAAGTGGTGGCAGAAACGGGATTAGAACCCACGACTCCAAGGGAGAGTAAGACGAGAATCGGGGAGACCGAGTGTTGCGCGGCGTGCAGGGTGGAAGGCGCCAACAAGAGATGCACCGCCTGCAAAACTGTAGCGTACTGCGGACAGCCCTGCCAGAAACAGCACTGGGGTTTGCACAAGCAGTCCTGTCGTTGACTGGCGGAGAAACAGCCGCTGATCAGCATCACAGCAGGGCGGACCAACGTCGAGGACACTGATGAGGTCTGGGAAAGGCTTGAGGCGCTTGAGGAAGACCAGCAAAAACAGTGGGCCGCCAGCAAGGAATGGGGCGAGATAATAAGGGAGGTGAACGAGATGATGCGGTGAAGTTTCCAGCAAATGGGGAACGTCATGACGAAAGAGCATGAGGAACTCATGAAAACGCAAGAAGAATTGCGGACACTGCAACAACGATATCAGCGGAAGAATAACGTCATGATGAAAGAACAGGATGAGCTCGTGGAAACACAAGGAGCATTCTGAACGCTGCAGCAAAGCTTCCAGCAGATGGAGAACGTCACGAGGAAAGGACAAGAGGAACTCGTGAAAACGCAAGGAGAGCTGCCGACACTGCAGCAGAGGTACCAAGAATTTCACCACCCTCCACAAGCATTGCCGGCGCAGCTACTGCAATGAGAACCCGCAACAACTACGGCGGTGGGGAGATGGGGGAACCAACTGCCCGTGACGTGCTGGGTGTGCGGAGGAAAGGGACACGTATGGCGTTACTGCTTGCGACGGGAGCGACCGCAGCAGTCACTGGTGAACGAACCCAGGCCCGAGCCGAACCAACAGTGGCCGCGGCAGCCGGCGGCCAGCCCAGGACACGTTGGGGTGATGAAGATGGAGGGGGGAGGAGTTGAAGCAAAGGTGGAGGGATTTGTCGGCGGGCGATTAACCGTCATGTTGGTCGACACCGGGATGACAATCTCGATGCTCAACGAGGCTCACTGCCGCCGCGCAGGCGTCCCTATCCATCACTTCCAACCCCCAGACCGAGAACTGAGTCAAGGAAACGGCACAGTGCTGGACGTGCGAGGAAGTGTGAAGCTGACAGTACGGGTGGGAGTAACGGAAGCCAAACACGAATTTCATGTTGTGCCGGCGCTCTGCGAGGAAGGCATTCTCGGCACCGACCTGCTCAAAACGCTTGGCCTGACGGTAGATGTAGGCAGACGCTGTGTGAGGCAACGAGCAACAGGAGAAGAAACCCCATTTAAATCCAGCAACGCAAATGTGACCGGCCCTAACGAAACACACACAAAGCCGAAATCTGCTCTGCTCACCGCAGCGCCGACGGAGGGGCCGCGGCGAACAGAAAACCACGTGCAGCAGAGGGAGGCCGACCGGCAACCAGACCACAGGAGCCTGCAGCGACGACACCGGCGTGGAAACGTGACCAACACCCTCCCGTGAGGTGTTGGCAGTGCGGGAAGAGAGGCCATCTGCGGAGAAGCTGCTGGGAAGGAGCACCATCGCCGCTACCGGCGGAGAAGACGGCGTGGCAGCGAGCCATGTACGCGCCAAAGGCACCAAATGGCCGCGGACCCTGGCGAAAGAGGATGGTGACGTCAGGGGTCAGGAGTGACGTGGCTGAGAGGTTGACCAGAAGGGTCGAGCGTGATGGGGTATGGGAGCGGCCACCTGATTGGCGCACGCCCGGGCACCCGGAAGCCGGCCAACAGCGCTGGTGTGAACAGATGTACCAGCAGCAGCGGTGGCGCTGGCAACGGCGTCGGCGAGCAGAACAGCGGCAGCGTGAGACAGCGCCAGCCGAAGCTGATGGCCAGGGAGGAAGGGCTGGTGGATGTGGTGATGGAGGGCACGACCCAGCGGCCCACAGGAGCGAGACCCAAGTAGTTTCCCCGGGCAACATTACAGACCGCGTCTGAAAGCCGGCTACTCACGTGGAGAGCGAGCCGGCAATGGACTGTGCCGGTAACGACCCGGCAAGAACGGTTGTGGCGACCGGTCAGGATGGCAAAGCGTGCGCGACTTTGTGTGCATAACTGTGCGTGCGTATGTGAATGGGTAACTCCATAGGCGGGAACAAAAGTGTGTGTAGCAGCGCGTATATGTAACTCCGTACGTGTGTGTGCACGTGCATATCACTGGGAAGGTATGAATGCGTGTAACAGTGCGTGTGTGTGTTTGCGTGTTGTGATGGTGATCATTGTAATAACTGGTACCCACAGTGTAATGATGTGTGATTGCGTGTTAATATGTGTGTGTACGTGAGTCTGTTGGTGAGAGTGTGTGTGTTTATGCAACTGTATGCATGTGTCTGTACATGAGAGGACCACGTGGGTGTCCAAGCATGCATGCGTGTATTTAAATATAGCGTGAGCACAGCGGTCAGCGAGCACGCTAGTTGAAATCGTGTGGGTGTGTGCGTGAGACATGTAGCTCATTGGTTAGCAATATGCTGGGCTACAAACCTGGCTGTGACCCGAGTTCGAGTCTCGTTCACGACCAACATCGGTGATGACGCAGATAGCGATTGAAATTGTCGCTGGTGACAGTAGCGATTCCGAATGAGGACTACTGTGAAATGGTAATAACGATGACAAGTATCGCTTGCGAGTACGTGTTTTCACCATCGGTATTGGTTAAGCAGATGCTGTCGGCGACTGTACATGTTACGGTCGGTATCATTGGAAACGCATATTGCTTGCGAATGTCGGTTTTACATTCGGTAGTATTTATGACAAGTATCGCTTGCGAGTGCGTGTTTTCACATTCGGTATTAGTTAAGCAGATGCTGTCGGCGACTGTACGTGTTACGGTCTTTATCATTGGAAACGAATATTGCTTGCGAATGTCGGTTTTACATTCGGTAGTATTCATGACAAGTATCGGTTGCGAGTGAGTGTTTTTGCATTCGGTATTGGTTAAGCGGATGCTGCCGGCGACTGTACGTGTTAAGGTCGGTATCATTGGAAATGAACATTTCTTGCCAAATGTTGACTTACATTCGGTGGTGTTAAAGCAAATAAGGATGACAATGTTGACGGAAGTAATTAAAGGGGCATTGTAATCACGATCAGGGTCTCGAGACGAATCCCATTTCTGGAGGGAGGACTGTAATGCACTCGTGGGTGCCTTAGAAAGGCCGCCGGTTCAGTAGGCGCCGGGCGCTGCGTCGCTCCGCGCAAACGCGGCTGATAGAAGATACCGGTTTCGCCTGCCGTGGCCACATCAAAGGGAGGGTCCGGGGGCTATTTTAATTTAAAGTAATAATCCCAGCGACTAGGACATTCCTAAAGTTCGAGGGACAAAGGGCCCGGAGATTCCACTGAGATGAGAACCGCATTCCAAGGCCAAGGAAACAAAGACCCCGAGACCC
The DNA here is from genome assembly GCA_036362915.1 of Geotria australis. NCBI lineage: Eukaryota > Metazoa > Chordata > Hyperoartia > Petromyzontiformes > Geotriidae > Geotria > Geotria australis. Next base: position 7,929,322 of record JAZEWU010000026.1, on the reverse strand, counting down.
TATTGAAATGGGGACAGAATTTGAAAGGATGACGTCCTAGGGATGGAAAAAAGACCAACCACTCCCCGCCGCGGGGGAGGGCGAGGGACTGGGAGAGGTGAGATCAGTGTGTGGTCCGCACGATGTTCGGAGGGGAGAGAGTTTCTGAGCAGGGCTTCTGAGCAGGAGGTTTGGCGGAGCAGGAGAGAGCGCGGCTCCAATGCTGGATGGCGGCGAAACTGCTGGGGAGAGACGTGTCGAGTCTGTGAAGCAGTGTGCAGAGCGCGGTGCAGCGTTCCACTGCTAGGTGACGGCGAAGCGGCTCGTGTGAAATAAAGACAACGTGCTTAGAAAGACAACGTCTTGAGCTGCATCTGTGTAGAGATGACCCGCAAACAGCACGGTGCTCAGCAGCGTCAACAGAACGCGGAGCCGGAGGAGGGCGGCGCGTGCGATGTCTCACAAGCTGGGGAGGCTGAGGAGATAGCAGCCGACCAGAACTTGGTGCAACACCCGACGGCACATCCTGACACGATGCAGAGCGGGGTATTACAAATGCATTGTCACTTGCAGCCCTGTGGTAACCCATGGTGGGATGAAGGATCCCCCGGTGCCGAGTCCTTCGCGGCAGCTGTTTGACCAGACTTCACCGCACGTGTCAGTGTGCGCGGGTCATGTGTGGCGGAGTTGCTGGGGATGTCACCTGGTTTATAACCTATCGCGCTCATCCCTGCACCACGGCTGTTCCCCACACCATATTGTATTCGCTAGCAACGCATCATGCTGCACCTTACCAAGTATAGAGACACATGACAGCAATAGCCGCATCGCAGAAGCTGAAACCCAACTGTCGGCTCTACCCGCCGGGGTGTTTGACAGCCTGGCGAATCTGCAGACGCTACAATTGTACAAAAACAAGCTGAGCGCTCTTCCCAACAGGGTTTTCGACAAACTGACCCAGCTTACTCTGCTGGGTCTCAATGACAACCAACTGACATCCATTCCCACGGGTGCGTTCGATCAGCTCGTGAACCTGGAGAAGCTGTATTTGTACAACAACAGCCTGACAGCTCTACCCGCCGGGGTGTTTGATAGTCTCACTCAACTGACTGTTTTGGGTCTGGAGATCAACAAGCTGCAGGCCCCCCCCCCGTCGGGGTGTTTGACAAACTGACCCAGCTCACACATCTGGGTCTGCATGACAACCAGCTGACGACCATTCCCAGGGGAGGTTTTCTGGGCGTGCGTCTCTATAGCTGGATGTACGATGCTCATCCAAGACAAGTTCTACTAAACCAGTGGTTCTCAAACCTTTACTGCAGCCTGCATCCCTTTGGTTCTCAAAACATGTCACCGCGCTTATTAATACATAAATATGTAACATGAATGCTTTCGTGACCAATGTTATCTACAGTACAGTATGTCCCTTTTTTATTGGTTAGGTGTCGTAACCCCTCAATAATACATGTCGTAACCCCTCAACCCGACACAGCCAATTATTAAGGTTTGTCACCTGAACAAAACGTGCCCCGGGATTGTTGTGTGTCGTGGTTTGATCTCAAGACAGTGTGTGTCAGAGTTTGACCCCATGGCAGTTGAGGCTGAGTCGACCTAGGCGAGGTGCTGGACCGGTTGAAAAAATAGTGAGTGGAGTTGGCTGCGAGTGGGAATCAAACTTGGGTCACCGGGTTCGTTGCACCGGGGGCAATTTAGTCAACAGGCCAATTAACCTATGCAGCAGCAGTGTGGTGCACTTGTTCATCCACCCGATAAGCTTGGGCCGGCTCTGCTGCAAACGTCTGTTGTCCGGTGCGTCTCACCTCCAATCCGGTCGCTTGCTGAGTCCAAGGCGGCTCAGCGACACCCCCCCCCCCGTTCCGAACTCTGCGTCGGGCTGTCCGGTAGCTGGGCCGAGTCTGGCATGCTCTGGTTCTGGCATCAACCGCATGGGAGTTGACACCATCACGGTTGAGGGGCCAGCCCTGGCTTCTTCAGGTGCGCCGGTCTCCCGTTGATATTCTTCCATTGCAGCGCGCATTGCGGGACCCGCCACAACCTCACTATCATCCTCCATCCTCACACAAAAGCTATCAGACAGGTCGTTCGTTTCGATATTTTATTTAACACATTGACTACAGTCTTGACAGTGGACTGCTGAATTATAACGCTCCCTCAACTTTGCTCACTACTATCTTGGCAGTGGAACTCTCGAGCTAAGTCTTAAGTTGTAGGGCTAGCTGGTCATGCTGGGCCCGGAGCTCCTCGTGCAGTGATGATCCCGAAGATCACTGACTCTCAAAGTCTCTCTCCTCCTTATTTGCTCCTTGAGCCTTTTTCTAGAACGTTCTCTTGTTTACCGTCTCCCATCCCCCTTTCTCTTGACCTTAATAAGGGGCACCTGTCCCTACTTTAGAATTGTAAGGACCGGGTCGATTCTCGTGTCAGGATGAGCCGTCGGGTCTTTTACCACGTTCCTGTCCAATCCGGACACCACAAAGACGAGAGCACATGTTGGTCGGCGTGATCCAGGAGCCGCTGACTCACCCCCCACACAGATGAAGGTCAAAGCGCAGGCTTCTAAGCAGATTGTCCTTTAATTCACCAGCAAGACTTCTCACATGAACAGCAGTCCATCACTACGACCGCTCAAGCTTGCTATCACCGATCTCCCCGCTTACAGGCACGCCGTTTAATTACAAGCTAGCAGTGGAGTGCTGCAGCGTGCTCTCCACTCTGCTCCCCAGCTCACACAGCTGGTCGGGCACTGCCACCATGCCTCCGGGACACACCGGCCTCCAGGACGCACACGTCGTTCTGGACCTCTCACACAGAACCTCCTTCAGGACTTCCCCCTCCAAGACTCTCCGACCACAGGGCACACACGCCTTTTATCCCTCCAAAGAGATCTGACATCATCATTGATGTCACCCCCCCTTCGCTAATTATTACAGCCTTTAAGCTATCTTTAGCAACTATAATCCCCTTAAACAACAAGGGGCGGGGGAAAAGCCCCCATTACATCATTCCCCCCCCTAGGGCGGGGTGTGACGCGGTCACTTGCCCCCTCCCTCACTGGTGAGACGACTGGGCTTGCCCAGGCTTGCACCAGGTCATTGCAGAATTATCATTTTCCGTCTCCCATCCCCCTTTCTCTTGACCTTAATAAGTGGCACCTGTCCCTACTTTAGAATTTTCATTTTCCGTCTCCCATCCCCCTTTCTCTTGACCTTAATAAGGGGCACCTGTCCCTACTTGATAATTACTGTTTCTCCTCCAGATGTCACGAGGTCCACTCACCACACCCCAACTATCTCCATTATCCCATGCCTCCACAGCAGCATGTCTTTGGACTGTGGAAGGGAACTGGAGTGTCCGGTGATAACCCACGCGGACACAGGGAGAACATGCAAACGCCACACAGAAAGGCACCCGAGCCGGGAATCGAACCCAGGGGTCTTGCAGTGAGGCGGCAGCGCTACTCGCTGCGCTAGAATATGACAGCATTCTGTCGACAGCATTCTGTCGTACCACAGCGCCATTGTGTAGCCCTAACACTGCACTGTCGCCCACTTCTGAACCACCACCCCTCCCCCCTGCCTCCCCCCTCCTTCCCTCTACCTTCCCTTACCCCTCTACTCCCCGATGTTCATCGATGTTAAGTCGATACTCATGTAGTGTGCAGTCCTGTCCTCGTGTTGCACACCCACACTGGTTTGCCGATATGTTTTGTGTATCCATAGTGAAGCTCTGTTTATGAGTTTAGGTCATGTGAAAAAGTGTGTAAATTTAGTGCACCCGTCGATATGTTGGAGAAAACGAGCGAGCACACACAGCACTTACCTTCAAAGATAATACAAAGTGGAAGTCTCAGCGAAACGTCGGTGCCATCGTTGAAGGTAAGTGCTGTGTGTGCTCGCTCGTTTTCTCCAACATATCGACGGGTGCACTACACTTTCACACTTTTTCACATGACCTAAACTCATAAACAGAGCTTCACTATGGATAACATTGGTCATGAAAGCCTGCGAGTTAATGTTTTGTTTATTTGTTGTTTTTTTCCACGTCAACGAATTGTCACTAATGCATGCCAGCGCGTGCACAGCATAGACATTTACAATCTCGTCGCGAAATTATCCGCGTGTTCATCACGTTACGCTTTGGAGGCTTCTCTGCGGACGCAGGCCCACGCGCGTGATTACGGTGTCAGTTTGTCAGGACCACAGGCTGATAAGATACCGATCTGCCGCCGCTTGTCGAGTCCGTTAAGCACTCTTTAGTTCCGTGTTTATTGTTAAATATAAGCGGCGGCACCCGCACTCGGCGTTTAATTGAGACGCGCTATATTTAAACCAAGCTCAGGGGGATGTGGTCTCGGCTCCTCGCCACGTGGCCGCCGTTGCCTCCCCGCTGGTCTGCGGCTCCCTCCTCCTCGCTCCTCCGAGTCGTCCTCTCTCTGTCCCTCTTCGAGAGCGAGGGCCGAATCTTGTCCCATGGAACGTCCATCCATCCTTCCATTTTCTAAACCGCTTGTCCTGGTGAGGGTCGCGGCGCAATGGAACGTTACACGTTCAAATTATTATTGGTGGAGACATAATTATTACTTGACGGTTGGCTTGTCAGTGCTGTTCTTTCGGGATAGCTGTGTCACTGAGCTATCTCCCTCCCTCTCTCCCTCGCGACGTTTCGCCTCCCTCGTTGGATGATGCTTCCAGTGTCACGGCTATAGACCGTGTGTATAGAATGGGAATCCCACCTGCTGAACACTTCCCTCCTGGCTCAGATGCACCATGGATTCAGTGGAAGACACTCAACCGCCTGAGAACTAGAACGGGACGATCAAAAGATGCTTTGGTCAGATGGGGCTACAAGACCGGCCCAACCACCTGTGAATGTGGAGAAGCAGACCATACTATGGAACACTGCCTTGTCTGTGCTCTACTACCCAACATCTGCAGCTCAAAAGACCTTGTGGAGTTCAATGAAAATGCAAGGGGCTGTGTAAGAAAATGGGAAACTGTAATTTAACATCGCGCTTCGAAGAATCGCAAAGAAGAAGAAGATAGACTATAGACTGTGTATAGATTATAGACTGTGGAGGTTTGCATATTTGAGGGGGGGAATAAATGTGGGGATAAGTGATGGGGGACTCAGAGGTCCCGTGGCAACAGGAGTTTAATGCTCCAGTAACCCCGGCGATCACGACATGTTTTTGTAAGGAGATAAGTTGTTTTCGAGATGTTCCTAATGGGTTTGGGGTTAATGAATAACTCGGCTCGTGACTTGAGAGAGGAGAGGGGAGGAGTTAGACTCGGGTAAACGATTGGTGTGAGTGTGTTTTTCGGCAGTGTGTGTTTGGCTGAGCTAATGCTGCCTGTGGATCGGACTGCACGCCACAGAATTGCTCTGTTAATAAAACCGTTTGTTGAAGAAGTCCTGGGTCGGCTCCTCCTTCAGAATGACCTGCAAGCGCCGTGACAAGATGCCGGTCGTGGTATCACAACTGTATAAACTACAGACTACGTGTGTAGACTGTAGAGAGAGGTAGAGCGCTCAGTGACACGGCTATCCCAAAAGAACAGCTCTGAAGAGCAACCGTCATGAATCGAGCGGTGAAAACCTATATCAGAATGTTAAGTTATTTTAATAATTTGGGGCGACACGGTGGCGTGGTGAGTAGCGCTGCCGCATCACAGCAAGAAGGACCCGGGTTCGAATCCCGGCTCGGGTGCCTTTCTGTGTGGATTTTGCATGTTCTCCCCGTGTCCGCGTGGGTTTTCGCCAGGCACTCCGGTTTCTTCCCTCTGTCCAAAGACACGCTGCTGCCGCATAGGTTAATTGGCCTGCTGACTAAATTGACAGCGGTGCCCCGTGATGGACTGGCGTCCCATCCTGGGTATAGCCCTGCCTTGCAAAGCCCTGTGTCTGCCGGGAGAAGCTCCGGCTCACCGCAAACCTGTACAAAATTAAGCGGTTTCTGACAGTGAATGTTAATAATAATTTGATCGTAACACGTGTTGCCTTCGTTGCGCAGTGCCATGTCGTCAGCGTTGCGAAGGCGCCACCTCGTGGCCGCTTCTAGGAGTCGCTCAAGTCACTCGTACATTTGTTGTATCGCAGGAATCCCGCTTCCAGAGCTTCCAAGCTCACCGGATATGTTCTGCTGTAATAATAAACATCTGTCCATCTGTCAGTGTTAGGGATAGTGTTAATTGGCATGCGGACTAAATTGCCCCCGGTGCCTTGCTCGGTATAGTCCTGCCTTGCGACCTGTGTGTGCTGGGATGAGCTCCGGTTCACCGCGACCCTGTTACAGGATTAAGCGGTTTCTGAGAATGGATGGTGTAGTGAAGGCTTGAGACACAAGAGGGCGACACGTGGCCGTGTGTTGACTCGTCACCACTTGCTGCCAGTGTCGTCTCGCCCACCACCTACCCCTCTGCAAGACAAAGACAAAGATCCCCCGTATAGCCTTAACAGACTGTTGGGGCAAGTGCCGTTAGCGAGCACCTATGAAGGTCGACACGGCACACAAGGGGGTGGGTGACCAGCACCACGCCCGGCCGCCTTTGTCTCCCTAGTGGCGATGTTTACACACCGCACTAGGTACTCATTTGAGGCTGAGTCGACCTAGGGGAGGCCCAGGACCGGTTTCAGAAAATCGTCACTGGTGTTGGCCGTGAGCGGGATTCGAACTCGGGTCGCCAGATTCGTAGCCCAGTGCGCTAACCACTGGGCTACCCCTCTGCTCAACCACCACCACCCTCAAGGTCATAACAACACCAACCGCCGTTCGCCACTAAGTGGCCGTGACGTCACCACGGCGCCTGTGCTAGGCCAGGTGCACCTTGAGGCTATCACGCAGAGTGTCGAAGGCTCGTTGTCATGGGTTGACTGACAGATGACTGACTGTGGCACCACCTGCGTTCCTCCGCCCTCTATTGTTTGTCTGTAAGGAAGTGACGGCCATCTTAGGGGACGCTGGCAGATTTTTGCCGCTCTTAAGATTGCCAGTTTTACGACCTTTAGGTATATTCGAAGCAGCCTTAATCATTTAAAAAATGTTGTTCCTTTGTTTTTTTTTTACATTGTTGACATGCCGTTTCTTCGAGGCCCTTGTGCAGCGCTTTGTGACCCTCGGGTGAAAGGCGCTATATAAATTGAAATTATTATTATTAATTATTATTATTGTTGTTACTGGAAGTCTACTGCCTCCAACTGTCCAGTAGCGTCCTTCACGAACCTTCTCCACAGAGGTCGATCTTGACACCGCTGGGACCAGTCATCGGCAAGTCCAATCAGCTCCACGTCCTTCTGCACCACATCAGTCCATCTCTTCTCCAGCCCGTGCTGCACCCGTTTGGCCACGTCTATCCGAGCAAACAGAAGTTGCTTTGGCATCCGGTGGCTGGGGATGCGGGCTACATGACCCAGGCAACGCAACCTCGCCTGCCGGAGGAGCTCACCGATGGGAACGTGTCCTGATTATTTAAGGATCTGTGAACTCCTCACACAATCTAGTCTGGTTAAACCCAGGATGGATCGTAGGCAGGCCAGCCTGAACGCTTCAAACCGGCACAGCTGTTCATTCCAAGGGGTCCACGTTGCACAGCCATATAGGAGAGAGGGCATCACTGTTGCCGACAAGACCCGGAGCTTCGTCTGGCGCGACAGGCCAGGCAGCTTCCACACACTCGTACGCAGCAAATGAAAATATAATGCCGCTCGACTGATTTGGAGTGAGACCTCTACTGCCAAACCGGAACCGGTCATAAGCACACTGCACAAGGTCACAACACACTCTTCAACACTCACCGACACACCACCCTGCACGTCACAACACATTCACTCACCACTCACCCACCGACCACATTGGAGGTCACAACACACTCACCACTCACTCGCTGACTACAGCACACTCACCACTCACCCACCACCACTCTGCACGTCACAACACACTCACCACTCACCCACCGACCACATTGGAGGTCACAACACACTCACCACTCACTCACTGACCATAATAGATGTCACAACAACACTCACCCTACAACACACTCACCCACTCGCCCACCACGACACTTATAAGTCACCTCTCATGTCGCCGTCCCACCTCCGTCGCTCGCCGCGTCCCGTCGGTGCCTCCGCCACCCGGCTCGCGGTGAGACACCACGTGGAGCCGCGAGCACGCGTGGAGCCGCCCCGCGCGGGTGACCGGCGGCAGCAGTAGCAGGAGGAGGAGGACGCTGACCGAGCGCTCATCCCATTAGGAGAATGAGTTTGCGAGACGCGGGTCAAACGCAATCGCATCGCTCTTGCCAGCGACGCAGGCGGCGGCGGCACTTAGCTGATTGCGGGGAGACGCGTCGGGGTGGTTCGGGTTGGGGGTCCCGTCTCGTCGGCAGATCGCGGCGCCCGGCGGAGGAGCTGCAGGGGGGACAGCTCCCGGCTGTGCGGAGAGCGGCACTCATCACACTGTGAGTGACACCTTGTGTGTGTGTGTGTGACATTGTGTAACACTGTCACGCTGTGTGTGTGTGTGAGACACAGTGACACTGTGTGTGACACTGTGTCACTGTTCAGGCTATATAGGGGATCTTTATCTTTGTCTTGTGTGTGTAACACTGTGTGACATTGTGTGACACAGTGTGTGACACTGTGTCGATGTAACTCGGGGTGTGTGTGTAACTCGGGGTGTGTGTGTAACTCTTTGACACTGTGTGCGTGTGGAACACTGTGTGACATTGTGTGTGACACTGTGTCGGATAGATATGTAGATACATGTTTATTATTACAGCAGAAAAATACCCAGTTAGCTTGCAAGCTCTTTACGGGATTCCTGCGACACAACAAACATGCGAATTGACGACGATAATTTAAAAGATATACAAAATTCATATATAAACACATTTTAAATTAACCAACACTGTGTGTGTGTGACAATGCGTGTGTGACGCGTGTGTGTGAGTGACAGTGTGACACAGTGCGTGTCCCTTCTGTTAAACTCCTCCCTACCCCAGACCCGGGTCCCCGTGTCTCGCTCCTCTCCCGAAAAGTAGTTCCCACCGAGGGGACCTAGATCAGCGCGGGGGTT
>JAZEWU010000026.1:7664849-7679099 GCA_036362915.1 Geotria australis | reverse complement strand
ATCTTCGCGGCCCTTGTGCAGCGCTTTGTGACCCTCGGGTGAAAGGCGCTATATAAATGTATAATATTATTCTATTATTATTATATCTCTAAATGTTGAAGGGCTGAAACTAAAGAAAAACTTGTTGTAATGGGAAACTGTCGTGTAGCCATCACGCTTCGAAGAATCGAATCAATTCAAAATCGTGTTGGTTGTAACTAAGTGCATTATTGAAGTGTTATTACTTGTAATAAATACGTTTAGGGCTGTTTCTGTCTGCTCCTGACACCTCGCCTCTCACCGGGTCCATTCCCCATAGTGTGAGGAGAGTGAGTAGGACTCCACACTCTCACCCCCAAGAAGATTTCAGCTCAGGGCCCAGTCTGTCACCGTGGCGTGTTTCAACCCCGCCAATACAAGGCTAAATGGAGATATTTGTCTGTGTGTGCATTAAGGCTACACGGGGGATCTGTGTGTGTGTGTTAAGGCTATATGGGGGATCTTTGTCTGTGTGCGTCTCCAGCCACCAGCCTTCCCCGCTGCGTGCCGGGCCACCCCGTGTCGTCCCCAAGCGGGTTCTACCTGCAGGACGAGTGGGTGTCACGGTCGTGTGCGACTCGCCGCTTCCCGACCCCGGCGGACATGGCGGTGTGCCTGCGGGGCAAGAGGCTGTACCTGTTTGGGGACTCCACCATCCGACAGTGGTTTCTCTACATCAACAAAAACGTGCCGGGTAGGAGGACTTCACCCCTGGCTTGGAGCCAGCGTCGGATTAACCTAATAGCAAAAGTAGCATATGCTACGGGCCCCGCACTAAATGCTTGCAAGTTGTCTGGTGAAATCGGCATCTCATGATCTGTCAACGCTGTTGTTTACATGTAGGGGGAGCTGAATGTTGCATGGTACGCAATCATTACAAACGTGTGGAACGACAGGTCTATTAATTGCGGTGGAATTTCAAAACAAATAATTACTTTACTATGCACTTCAGTTTTCGCCGAAGGGCCCGGCGAAAACCCACGTGGACACGGGGAGAACATGCCAACTCCACACAGAAAGCCACCCGAGACGAGATTCGAACCTGGGTCCTTTTCGCTGTGAGGCGGCAGTGATACTCACCGCTACGCCACCGTGCCGCCTTCATGAATTATCCGTGGGATGAAACCGTAGTGCCCGACGAAAACCCACTTCACTCGCGGTCATACACAAAGCAGAGCAACATTTGAAATGTTGCAAATGTTGCACTTGTTCCCCCTCAATGTTGAATAAGCTACATTTAATTTGCTTTAGTTTTTCCCATCGCAATGTATACATTTATTTTTGTTTATTCGATGAATTATGAGCAATGCTGCAGTGTGTAAATGTTTTTTTGTTTGGTTCATTTGTAATTTTTATACTTTTTTAAATTTATTTTTGTCAATTCGCATGTTTGCTGTGTCAACGCAGAAATCCCGTGAAGAGCTTGCAAGCTCACCGGGTATTTTTCTGCTTTAACAATAATAAACATCTATTGCCCCACAGTGATGTTGCGTCAATAAGCACGGCGGATGATGTCACCGTGACGTCAGCGGAATGCCCGTTATGTCACCCCCGCCCCTGCCAGGCATGCAGTTCATCGATATTGACGCGCCCACGGTGCTGGGCCCACTCATGTCGGCCAACGTGACCACCAAGACGTTCGTCCTCTATCGCGCACAGGGCCTCCCGTTCCTCATGGGGCACGGGCCCGTGGCCTCCCTGCACTACATAGCCAACGAGATCGACGGCCTCACTGGTCAGGAGACCCCCACTTCCACCCGCCCCCCCACATGCCCCCACTACCCGCCTCGCACCCCCCCTCCCACACCCCCCCTCCTGCACCCCCCCTTCCCCCGCAGGCATCAGCGTGTGGGCTCACTTCACGGGCTTCCCTGTCTTCTTCTTCTTTGCGATTCTTCGAAGCGCTATGATAAATTACAGTTTCGCATTTCTTTACACAGTTATTTGCATTTTTACTTAACTCTGCAAGGTCTTATCAGCTGCAGAGGTTGGGTAGTAGAGCGCAGACAAGGCAGTGTTCCAAAGTATGGTCTGCTTCTTCACATTCACAGGTGGTTGGGCCGGTCTTGTAGCCCAATCTGACCAAAGCATCTTTTGATCGTCCCGTTTGAGTTCTCAGGCGGTTGAGTGTCTTCCACTGAATCCATGGTGCTTCTGAGCCAGGAGGGAGGTCTTCAGCAGCGGGAATTCCCATGCCAGTTGGAGGAGGGTCACTCTCAAGCTTTTCCATCCAGAGCTGGAGTCTGGTTTCTTCTCGAGATGTTGTTAGGAGCTGCACATGGCTGAGGAAGCTTCTTCTTGACTTCAGTCGTTGGGCCGGGGGTTGACGTCCATGAAGGAGGTGGCGTTCATCACTAGTAGCCTTTGTCATCTCGACTCGACTGGCCACTTCCCGTCTGATATCAGCAGGGGTAATGCCAGCGAGGAGGTACAGGTTGTTTGTGTGTATGGGTTTCAAGCAGCCAGACATCAGGCGGCAGGTGTTGTTCATTGCTGGGTCAAGTTTCTTGGCATGGGTTGATCTCTCCCAGACAGGACATGCATACTCCGCAGAGGAATAGCACAACGCCAGAGCAGTAGATGTTAATGTGTGTGCTGTGGCTCCCCATTTGGAGTTGACCAGTTTACGTAGGATGTTGTTTCGGGAACCGACTTTCAACTCGGTGTTTTTGACGTGCTCCTTAAAGGACAGAGTGCGGTCCAGGGTTACTCCAAGGTAGACAGGGTGGGTACGGTGCTCAAGTGGTGTTCCAGAGCATTTGATGTTAAGAGATCGGTTAGCTTCACGATTCCTGAGATGGAAAGAGTAGACTTGAGTCTTCGCTAAAGTCTGTTGGCTCATCTCGGGCTGAGGTGAGATTTTCTTATACTGCTTCAAACGTACTCTCTTGGGATGTTCCACAGAGGTCGTCGGCATAGGTGAACCGTTCAGTATTCTGGTCCATTGGCTGGTCGTTAGTGTAGATGTTATATAGTAGGGGAGCCAACACACTACCTTGGAGTAGGTCATTCCGTTGTCGTCGCCAATGAGGTCTGTAAGCGCCAGGTCTTTTGTCAAGTCCAAGATCTTTTTCAGGAGGCGGTGGTTCACACTGTCATATGCAGCAGACAGATCAACAAAGACGGCTCCTGTTATCAGTCCTTTCTGAAACCCATCCTCAATATGCTCAGTGAGATTTAGAAGTTGGCTTGTTGTAGATTTGCCAGGTCGGAATCCGGCTTCTTGGGGGATGATGGCTGGTTCAGCAACAGGGGCAAGCCTGTTTAGGATCAGACGCTCAAACAGCTTATATGGGTGGCATAGCAGAGAGATCGGGCGAAAGCTATTTGCATACGCTGGATCTTTGCCCGGTTTGAGAAGAGCAATAATCCTGGTTTTCCTCCAGATCTTTGGGATGTTTTTTGTCAGCATGCGCTTGTTCATCAACTCAAGGATCCATTTCCACGTCAGAGGTCCAAAGTGCTTGATCTCTTCCGTGAAGATGTTATCCAGTCCGATGGCTTTACCGGACTTAAGGGTGTTGATGCCGATATTGAGCTCTTCAAGGGAGAACGGCTTAGTCAGTCCAGAGGTTTGGGAGTACTTTACTCGCTCTACCTTTGGTCTTGGCTGTTTGCTGGTGCATTTCCCATTGAGCAGCAGCTGGTGTGCATCTTGGTTGGCGGTGGTGGTATACTCGCTGCTTTGTTGGGGTCGATGGATCGTTGCTGATTTTCCAAATGAGGCTCCACGCCTTTTTGCTGTTTTTCGTCATATCTGTTGTCTCCACCAGGTTTTGCCATTTCTGCTGCCGGTGTTCTGATAGAGATGTCATAAGTCTCTTGCCTACTTCGATGGTACTTTCAACAAAGGGGTCGTATTCGTAGAGCTGTTGGTATTGCTCATAGAGTTTGGCACTTTGAGCATTAAGGCTCCAGATGTACTGAGTGCGGCAGCCTCTTGGGATGTTCTTGCGGGCTGCTTGGTGCACAAGCTTGGTGAACTTGTCATAATTCTTGGGGTCCGCTGGGAGATGGACGATCTTCCTTTCTAGATCTTCTTGGAAGCCAGGCCAGTTCGCTTTCCCAAAGTTGAATGTTCTTCGGAATGGAACTGTGGCTGGGGTGATTGCAGCATTGGCTGTAATGCTGATGGGACGGTGTTGGGTTCTTGGCAGTGGCTCCAAGACCAGCTTCTTACTTAATCCGGTTTGTAGCCTGCTTTCCATCGCCCATTGTTGAAGGACTTTGGTTGTTTAGCATCGTGGATCAGATTAAGCTGGCTGTTTTCAGCCCATGCTTCTACCGCATCTCCATCTGCGTTGTTGTTGGGGTATCTCCATTGCGTGTTGTGGCTGTTGAAATCTCAAATTACAATCTTCGGTTTTCCAGATGATGGTATTTCAGGCATCTCTCGAGGTGTGGTAGGCCGTTTGTAAACTGAGGTAACAGTAACTCCTCGGAGTTCAGCGGTTAGGACTTCGATGTTGTTTTTATCGCTCTTTGATGTTGATTCTGCGATTGTCCCATTTTTTGCTAGTATGCTTCCGTATTTCTCATGTGGTCTTTCTATAAGGGTGGTCATACCTTCCACATGAGAGCGAGGGTTTTTAGGTCCACGGTGGGTTTCTTGTAGGCAGAGAAAATCACAATGATAATCTTTGCATAGTTTTGCAACAAGTTCTTCTTTAGTTGCAGACAGCCCTTCAACATTTAGAGATATAATAGTCAGTGCTGTCCTTAAAGGCGGGCATTGGCCTCTCTTCTTGCTCCAGACTGAGGGGCTTCTGGCATCTGTTGAGCTTCTGGACATCGTTGTCTTTCAGCTCGGCTTCGAAGTGTTTGGTAGAATTCGCAGGTAATACCAAGTATTACTTGACAGGGATCGCAACGTGAACGTTTCTACCTTGATCCCGTGAAGTGAGCCTTCTACCTGTCCCCCCGTCTCTCCCCATGTGTCTCCCCGTCTCCCCTCCAGGCGGGAGAGACACCGTAGTGGGCATCACCGTGTGGGCTCACTTCACGGGTTTCCCCGTGTCCCTCTACGTGGAGCGAATCCGCGGCATCCGCGCCGCGGTGCTGCGGCTGCTCCGCCGCGCGCCCGGCACCCTGGTCGTGTTCAAGTCGGCCAACATCTCCTACCACTCCGTGTACCAGTCCGACTGGCTCTGCTACCAGCTGGACATGGTCATGCGTCACCTCGTGGCCGGGCTGCCCGTGGTCGTGCTGGATGCCTGGGAGATGACGGTGGCGCACCGCCTGCCCGACAACTTGCACCCAGAGCCGGTCATCATCGGCAACGAGGTCAAGTTGCTGCTCAGCTACGTGTGTCCGCTATAGGATTCGCGCTCACGACAGGGGGTCAACCCGTGCTGGTCACCGACCTGTCGCCATCCCTGGGCTGACCATGCCTTGTCAAGTTTGTAACCAGAAAAAAAAAACCCTCATTAATTGGGGCGGGGGGGGGGGGCAGCACGGTTGGTGGCATTGCGGTGAGTAGCGCTACCGTCTCACAGCAAGAAGGTGTCCCCGGTTCGAATCCCAGCTCCGGTGCCTTTCTGTATGGAGTTTGCATGCTCCCTCCCCCGTGTCCGTGTGGGTATTCGCCGGGCACTCCGGTTTCCCTCCCACGGTTGAAAGACATGCTGCTGCTGCCGAGGTTGTCTTGAATAAATTGCCTCCGGTGCCCTGAGATGTTGCAACTTGCCTACCCTGCTCTGCTGGACAACGAGTAAGTACCTAGTGCCCAGGACCTGTTCAGAAAATCGTCACTGGTGTTGGTGGCTGTGAGCGGGATTCGAACTCGGATCACAGCCAGGTTTGTGCCCAGCATAGTGCTAACCACTGAGCCACCGCTCCCCACACATGCGTACACACACACCAGTTACCAATCATGAGCCGCTGCACAAGCAACGTATTTGGGCGTGAAGTTTTATCAGTACCAAGGTGCACCTGAGACACAAAACAAAGACACAGACCACCCCGGTGTAGGTCACACAGGCTGCTGGGGCAAGTGCTGTTAGCGAGCAGCACCTATATAGGCCGGCACGGCACACGAGGTGATTGGGGTTGGCTAATCACACCCGGCCGCCTTTGTCTCCCTAATGGCAATGTTTACACACCGCACTAGGTACTAGTTTGAGGCTGAGTCGACATAGGGGAGGCCCAGGACCGGTTCAGAAACTCGTCACTGGTGTTGGCCGTGAGCGGGATTCGAACTCGTGTCGCTAGGCTTGTAGCCCAGCATAGTGCTAACCACTGAGCCACCGCTCCCCACAGACACGCGTACACAGACACACGCACAGAGACACGCACACACACAGACACAACAAAGAAACACTCGTACACAGACACACACCAAAAATCAGCAGGTGTGATAACAAACGTAAAAAATGCAGCGGGGTGCGCAGACCAGAGCCGCCGCGCGGTCAGCCTCCGCATCAAAGACGTCACGTAACTCCCGGGGGGGCTGGTCGTCGGTTTCCTACGAATCTGGAATCGCTGTGATTTGTATCTTGCGGTCTGGCCGAATCTGTCTCGCGTGCCGTGTGTTTGACCGGATTTCGCTTTCCGAACAAAGATTTTTACCGACGAGAGGAATCCATTGTCTCGCCCGTGCCGCGCGCGGCTGCGACCGTCGCTTCATCCTGCAAGAGGGTCGCGGTGAGGCCGGCCAATTAACCCAGGTAGCAGCAGCAGCGTGTCTTTGGACTGTGGACTGGAAACCGGAGTGCCCGGCGAAATCCCACGCGGACACGGTGAGAGATTCACGATTCATGGAGAGAGAAAGTGGGCGATGCCGTCGGCGATTCCGACGGCATCGCCCCGGGTGTCATGGCCGGTGAGCCGGGAAGTCTGACGCCACGGAACAGGGGCCCCCTCCGGGGATGGGAGACAATCCTCGAATACTGGGTGTAAATTATTACCGAGATGATTCTAATTATCATCGCATCACCACCGGCCCTCCAAGCTCTACATTTCAGCAAGAACGGCACAAATTGGTCGTGACAACGGTTTGTGTTGAACGTTAAACAGTGGTCCCCTCGCTTTACAATGGCCTCACAATACGATGAAATTGCTTTACGATATACGCTCTGTAAGAACGTCAGTTTTGCATTACGATGAAATCGCTTTTCGATACACGCTCTGTAAAAAAATGAGTGTCCTCGCATTATGATCAAATGTCATTGTACTACGATATGGCCGCACATGAGCGTGGGTGGTGCGGCAGCCAATCGTAGGTATTATTGGTCTCACTTTACGGTGGTCTCACTCTACGACACGTGTTCTGGAAAGGATTAGTATCGTAACGCGAGGGAACATCCATCCATTGCCAGAAACCGCTTAATCCTGTACAGGGTCGTGGTGAGCTGGAGCCTATCCCCACAGACAAAGGGTGCAAGGCAGGGCTATACCCGTGATGGGACGCCACTGTATTCTAATTCTAATCCCGAGGGGTCAACATTCCGTGCGGGTCAAATGCCCTCTCACACCGACGCTTGTGGATAATGTAAACAGTTCCCGCTGGGCGGTACAACCAAGGGGGGGCGGGGGGCAAAACTCATCCACCAACAACCACAAACTCACCCATTCCATGCCCCCCCACCCCACCAACATGAGGAGGGGGGGCATGGGTGGGTATAGAGAAGTAGGGGGCCCTGCCTGGGCGGCCTTGAGTGGGCCCCCTATTCCCAAGCCGGGTCCACATCCTCGCAATCGGTTGAGAGATCGAATCGTAACTCGAGAATCGCGCCAACGTGAAAAATCGTCACGACTGCTCGGTCCGCACATCTGACGAACATCTGCACTCGCTCCACCCACCAGCCCCCAACGTCAGTATCGTAAGTGACCAACTGTTGAAATCGGTTTCGGCGCAAGTTGCCGCCGAACGGATGCAATTCAGTTTCCCGAAATACCAATTGCGCGGTTTGTGGACCCGGATTACACGACGTACCNNNCCCCCCCCCCGCCCCCACTGAGTCGGTGACAGTAGTAATTACAGCATAAAGTACAAACTAAACAAACTAGACCAGTGGTTCCCAAATTTTTCTCGGTCACGGCGGCCTTTATAGTGTTATCAGGATTTTTTCCCCACGACGCTTAAAGTTCAGAAAATATAATCTGGCATATATCAAACAAATTTGGCATATTCCGCGGCACCCCTGCGAGTTAGCCGCGGTGCACACTTTGGAAACCACTGGACTAGACAGTTGCCGCGAAAATCCGTCGCTGAAAGCTGCCATTTCTCTCCCGCCCAAGGTTCCAGTTGTGTTATTTTACAGAGATAAAAAAAAAAATTACCGCTACATGTACACGCATTGTCGTCCTTTTTTCTGTGGTTTTTGTTTAGTTTTTTGGGAAATTTTCTTTTAAAAAGAATATCTTTGCTTGTTTACGTTTTCGCCGACTCGTTCTAAAAACTGAGCATCGCTCCCGCCCGGCGCTTGCACACGGCACGGTGCTAGGGATTCAAATATCACACACACCTATACAAACACACTCATACACACCTATAGAAACATGCACTCGCACTCATACACACTTCTAGAAACACGCGCCTCTATACAAACACTTGCACTCATACACGTATAGAAACATGCACACTCACACCAATAGAAACACGCACTCACCCTCATATACTCACACCTATAGAAACACACACATACGCGCCTCAATACAAACATTGGCACTTATTCACACACTCATATACACCCCATAAAACCCCATACAACCCCATACATACAAACATTCAACCATATGCATTGTAATTCAAACAACAACAAACACACTCACAAGCCACACACTCATGCACCCCCACACACACACTCTTACACACGCACACAGCAATACAGCGATTCCCTCCTCTAATCCTGGATACTGCTTGGTCGCTGCCCGTTCGCGAGCTCCCGTTAAGGCCTACGTGGCACACACACGGTGCCACATGCACACCCGGCCACCTTTTTTAGGCTGAGTTGACCTAGGGATTGCCCAAGTCAGGTGCGTACTCCGCCGTGGGGATGGCCCTGGAATCGAACCGAGGAATTTGGATTCATAGCGCGCTATGCCAACACACTTCACCGCCACCAAGGGCGTATATACGGTATGGCAGGTTTGGCACGTGCCCTGGGCACCACTTGAAGGGGGGGCGCCACTGAGCAGTTGCTATTAAAGTCAGACAAGCCATCCTCGGATAGTGAAGCAAGGAAGGTGCAGTCATAATTTTCATGCAGTGCCATAATTTGTTAATTAAAAGATTAACGAGCTTGACTGGTATTTTTTAGCTGATATTATGGTAAAGTTATCTAAAAGGTGGCTGTCAGATGTTTGGACAGGGGCGCAATTTCAGCGCTTGCCCTCGGCTCTATTTTCCATGTATACGCCCCTGACCGCCACTCACAAAGATCCCCCCCCGCGGGGGCCTCTAACCGGCCGTTTGGGGCGAGTGCCGTTGGCGAGCGGCACCTACGAAGGCCGCTACGGCGCACGAGGTGGGGCGGGTGGCCAACACCACGCCCGGCCGCCTTTGTCGCCTCCGTCTCCTCCAGCACTGATGTTTAACAGGGCCCAACAACAAGCTGCTTGCTCGAGACTAAGTCGACCTAGGGGGTGGCCCGCGACCGGTTGAGACGATCGTCACCGACGTCGGCAGCCGTTGGGGCGGGAGTCGAAACGGGTCCGTTGCGGGGGGGTGGCGCTAACCGCGGCGCCACCGCCCCAAGGACAACAACCGCCGTTCGCCGCTAAGTGACGGTGACGTCACCCCGGTGCCCGTGCGAGGCTCCCCCCACACGTACACACATGTGCGTGGGCGGGTGGTGCGGCGGTGGTGATGGGTGGCGCCACGCCGAGCGCCACTGTCACCGCTGCGACCGCTTAGGGCAGCATGGACCTGCGTGGCACACACACACACAGTGCCGGATTAAGGCACGGGCTTTAGGGGCTGCAGCCCAAGGGGCCTCCGCCAGCTGGAGGGCCTCCATGAGATTAAGTGAAATGTTATTTCATTTATGAATGCTGGGGGTCAAGGTAGAAGCGTTCACGTCGCGATCCCTGTCAGGTAGTACTTGGTATTGCCTGCGAATTCTACCAAACACTTCGAAGCCAAGCTGAAAGACAACGATGTCCAGAAGCTAGCCATCGTGCTTCGAAGAATCGCAAAGAAGAAGATTTATGAATGCTGAATCAAAGTATAAGTACTCGAAATTATCCATAAAAAATATATATATATTGTATATATATTTGTAGTAAGCATACTACGGCAAAAAGAAACACTGTACTGTAATAATAATAATAATTTCAATTTATATAGCGCCTTTCACCCGAGGGTCACAAAGCGCTGCACAAGGACCGCGAACAGGACGGCATGTCAACAACGAAAAAAAAACAATAAAAACCAAAGAAACAGAAAAAAAATTATTAAGGCTACAAACTCCACACAGAAATGCACCCGAGCCGAGATTCGAACCCGGCGGCTTCTTGCTGTGAGGCGGCAGCGATACCCACTGCGCCACCGTGCCACCGTGCCGCTCTTGGGTTACCGATAACTATGATGTGAATTGTAAGGAACGCGAACCCAGGCCGCTGGGTTCGTAGCGCCGCGCGTACACTCGCGCCTTATCCACTGTTCCGAGTCTGCCGCCGTCTGTCCGCTTCTCTGCCCGGCCTTTCTGAAATGCTCTCATCCACCCACCCGCCCCCTCTCTCTCAGTCGTGCCTTATGTCTGCCTCACCGCTCCCTCGGTAAATATATCGTATGACGGTTTGTGATGTCATATTCCTGGGGGCCTCACGGTCCCTGTAGCCCAGGGGCCTACTAAATCTTAATTCGGCTCTGCCGCCGGGCAGCAGTGTGTGTGTCTACAAGCTGCATGTGTGCGCGTGTGTGCGTCCTATGGCCTCAAGGTGCATATGGCCTGGCATAGGCGCCGCGGTGACGTCACCGCCACTTAGTGGCGAATGTCGGTTGTTGTTGTTGCTATGTCTGTGTGGTGTCTAAGTTGTGGAAGCTGCCCTGGCTCGTCATCTCCGGAAGAAGCTCCGGGTCTTTTCGGCAACGGTGATGTACAACGTGGAAAGCCCTTCGGAATGAACATCTGTGCTGGCTTGAAACTTTCAGGCTGGCCTGCTTTCGGTCCATCCTGGGTTTGACCAGACTGGATCACTGTGTGAGAAGCTCAGAGATCCTTAAAAGATCAGGACACGTTCCCATCGGTGAGCTCCTCCGGCAGATGAGGTTGCGTTGGCCGCTTGATCATGGAGCTGGGTGGACTTGCTGAAAACTGGTACCGCCGGTGTCAAGATCGACCTCTGTGGAGGAGGTTCGTGAAGGACGCTACTGGCCAGTTGGAGGCAATCGCCTTCCAACAACAACAGAGTGGAGGAGCGATGGTCAGAACAGCGAGCCAAGCTCAGGGCGGATAAAATAGCAATCTGGCACGGTGGAGAGCACAGGTGGTGCCCCAGCCAGTCGTCTTGGTCAGGCAGCAAATGGCACGTGGGTCTGTCCCATGACCTCCTGTCAGCGAGCCTTCGACACTCTGCGTGGCCTCAAGGTGCACAAGGCCTGGCACTGGCGCCGTGGTGACGCCGCCGCCACTTAGTGGCGAACGGCGGTTGTTGTTGAGTGTGAGTGAGTGTGAATGAGGCGTACTGACCGGAGGGATTTGAGTCGCACTCTCTCTGTCTGGTTCTCAGGACTCTCACTCTCATACGACGCCATCTGCAGAGCTGGGGGTGGGACGCACGTACAAAAACACCAACAACCACCGTTCGCCACTAAGTGGCAGTGACGTCACGACGGCGCCTGTGCCAGGCCAGGTGCACGTTGAGGACACGTGAAGTGTCGAAGGCTCGCCGACAGGAGGTCACGGGATAGACCCAGGTGTCATGGGCTGCCTGACCGAGATGACTAGCAGATGCACCACTTGTGCTCCCCACTGTGCCAACTAGCTGCGTTTTGGCCGCCCGGCACTCGGCTCGCTGTTGCGAGCGTCGCTCCTCCACCTTCCATTGTTGCCGGACGGCGTCTGCGTCCAACTGCCCAGTACCGTCCTTCACAATCCTCCTCCACAGAGGTCGATCTTGACACCGCTGGTACCAGTTTTCAGCAAGTCCACTCGGCTCCGGGTCCTCCTGTGCCGCATCAGTCTGTATTTTCTCTAGCCCGTGCCGCGCGCATTTAGCCCCCCTTCTATCCGGCCAAACAGCAGCTGCGGATGAGTGGTTGTTGAGCGAGTAGGCAAGTGTGCGTGGGTGAGTGGGTGACTGAGCGCTCGGGGTGAGCGTGCGTGCGTGCGAGCGAGCGAGCGAGTGATGACTCACCCTCCTCGTTGTGACAGACAGGTGCGTGCTGCAGGTACAGCCGCACGGCGGGCACGGATGCGTAGGGACACGGTGCGCGGCGCCACGACACAAACTCACGCACCCGCCTTGCCAGCTCGTGCAGCTTCTGCTCGACCACAAACACAAAGGTCCCCCGTGTAGCCTTCACAGACTGTAGGGTCAAGTGCCGTCAGCGAGTAGCGCCTGTGAAGGTCGACACGGCACACGAGCGGTCGGGTGGCCAGCACCACGCCCGGCCGCCCTTGTCTCCCCAGTGGCGATGTTTACACCCCGCACTAGGTACTAGGCCTCATACGAGTACCTAGTGCCCAGGAACGATTCAGAAAATCGTCACTGGTATGGCCATGAGCGGGATTCGAACTAGGGGAGGCCCCGGAACGGTTCAGAAAATGGTCACTGGTCTTGGTGGCCGTGAGCGAGATTCGAACTCGGGTCATAGCCAGGTTTGTAACCCAGCGTGCTAACCACTGAGCCACCGCTCCCCACACAAACACACAGACAGATACACAGGTACACACACAGGCGGGTAACGTGGGTGGGTCAGTGCGTGGGTAAGTGAGTGAATGTGTGAGTGAGTGCTTATGTTGGTGAGTGAATAAGTGAGTGCACGGCTGGGTGTGTAAGCACGTGGGTGACCGGGTGAGAGCGTGGGCGAGAGCGTGGGCGAGGTGGGTGGCACACCTCCACATTGAGGTGCCCGCTGGGCAGCACGCTGGGACTCGACTCGTTGAGAAAGTAGATGTCCTTGAGGAGGAGGCTGAAGAACGGGATCACGATCTGGACAGAGACAAAGGTCGCCCGCGGGGTCACTCACCCGGACGCAACAAGGGGCTGCGGAGCGAGCGCGGACGTGACCACGGCGCTCATAGTAATTATAATAAACAATTACGATTTATGACGCTCACGTATTCAACGTCGAAGGTATTCATTTGAAGAGAGAACGACTCAGAGGTGTAGCGAGGAAACCGCAGAGAGCCGGGGGCACCTGTAGCCCCTGGGCTACAGGTGCCGTGAGGCCACCAAGTCTGTACGACGCCACAAACCGTCATACGAACAATACGTATACAGTACAGTGTTTCTTTTTGCCGTAGTATGTTTACAACAAATATATATACAGTATATTAATTTAACCATTTTTTAAATAGATAATTTAGAGTACTTATAACTTTTCACTTAATCTCTGGAGGCCCTCCAGCTGGCGGAGGCCCCTGGGCTGCAGCCCCTAAAAGCCCGGGCCTTAATCCGGCACTGGGCGGAGGAGGCAGTGTTGCCGGTGGCAACATTTTGGCACTAGACACTGCGTCCTATATATTACGATGTTATCGGCCAATTAAATTAACGAGTGTGTATTATTTTGCTTTGAGAGAAACCCCGGAGAACCGGGAAGGAAAACCCACGCAGAACAGCGGGGGGGGTGGGGGGAGAGTAACAGCACAGAACTCCACGCAGAAAGGCGGCCCCCGAGGCGGGAATCGCATTCTTTCTGTGAGGTGCGAATGTGCAACATCCCCTGCTTACCCACTCACCCACCCGCNNNGCGCGCAGGGCGGTGCGGTAATTACTGAAGTTACTCGTGGGGTCCATGTGATGCTGCACACAAGACGACAAAGACAAAGGTCCCCCTTAACAAACTGGAGGGTCAAGTGCCGTTAGCGAGTAGCGCCTATGAAGGTCGACACGGCTCACGAGGGGGTGGGTTGGCCGGCACCGTGCCCGGCCGCCTTTGTCCCCATAGTGGCGATGTTTTACACGCCGCACTAGGTACTCGTTTGAGGTTGAGTCGACCTAGAGGAGGCCTGGGACCAGTTCGGAAAATCGTCACCGGTGTTGGTGGCCGTGAGCGATGATTCAAACACGGGATCGCCAGGTTTGTAGCCCAGCATAGCGCTAACCACTCAGCCACCACACAGA
>JAZEWU010000026.1:7615406-7631114 GCA_036362915.1 Geotria australis | reverse complement strand
CCAACGTGTCCTAGGTCGGCCTCTAGGTCTCAGCCCGGTGGGCCGCGCCTGGAATACCTCCCGAGGGAGCCTTCCGGGGGGCATCCTTACCAGATGCCTGAACCACTTCAACTGGCTCCTTTCAAGAGTATTGCTTTTTGGAATTTTTCGAGGTTGAGGCGACTGGGGTTCCGCGAGAGGAAAGTGGCCTTGGTTGTTTGCTTGGATGTGAGCTGGGCCCTGATGGTGATGAGGAGGTGATCTGAGTAGGGGATGATGTGCATGGAGAGGTCGGAGTATTTGGGGTGCGTGTGGAGTACCTGGGCCGGGATGATGAACAGGTCCAGGGTGCTGGAAGGTCCAGTGGTGGGAGTGTGGGTTGGGCCCGTACTGAGTGCGTGAAGGTTGTAGTTAGTGAAAAGCGTGCTGAGGCGAGTGTCGATTTCTGTGTCTGTATTTCCCGGGCAATTGAAGTCTCCTGCTATGAGAAATGTTGTGTTGAGTGCTAGCAGGTGGTCGAAAATGTCTCCGAGGTCAGTGTAAAATGTCGGGTGGTTTGTGTCAGGGGGGCGGTATAGGAGTACGATGTTGATGCGAGTCGTGCTGAGGATGAGGGTGACTGATGCTGTCTCACAGGTTAGCGGCGTAATGGGTAGGTGTAGCGGTTTGACGAGTAAATTGATTTTGTGGATGAGTGCAAGGCCACCTCCTCTGCCGCCTGATGGTCTGGGTAGAAAAGGGCTTTGTAGCCTGATGGGGCGATGTTTGAGAGAGCGGTCATTGGGTGGTTGGTGGTGATCCATGTTTCCGTGATCAGTAGTATGTCCAGTTTGTGCTCTTCTGTTGTGTCTTGTATGAGGGCTGCTTTATGTACTGCTGAGCGCGTTTTGAGGAGGCCGAGGAGCAGGGTGTTGGCAGGTGTTTTGTGGCGTGGCAAGCGGGACCTGCTTGAGGCAGTGTAGTCCACGGCCGCCGCCCTGTGCATGGCAGCCGCATGTTGAAGTCCCGTTACAGCAGAGGACAAACGAGACGTATTCCGTCGGCTTCTTCCACCTCTACAGCCCCGTGTGTTTTGCTGTTTGTTAATTCCCAATTGTTTGAGCAGCTCCCAGGTCTCCGGGGGGACCCTAAGGGCTGCCCGTGTCATGTTATTGCGTAGTTCTGAGAGGGTGGCGGTTGGAATAGAAGGTCCGGGGTTAGGGTGAATTCCTAAGAGCATTAAGTGGTGGGTAATGCCGTTCGCTGTGGTTGTAGGAAGTTTTATGTGAGTGGAATGTGTTTGAGACTGCTTGTCATTAACGTGTGTTTGAGTGAGCAATGTTCGTAGCGGCGTGTTTGTGTAGTGGGTTGGGTGATGAAGTGGGCTTCACCGGCATCCCGCTGTGATGAGTCACCGCTGCTCTGAACCGGTTCGGTCGCCTCATTCAAGCGGTGAAGTGGGAGACGTGGCGCGGCTTGAGCTGTCGCCGCACACGTGCTGTCTACGATCGTCGCTGGCCAGCCGACATCAGTTGCTGCTGCACGTCCCGTGTCGGCTGGGCCTTCCTTGGAGGCTGGCACGCTTAGGCCAGGAGCTAGTCGAGCATGCCAAGCATGAGTGGCGGCCAGGCCTAGTCCCATCGCCTTGCGGGCGGTGGTGACGAGGCATGGTGACTTGCACTGGCTTGTAGTCTCCCAGGCGGCATAGATCGGGCCGAGCGTCGTGTCCGGACTTCCAGGCAAGGTCGGAGTTCTCCGCTCTGCCGTGCCATCCAGGCGCTACTCGCTAACAGCACTAGACCCTACAGTCTCTCAAGCCCACACGGCGGGATCTCCATCTATATGTAGTGCCACTCTCGACAAAATGTCAGGATGTGCCGTCGGGTGTTGCACCACGTTCGGGTCGGCCGTTATCTCCTCGGCCTCCCCAGCTTGGGAGACATTGCGCGCGCCACCTTCCTCCTTCCTGTGCCGTCTGTTGACGCTGTTGAGTACCATGTCGTTTGCGTGTCATCCTCACACACAAATGCAGCTCAAGACGTTGCTCTTCTAAGCACTTTGTCTTTATTTCACTCGAGCTGCTTCACCGTCATCTAGCAGTGGATGACGGTAAAGCAGCACGACACGTCTTTCCTCCAGCAACTTTGCCGCCCTTCTCCCCGTCTGCTCGCACCCTGCCCACCGCTTGGCAGGAGACCCGTTCAGCCCCCACCCCCAGGGTAACTCTAAAAACGGCACTCTCTCAAGCTTTCTCCTCCCAGCTTATATCTTCCCGGCTATCTCGCATCACCTCCCCTCCCTCCGGGCCGGGTTTTCCCAGGGTACCTGAGCATAATTTGGATACGGGACTGGTGGTTTACTGATTTGCGAGGCTTAATGCTCCGGCCTCTGTTCGAGCTCAGACTCCTGGCGCCAATCCCAGCGGGACCCCGAAGACTCCGTAGTTAATATTTCCCTTCCCCGACCTTTGCCAATGGGTGTTTAATTAACATCGGCCTTCTGTTCCCAGTGATGGGTGATGGGCGGAGGGAGTTACCTCATTGCCAGCGTGCCGTGTCCACGCGCGCGCTCCCAGCCCCCATATCGCTATGCTACGTGTAGGTGGTTGGGCATGGCCAGGGCATGCATAACGCATTGCTAATATTCGACCCCAGGGCATTTCGGGGCATTACAGACCTCCCTCCAGCGATGGGACTCGTCCCGAGACCCTGACCGCGATCATTGCCCCTAACGGCCCAAGCCCCTTCGCTTACCCGTGAGGGTGCCAGCAGCCGGTTGGTTATTTTGCCTTCTGCCCGGAGGGTGGCCATGGATATTTGTTCCCGTCGCACGTGTAATAATTAGCGTGCGCATCACGTGACCGGCGCGCTCGTCCAAAGCACCACGTTTCAACCATTCCACCGCACGTCTCGAACTCCATACACCTCAAAACATGCTCATCGCCTCTCTCTGAGATTACGGGGTTGTTACATTGGCCACAGCCGCAATCCAAACATATCCGAATTGCCGGCCACGTTTCAGCCCCCTCCCGGCGTCAAAAGAAAACACCAACTCAGGGCTGGAGCGATCACGACCGCTGTCTGCGGCAGACCGCAACCCTTCTTTTTTTTTGTGTTCCTAACAAGACAAAGCTCCCCCGTATAGCCTTAACAGCCTGCAGGATCTTGTGCCGCTAGCGAGCATCTATGAAGGCCAGAACGGCACACGAGAGCGTGGGTGGCCAAATCCACGCTCAGCCGCCTTTGTCTCCCTGGCGGCGATGTTTACGCGTTGCACCGGGCACTTATTTTTTTTAAGGCTGTGTCGACCCAGCGGCCCTAGGGTCGGTTCAGAAAATCATCACCGGCATTGGCGGGCCATGAGCGGGAATCAAACTCAAGTCACAGGGTTCATAGCTCAGCGCGCAAACCCTTACACTGCCGCTCCCCCCACACACACGGTTATGCACACTCATCCACGTGTAATGACCCATATGTGATCAGAGGCTGGTGGACGAAGTGACCGCGTCACGCCCCGCCCTACGGGGAATGATGTAATGAGGAAACCAGTTCAAGCCTGGGCAAGCCCACAGTCTTGTCAAAAAGGGAGGGGGCCGAAATAGGAATGGGGGTTCCTTCCTCCCACCCTCATTGTGTTCGGGTGGCATTAAGGATGACCTAATGTTTTCTCGTAGAATCCCCGCTGCTCCCCTCTATTGTGTAAGGGATTATAGTGGCTAAACATAGTTTAATAATAATAATAATTCAATTTATATAGCGCCTTTCATTAACAGCAGGGGAGGGGCGATGTCAGAGGTGACGTCAGAGCCTTGCAGCATAAAAGGCGAACGCCCAGGTACGGCTGGGAGAGGAGAGGTCCTGAACGAGGTTCTGTGAGAGGTCCAGAACAGGGTGCGCCCCGGCGGCCGGCGTGCCCCGGGGCATGCCTGACGCAGCCCGCCCAGTGTGTGAGCTGCGGAGCTTGCGTGGACCGTGCGCTGCTGCGCCCCACTGCTAGCTTGTAACTAAATGGCGTGCCTGTGAGTGGGGAGCTCGGTGATAGCAAGCTTGAGCGGTCGTAGCGACAAACTGCTGTTCATGTGAGAAGTCTTGCTGGTGAATTAAACGACAATCTGCTTGGAAGCCCGCGCTTCGATCTTCATCTGTGTGGGAGAGGGGTGCGTCGGCGGCTCCTGAGTCACGCCAACCACAGTGTGCTCTCGTGTCCGTGGCGTTCGAATTGACGCCCGGGAACGTGGTAAAAGACCCGACGGCTCATCCTGACAAGAGAGTCGACGTCGGTCCTTACACACGCACAACCATCTATCTATTCAAGCGCTATAGGTAAGATCCACAGTAATCATTACAACGTACAGCCATAACAGCTCCCCACACACGTACAGTACAACACATTCACATAACATACGCAATCACACACGCGCACACACTCTCAGCAATACACACATATCCGTGCATACCGTTGCATGGACACATCATCACACTGTGGGTAATCGTTATTACAATGATCACCCTCACAACACACACTGAGTTACGCACGCACTCATACACATCCTCGCGCAATCATACAGTAGTCATAACAACACATGGACACACACACACACACCAGATTGCACCTGGGTGTGCGTGTGTGTGTCCTTACATATGGCGGTACATATACTCATACGCGCACGCAGTCATACAACAACAACTGCCATTTGCCACTAAATGGTGGTGACGTCACCACGTCCCCTGTGCCAGGCCATATGCACGTTGAGGCCACGTGAAGGGTCGAAGGCCCGTCGACAGGAGGTCACAAGACAGACCCATGTGTCATGGGCTGCCTGACTGAGATGACTGGCAGATGCACCACCTGAGCTCCCTACCGTGCCAACTTGCTGTGCTTTGGCCGCTCGGCACTCGGCTCGCTGTTGTAAGCGTCGCTCCTCCGCCCTCCGTTGTTGCTGGAGGGCGACTGCCCAGTAGCATCCTTCACGAAACTCTGCCACAGATGTCGATCTTGACATCGCTGGTACCAGTTTTTAGCAGGTCCACCCAGTTCCAGATCCTCCTGTGCCACATTAGTCGATCTCCTCTCTAGCCCGTTCCGTGCCCGTTTGCCCCCCTCTATCCAGCCAAACAGCAGTTGCTTGGGCATGCCATGGCTGGGC
This sequence comes from Geotria australis, assembly GCA_036362915.1. Lineage (NCBI taxonomy): Eukaryota > Metazoa > Chordata > Hyperoartia > Petromyzontiformes > Geotriidae > Geotria > Geotria australis. The sequence continues at coordinate 7,626,010 of JAZEWU010000026.1, read as the reverse complement.
ATGCGAGCTACATGGCCCAGCCACCTGAGCCTCGCCTGCCGGAGGAGCTCACAAATGGACTCTGTCCAGATCTTTCTAATATTTGTGAGCTCCTCACACAATCCAGCCTGGTTAAACCCAGGATGGAACGTAGGCAGGCGAGCCAGAAAGTTTCCGAACAGCATACGTGATGATTTGGCTCTATTGAAATCACGTTATATCTCAGACAGAAATTCATCCCCCTGGTACACAGCTGAACTCCGGGTTCTCAAGGAGAATGTACGCCGGGCTGAATGGATTTGGAGAATATCTGGTCTCACCGTCCATAGTGAAATCCTTAAGGAACAATGCCTACATTACCGGAAGACACTTATCTGTTCCCGCACCAGCCATTTTTCCAGCATTCTGGCAGATAACTGTGACAAGCCCAAGTTTCTATTTTTGACCATTAATCAGCTCCTTCGTCCTGCCAGTCACTCAACCTCGTCTCCCGTTACTTATAAAGATCAGGCAGATCAGTTGATTCAGTTTTTCTCTGAAAAAACTGAAGCCAATCGTGTCTCTACTCAGCCTCAATCACCAACCAATAGCCCAATAATCGTTCCTCCACCTTCCGTGACATCAAAACTCCTGAAATTTTCAGCATTAACGGAATCTGAGGTCTCTTCCCTAGTTACCAGATCCCGGCCTTCCAACTGCACCTTGGATCCTTTCCCATCCAAAATAATCCGGACAAATTTCGAACCCCTGGCCTTGTACGTTACTAATATGTTCAATAACTCATTCCACTCCAGTATCTTTCCCCCACTGTTCAAATGTGCCGCAGTTACCCCCCTGCTTAAAAAAACAGGCCTCAATTGTAGCATCCCTGATAATTATCATCCCATCTCAAATCTACCATTTATCTCTAAGGTCCTTGAACGAGCGGTAGTTGCACAACTCCAGAAAAATCTTCTTAACAACGACCTCCTCGATCAATTTCAATCTTGGTTCAGACTTAGCCATAGTACCGAAACTGCCTTGGTAAAAGTAGTTGATGATCTACTCATCGCTGCTGATAAAAGCTTGCCAAGTATTCTTGTCCTCCTGGACCTGAGTGCTGCCTTTGACACCGTTGATCACCGGATCCTACTTGAGAGACTTGAGAGTATGGGGATCTCTGGATCTGCCTTGAATTGGCTGGGATCCTATCTTTCCGACCGGAAGCAGTTTGTCACCCTTGAAGGACAAAACTCGGAGATTCATCCGGTTTTGTCTGGAGTTCCTCAGGGTTCAGTCCACGGCCCACTCCTCTTCAGCATATATTTACAACCTCTTGGCCATATCCTACGCAGCCTCAATCTTAGCTACCATTGCTATGCCGATAACATCCAAATCTATATCCATGTAAATCCTCCCGTCAATGCGTCGGGTCTTTGCATGTCTTCTTCACTGTCTACTGTGAAGGCCTGGCTCAATTCAAATTTTCTAAAACTAAACGGCAATAAAACAGAGGTCTTGCTTGTCGGAACCCCACAGCAAGTGTCCAAGGCTGAACCGATCCAATTGATGCTTGGCGACCAGACAACTGAAGTTGCTAAGGCAGTCCGGAGTCTAGGTGTGACTCTTGATTCCTCACTCAATTTCGAGACACACATCAATAAGGTGACGAAGGTAGCCTATTTTCACCTCAGAAATATAGCCAGACTGCGAAACATCCTGTCACCTGCTGATGCTGAGAAGCTAATACACATCTTCATCTCCACACGGATAGATTATTGCAATGCACTTGCTTCCTGGCATCCCTGGCTACCTGATCAATCGTCTCCAACGTGTGCAGAATGCGGCTGCCAGAGTCCTCACTGACACACCCATCCGTGATCACAAAACCCCAGTACTGATGTCTCTCCACTGGTTACCCGTTAAATACAGGATTTAATTCAAGATCCTCCTGCTCACTTACAAGGCTCTCTCTGACGCAGCTCCGACATACATCCGTGACCTTCTTCAGGCACCCTCCTCAACACGACAACTACGATCCTCCAATACTCGCTCGCTGCATGTTCCCAGGTGACACCTCCATTCCATGGGAGACAGAGCATTCTCACGCGTTGCTCCAAGACTCTGGAATGCTCTTCCATTGGAAATTCGTTCAGCGGAGTCTTCGAACATCTTCAAATCTCGTCTTAAAACTTACTTATTCCGTAAAGCCTTCAAGCCGTCGTGCTAGGACCACTTTGCGGCTCAACGCTGTCTGATTACCGTTCTCTGTCGTTGTTGGTTTGTCGTTCTCTCCGCCGCCTTGTGCTGCACTTTGTGGCCCTCGGGTGGAAGGCTCTCTGTGGTTGCTACTGTTATTGTTTTGATTTTTCTGCTGTCTTTATGATCTATGTCCTATGGTTTATCGTGATTGCTTGACTCAGTTTATCTGTCCTGATGTTACTGACATGCCGTTCTCTCCGCGGGCTTGTGCAGCGCTTTTTGACCCTGGGGTGAAAGGTGCTCTATAAATGCTATTATTATTAGATGTTCCGCCAGGGCAGTCATACAAAAAAAGACGAAGATCCCCCGTATAGCCTTAACACACGCTATGCCACACACATTTACACACCATCATCCACATACAGCTGCATATTAACACACATGCACTGTCACACACACTTTCGTACCCACACACGGAGTAACCAATCCACAAACACGCGCACAGTTACGCACACGAGATCACACACGCTTTGCCACACTCACTAGTCGCCACAACAGCACTCACACCGATCGCAGTCCCACATCTACTGCACGGGCGATCGTTAGCAACGTTGCGGTCCGTGTGCTGTGCCGCGCCTTGTGGCTGCTCCTCCTCTCGCCGTGCGAAGGCCTCCGCGCCGATCGCTGCCGTGGCCTTCTCTCATCTCCTCTATGCCGCTCGCAGTTGCTGCTGCTGACGCCGCCGCAGCTGTAGCGGCACGCCTGCCCCGCGCTCCTGCTCACCCCAACGCTGCTCCTGTTGTTGCGGTCCTTCTCCTCGGCGTTGTCTGCCCGCTTCCGTGTTCTTGTGCAGCCAACAATCAGGTGGCCGCTTCCGTAACGCGTCACGCCCGACCCTTCCCGTCAGCCTCTGCGACCCGTCACTTCCGACTCCTGCCATCACCAGCCTCTGCGGCCAGGGGCCGCGCCCATTTGCCGCCTTCGGCGCGTCCATGGATCGCTGCCCCATGATCGTCTCTGCCGGCTGCTGCAACGATGTTTGTCCCCAGCAGTTTCTCCGCAGACGGCCTCTCTTCCCACACCGCCAGCATGACACGGGTGGGTGTTGGTCATGTATCTGTGCCGGCGTCGTCGCTGCGGGCTCCTTCGGTCTTGTTACCGGCCGGGCCTCTCTGTGCAGCGCGCTGTATTCTGTTCGCCGCGGTCTCTCCGTCAGAGCCGCGATGAGCAAATCACAGTTCGGCTCTGGGTGTGTCTCGTCAGGGCCGATCAGGTCAGCGTTGCTTTCTTTAAACGGGTTTCCTCTCCTGTTGCTCATTGCCTCACACAGTGCACGCCTATGTACACAGTCAGCCCAAACGTTTTGAGGAGGTCGGTGCCGATCACCCCTTCCTCGCAGAGCATGGGCGCAACATAATATTTGTCTTGTCCTCTTGTCGCCCCCACCCGTACAGTCAGCTTCACTCGCCCGCGCACGTCCAGCTCTGTGCCATTCACTTGACTCAGTTCTCGGTCTGGGACTTGGAGGTGATGGATGGGGATGCCTGTGCGGCGACTGAGCTTTGGTGAGCAGCGAGGTTGTCGACCAGCATGATGGTTTGTCGCCCGCCGACGAATCCCTCCACCTTTGCTTCGTCTCCTCTCCCCTTCATCTTAATCACTCCTACGTGCCCTGGGCTGGTCGCCAGCTGCTGAAGCCGCTATTGGTTCAGCTTGGGCCTGCGGTTGTTCACCAGTGACTGCTGCGGTCGCTCCCGTCGCAAGCAGTAACGCCGTACATGCCCCTTTCTTCCGCACTGCCAGCATGTCACGGGCGGTTGGTTGTCCCGTCTCCCCGCCGCCGTGGTTGTTGCGGGTCCTCGTTGCTGTAGCTGCACCGCCAATGCATGCAGAAGATGGTTCAACTCTTTGTCACTTTGCTGCAGCGTCCGCAACTCTTCTTGCGTTTTCATGAGCTCCTCATGCTCTTTCATCGTGACGTTCCCCATCTGCTGGAAACTTTGCTGTATCATCGCGTTCGTCTCCCTCATTATCTTGCCCCATTCCGTGCAGGCGGCCCGCTGTTTTTGCTTGCCTTCCTCTAGCACCTCGAGTCTATCCCAGACCTTGTCAGTGTCCTCGCTGCTGGTCCGCCCTGCGACGACGCTGTTCAGCGGCTGTGTCTCCGCCAGTCGGCAGCACAACTGGTTATGCGTGCCCCAGTGCAGTTTGTGGCACGGCTGTCCGCAGTACGCTATGGTTTTGCAGGCGGCGCATTTCTTGTTGGCGCCTATCTCGCCGCACGCAGCGCAGGACTCGGTCTCCCCGACTGTTTTCTCACTCTCCCTTGGAGGCGTGGGTTCGAATCCCGTTTCTGTCACCATTTGTAGTGCCACATCCGACACCATGTCAGGATGTGCCGTCGGGTGTTGCACCACGTTCGGGTCGACCGTTATCTCCTCGGCCTCCCGAGCTTGGGAGACATCGCGCGTGCCGCCCTCATCCTCCTGCTGCGCCGTCTGTTGACGCTGCTAAGTACCGTGTCGTTTGCATGTCATCCTCACACACAAATGCAGCTCGAGACTTTGCTCTTCTAAGCACTTTGTCTTTATTTCACTCGAGCTGCTTCACCGTCATCTAGCAGTGGAACGTTGCGCTACGCTCTACACACTGCTTTACAGACTCGACACGTCTTTTCTCCAGCAACTTCGCCGCCCTTCTCCCCGTCTGCCCGCGCTCTGCGCACCGCTTGGCAGGAGACCCGTTCAGCCCCCACCCCCCAGGGCAACTCTCAAAACGGCACTCTCTCAAGCTCTCTCCTCCCAGCTTATATCTTCCCGGCTATCTTGCATCACCTCCCCTCCCTCCATGCCGGGTTTTCTCCAGGTACCTGAGGGTAATTTGCATACAGGACTGGTGGATTACTGATTTGCGAGGCTTAATGCTCAGGCCTCTGTTCCAGCTCAGACTCCTGGCGCCGATCCCAGCGGGACCCCGAGGCCTCCGTAGCTAATCTTTCCCTTCCCTGACCTTTGCCAATGGGTATTTAATTAACATTGGCCTTCTGTCCCCGGTGATGGGAGATGGGTCATGGGCGGAAAGCGTTACCTCATTGCTTGCGTGCCGTGTCCACGCGGGCGCTCCCAGCCCCCATATCGCTATGCCACGTATACGTGGTTTGGCATGGGCAGGGCATTCATAACGCATTGCTAATATTTGACCCTGGGGCATTACGGGGAATTACATCTATAACCGCGACGACCGGGCACGGTGCCGGCCACCCAGCCCATTGTGCACCAGCCGTCCATCAACAGGCGCTCCTCGTTCGCAGCACTTGGCCCGACAGTCCAGCGAGCCTACGCGGAGACCCTGCATCCTCGTACCGTGGTAAGCGACGTAGTCCATGTGGAAGCCGGCGGCCGTGGTCGCAGAGCCGCCGGACCCGGAGGCGAACTCGACACAGAGGCGCCTGGCGGGCACGCTGACCGCCAGGGGGCGCACGCGGCTGGCGCACAGTGACAGCCAGACACGCGACGACCCTGCACGCACGCCGCAGCAATAGCAGCGTCACGAGCAGCAGAGGCATCAGGATGGGACTCCAGTCCATCACAGGGCACCTGGGGCAATTTAGTCGGCAGGCCAATTAAACCTATGCAGCAGCATGTCTTTGGACTTTGGGAGGAAACCGGAGTGAGAGGGTAGGTGAATGGATTAATGGGCGGGTGTGTGAGTGAGTGGGTGAGTGTGTGTGAGTGGGAGAGTGAGTTGATAAGTGGGTGGGTGAGTGGCAGCAGCATGTCATTTGACTTTGAGTGGAAACCGGAGTGCCCGGCGAAAACCCACGCGGACACAGGGAGAACAAGCAAACTCCACACGGAAAGGCACCCGAGCCAGGCTTCCAACCCATGGGCTTCTTGCTCTGGGGCGGCAGCATTACTCACCCCACCACCGTGCCGCCCTAGTATCATCAGTAAATAATCAATAATACAATTTATAACTCGACACTGCGCCAATTCCACGCCTGGCCATGGATCAGACATGGATATGGAGGCGTAGCGAGGAAGCCGCAGAGAGTAGGGAAGGCAGCCAGGCGGTCAGCCGGTGCCAACCCGCCATTAGACACTGCGTCCTGTATATTATGATGTTATCGGCCAATTCAGGAATGAGCGTTTTTTTGTTGTGGGAGGAAAGCGGAGAAGCCGGAGGAAGCCAACGCGGAACAGGAGAAGAACACAAACCCCACACAGAAAGGCGCCCGAGGTGGGAATCAATACACCTTGGACAGGACCTTCTCTGTGTGAGGCGCAGATGTTACCGCTGCGTCTCCCTGCCGCAGTAGCATCAGCAGCATCGCCACAGCTAGGCGCCGGAGAGGCCTGCCTCGTCACCCAACCCCCCACGACACACACACGCCGCTCTGAACATCGCTCACTCAAACACACGCTAATGTCACGCAGTCTCACACATATTCCACTCACACCAAACAACCAACAACTACAGCAAAGGGCATTACCCACCACATATTGCTGATAGGAATTCACCCCAACCCTGGACCCTCCATTCCAACCGCCACCCTCTCAGGACTACACCATAACATGAACGGGCAGCCCTCAGGGTTCCCCCAGAGACCTGGGAGCTGCTCAAACAATTAGGGATACACAAACAGCAAAACACACGGGGCTGCAGAGGAGAAAGAAGCAGCCGGAATACGACTCGTTTGTCCTCTGCTGCAACAGGATTTCAACCTGTGGCTGCCAAGCACAGGGTGGCGGTAATGGACTGCACTGCCTCAAGCAGGTCCTGCTTGCCACGCTATAAAACACCTGCTCACACCCTGCACCTCGTCCTCCTCAACACTCGCTCAGCAGTACACACAGCAGCCCTCATACAAGACACAACAGAAGAGCACAAACTGGACATACTAATGATCACGGAAACATGGATTACCACCAATCACCCGATAACCGCTCTCTCAAACATCGCCCCATCAGGCTACAAATCCCTCTTCTACCCCAGACCATCGGGCGGCAGAGGAGGTGGCCTTGCACTCATCCACAAAATAAATTTACTCGTCAAACCGCTACACCTACCCATTACGCTGCTGATCTGCGAGACAGCAAACTGGAAAAAACATGCAAAAAATCAAACAGACAGGAAGACAGACTCGCCTACCGCCATGCCTGTAAAACAAAAAACAAACTCATCATCGAAGCACTCAAAACATAAATAGCTTTAGAAACGACACCATTAGAAAACTCGGCATCTCAGCTACAAACATCGCACCATCAACATGTGAAGAAAACACACCACCACACACTACCCCAGCACCATCTCAATCCTCGCCCGGTTACAACACAGGAAACACTCGCACTCATTGAAGCCACAACCAAGGCCTCACCTCTCGACTCCGCTCCAAACATCACACTAAAGCACTGCTCCGCCCAGTTCGCCGACATAATCACCAAACTAGCTAACGCAGCCTTCGTCACCGGAATTTTCCCATCTCAGTTAAAACTTGGACAAATCACAAGTCTCCAACACTGGACCCCGACGACCTCACAAACTACCGCCCCATCACCAACCTTTCCACTTTCTCTAAAATCATCAAGCGCCTCATCCTAAAGCGCATACAAAACCACATCACATCCTCGCCCAATTTCAACACATTTCAATCGGCATACAACACAGTACACTCAACCGAAACCGCACTCATAAAAATTCTAGATGACCTCCTCACCCTGATAGACTCCGGCTCCACCGCAGCACTCATCTCCCTCGACCTTTCCTCCGCCTTCACCACCATCAACCATGAGATGCTCCTGGAGCGTCTCTCTACCAACTTCGGCATCACTGGCACTGCACTCAACCTCATCGCCTCCTATCTCGCTTCCAGACCAACTATTATAAAAATGGGCACCTCAACAACACCCATCACCATATCCACTTGCGGGGTCCCACAAGGCTCCGTACTATCATCTTTACTCTTCACGGCCTACATTTCACCACTCAGCCGCCTCATTGATTGTCACGGCATACGGCACCACACATACGCCGACGACATCCAACTCTACACCACCCTTACCTCACCTGATAACACAAACAACCTGGAATCCTGCACAACAGCTCTAAAGTATTGGCTCCAGCATAACAAGCTCCTCCTCAACCCTCATAAATCAGTCACAATATACATCAGCACGAGCAAGCGCCTCGCCAATACTCAACTCCCGCAATATCTCCGCATCGCCGACTCTCACATTGCACCCTCAGCTCATCAAAAAATTCTGGGAACAACACTAGACCCCACACTCACTTTCAGCACCGACATAAACAACACCACCAGATCCTGCAACTACCACCTTCGAGCACTTTGGCAAATTCGTCCACTAATCTCTACACAAACAGCACAGACCATCGCCTGCACCATCATCGCCAGCCTCTTTGACTACTGCAACGGAATGCTCACTGGAATCACCAAACAACAGAGCGCCAAACTGCAACGTCTTCAGAACAACCTAGCACGTGCAGTCCTCAACATCAAAAAACGTGCGACCAACCACAAAATGCATGGAGACTCTACACTGGCTACCCATCCACAAACGCATCACTTACAAAACTGCAATAATTTGCCACCGCGCCATGCACACAGGACACCCTAAATACCTCGCATCACTACTCCGGCCACTCGCATCAACACAATCCTGTACTCTGCACAGCTCATTACAGTACCTACTCCACACACCGCGCTCATGTACAACCTTCACGAAACGCCGATTCTCGGTTGTGGCACCCACAACCTGGAACAGCCTACCACACCTATTGCGTCAAACACAGTCCCCTACAGCCTTCAAAAAACTCTTAAAAAGTCACGTTTTCACCGACTCACAACAAACCGACTGAGCAGGGCTCCGCGCCTCCGAATCAACGGGTGCAACGCGCCCGGAGAAACTGCGTGCGTTACAAAAGTAGATTATTATTATAGTAGGATGAGTAGTATCAGCAGACGCATTATTACAAACAGCAGCAGCAACACAGGCATCATCAGCTTCAGAGGCATCATCATCGGCAACTGTATTTTTGAATGTAATTTGAAGGCTTTCATAACCAGTGTTATCCATAGTAAAGCTCTGTTTAAGGGTTATTTTTCTTTACATATTGTTTAACTGTACATTTATTTACTTATTTAATTGTTAATTATGTCACAATACCACAATATAGTTAAACTCCTTCACAAAAGGTTGTCTAGCGGATTTCAGCAGCGTCTGCAGTGATATGGGCACTGAACCGGTCCATGGTAGTGAAGCGGGACCTTGGTCCTAGGACAAAGCTCTCGGTTTACAGGTCAATCTACGGCCCTATTCTCACCTATGGTCATGAACTTTGGGTAATCACTGAAAGAACGAGATCGCGGATACAAGCGGCAGAAATTAGGTTTCTCCACAGGGTTGCTGGGCTCACTCTCCGTGACAAAGTGAGGAGCACAGAAATCCGAGACAACCTCAGAGTAGAGTCGCTGCTTCTTCGGATTGAGATAAGCCAGTCGAGGTAGTTCGGGCATCTGGTAAGGATGCCCCCTGGAAGGCTCCCCCGGGAAGTCTACCAGACACGGCCTACTGGGCGGAGACATAGAGGCCGACCCAGGACACGCTGCAGGGATTGTATCCTCTGGCTGACCTGGGAACGCCTGGGAATCCCCCAGGAAGAGCTGGAATCTGTTGCTGAGCAAAGGAATGTCTGGTTCACTCTCCTTGGACTGCTGCCACCGCGACCCTCATCAGGACAAGCGGTTTAGAAAATGGTTCATTACGTGCAATGCTATGTGTAAATGGTTATTTGTTTTGTTTTTGTTTGGTTATTTTGTTATTTTTATTTATTTTTGTCAATTCGCGTGTTTGTTTTGTAAGGACCGACGTCGACTCTCGTGTCAGGATGAGCCGTCGGGTCTTTTACCACGTTCCCGGGCGTCAATTCAGACGCCACGAAGACGAGAGCACACGTTTGTCGGCGTGATCCAGGAGCCGCCGACTCACCCCCCACACAGATGAAGGTCGAAGCAAGGCTTCTAAGCAGATTGTCTTTTAATTCACCAGCAAGACTTCTCACATGAACAGCAGTCCTTCGCTACGACCGCTCAAGCTTGCTATCACCGAGCTCCCCGCTCACAGGCATGCCGTTTAGTTACAAGCTAGCAGTGGAGCGCTGTTTCAAGCTAGCAGTGGAGCGCTCCACTCTGCTCCCCAGCTCACACAGCTGGTCGGGCTGTGCCAGCACGCTGACTTACCCCCCCCTCCACAGATGAAGGTCGAAGCAAGGCTTCTAAGCAGATTGTCCTTTAATTCACCAGCAAGACTTCTCACATGTGTTAATGCAGTGGATTGTGGATTGTAAGCAGCCGGACATTCTTCTAAATGGGGACTCTATAATACGCAATGTAAGGTCCAATGATGGTCACACAAATATTTTTACTG
>JAZEWU010000026.1:7530181-7544271 GCA_036362915.1 Geotria australis | reverse complement strand
ACACGTTGGAGACGATTGATCAAATAGGCAGGGATTCCGGGAAGCAGTACTCATTTGAGGCTGAACACACACAGAGACTCAGACACATAGAGACGCATAGACACAGAGACGCATAGAGTTACTGTACATAGAGACTCATAGAGATACATAGAGACGCACAGAGATACAGAGACTCAGAGATACAAAGAGACTCACAGAGATATATAGTCTCAGAGATATAGAGATGGTTTCAAGGGCTGCATATGCTTTGTAAATGTATTCGCAACAAGCTTCTTAAACGTATTGCCATCCTACTGTTGCACTCCGTTGTCTCCTAGTAACGTATTGGAAATATTTGAACGTTTCGTCCTGACCAACAGTGTGTATTGCTGTTACCTTGTGATGATGGCTAGTTTTATCTCTGTACAATTTAACGCTGTAAATGTATTGAATTCGTTGAATTACATTATAATTGTATATATTGTTTACGTTGGTTGGTTCGTACGTTTGTTGTATCGCATGAATCCCGCTTCCAGAGCTTGCAAGCTCACTGGATATATCTCTCTGTCTATATAAGCCATTGAGCTGCATGTAACCCAGCTGTAGACAGCAGGGAGCGCGAAGACGAGCTGGGGGGAGGGGGGGTGGCAGCCGCAATACTGTGATTGCCAGCTCACACCTGGGTCTAAGTGGCGCCAGATTCTCTTTAAATCTTAAAACAAGTTTCTGTTTTCCGTAGGAAGCACAGGATTGTGCTGGGTGCGGGGAGGTGCAGGAAGGTGGGAGGTAAGGGGGGGGGGCTTTTTCATTAATAAAACAAACTATGTGATTTATATTTATATATTTAGTCGCAGGTGAGACAGCCAAAATGTGAAACACGCAGCGGCGGGTTCCTGACAGAGACACTACTTTGATCGCCGGCTTGAGGCGGCCTAATGGGCCCATCGCTCACCCGGCATCACTCACCCCGCATCGCACACCCGGCATCGCACACCCGGCATCGCTCGCATCGCTCGACCCGCATCTCTCACCCGGCATCGCTTGCATTCATGGAGGGGCTGTTTACACATTCTATAATCGTCGTCGTCATCATCATCATCCTCTATGAGCACCTTGTTACCAGTGTACAGATCATGTCAAAAAAATATACGAGGTTTAACCTTTTCTGGCAATGAGACAAAGTGTTGACATCCTAAAAACACACTAAATGGACACCTTTTTGCAAAGGGTCCAGTTTGCAAGAAGCCACAACTGCTTGTGGCAAAAACATGCAAGAAAAATTATATGATAATACATGTGTAGAGACTTGGTAAAGGCTCCCCTCTGTGCAATCTAAGAAAACTCCATCACCGGCTCCGGGTCTCTTCATTTGCATTGTATTTGCAACTGATTGGTCCACACCAGAGACAGCCTAGTCTCAGTATCAGACCCAGTCTCACCTGTGTCAGACCCAGTCTCATCAGTGTCAGACCCAGTCTATATTTGCCAGACACCGCGTGCTCTATATTATGATGTTATCGGCCAATTAATACGGGTTTTTATTTATTTATAGGAGGAAAACGGAGAACTCGGAGGAAACCATTCAGAAAAAGGGGGAGAACACGCAAACCCCACACAGAAAGGTGCCCAAGACGGGAAGCCAATGTTAGAGACAGGAGCCAGTGTTAAAGACGGGAGCCAGTGTTCGAGACGGGAGCCAGCGTTAGAGACGGGAGCCAGCGTTAAAGACGGGAGCCAGTGTTAGGACGGGAGCCAGCGTTAGAGACGGGAGCCAGCGTTAGAGACGGGAGCCAGCGTTAGAGACGGTAACCGAGCCGCCTCTGGCAGGACCTCTGTGAGCAGGCGCGGATGATACCACTGCGCCCCTGTATCTAACTCGTACCTTGGCACTCGGTGGCTCCGTGAGGCTGGTGGAAACCCTCTGGACAGATGCATGTGCCACCATCACTACTACCACCGTGACAGTGGTTGGCACAACCGCCACCACCACCACCATCTGTACATCTGTCAGCTGTGAATGTTTGACATGACACTGCATTACACACCATCATCCGCATCATCGTCATTAGTCAGGGTATTTCCACTGCTAAATGGGAGGCACGGTGCCGCCTCACAGCAAGAAAGTCCCGGGTTTGATTGCCGGCTCGGGTGCCGCCTTTCTGTGTGGAGTTTGCGTGTTCTCTCTCCCCGTGTCCGCGTGGGTTTTTGCCGGGTACTCCGGTTCCATCCCACGGCCCAAAGACACGCTACAGTATAGGTTAATTGTTGTCCTGACTAAATGTCCCCCCTGTGCCGCGAGTTTTTGTAACTTGCTTTCCCCTCCCCGCTGGATAACTGTGACAAAGAGCTACATAGCTCAACGGTTCCTTCTGGCTTAAATACAAACTGACTGATATGGGGACTTACATCGAGACCCATAGACCTACATAGATACCCATAGACTTACATAGAGACGCATAGACTTACATAGAAAAGCATAGACTTACATTGAGACCCATAGACTTACATTAAGACCCAAAGACCTACATAGAGACCCAAAGACTTACAATGAAAACCATAGACTTACATTGAGACCCATAGACTTACATAAATACTCAGACTTACATTGAGCCCAGAATATAAAAGACAAAAGTGACCCGTGCAGCCTTAACAGACTGTAGGGTCAAGTGCTATTAGCCACCAGCACCTATAAAGGCCGACGTGGCACATGAGGGGGTGGGTGGCCAGCACTACGCCCGGCCGTCTTTGTCTGCCTAGTCGCAATGTTTACACCCCACAGGGCAAAGAGTGTTATAGTTAAACAGCGTTATAGGAGGCGCCGCTATACGAGGTATGCCTGTTCTCATTTGAAGCTGAGTCGACCTAGAAGAGGCCCAGGACCAGTTCAGAAAATCGTCACTGGTGTTGATGATGGCCGTGAGCGGGAATCGAACTCGGATAAGCGTTAGAGGTAGGCTGCAGTGATAGAGACCGGATCCAGTGTTAGAGGCGGGAATGGAGCCGCCTCGGGCAGGACGTGGAGACATCACGTGGCCAGCGCCCGGGATCTCACCCAGGCAGCTGTGGCCGTCCGCCGACAAGGAGTACCGTGCGTGACAGGAGCAGCGCGGGCCGCGCCCGGACTGGGAGCACGTGTGCTGGCACCCGCCATTGCCGGCGGAGCACGTCTCTATAGGTGACACGGGCAGCACAGCGGGTGACGACCCTGCTCCTGCGTGGCACCGTCACGTGCCATCCATCCATCACCCACTGTCCATTCACCCACTATCCATTCCATCTACTATACATCCATTCACCTCTTCTTCTTTGCGATTCTTCGAAGCGCGATGGTTAATTTACAGTTTCCCATTTTCTTACACAGCCCCTTGCATTTTCATTGAACTCCGCAAGGTCTTTTGAGCTGCAGAGGTTGGGTAGTAGAGCACAGACAAGGCAGTGTTCCATAGTATGGTCTGCTTCTCCACATTCACAGGTGGTTGGGCCGGTCTTGTAGCCCCATCCATTCACCTACTATCCATCCATCCACCATCTATCCACTATCCAGCACCTATCCACTATCTAATGCTGGCTCCGGTCTCTAATGCTGGTTCCTGTGTTTAACACTGGCTCTTATCTCTAACACTGGCGTCTGTCTCTAACGCTGGCTCCTGCGATACAACAACAAAGGGATATTTGTCTTGGTGGTGTCGGCACAGCGCTTGACCCACCAGCAGTGTGTTGGAGCCTTGGAGGCTACACGGGGAAACTCTGTCTGTGTGGGGGGTGGGTGAGTGCGTGGGTGTGTGGGGGGTGCGTGGGTGGGTGCGTGGGTAGGTGGGCGTCTCACTGACAGCTGTTGAGCCCCGCCCCCCCGGCGTGTAGCCGGGACGACACACACAGGGCTCGTTCGGTCCGCCCGCGTTTACACACAGGTGGCCGTGGGTAATGAAGTGTCTACTGCTGTTAAAGTGACACGTGGACTTGCATATAGACCCATAGGCAAGCGTTGAGCCCATAGGCTATAGACAGACCCATAGATTTACATAGATACCCATAGACTGAGACCCATAGATTTACGATATCCATAGATTTACATGTACACCCATTGATTTACATGGAGACTCATAGACTGAGAGACCCAGAGCCGATCTAGGGTCAAATCAATATGGCTAAATAATCTACATAATCAGTCGACATCAACCCAGGTGAACAGGTGACAGAGGTGAGAATTACGCGAGACTCAGGTGATACCCAGGAGGCAGGTGAGACGCAGAAGACACACAGGTGACACGCAGGTGACAGGAGGCACAGATAGATAGATGATAGATAGACGTATATTACTACAGCAGCACATACCCAGTGAGCTTGCAAGCTCTGGATGTGGGATTCCTGTGACGCACAGGTGAGACAGGAGACACAGGTGACACACAGGACACACGCACACAGGTGAGAGACCCACGTGAGAGACTCAGATGTGACACAGATCCAGGTGAGGTTACCCGTGTGAGGTTACCCGTGTGAGGTTCCCCAGGTGAGGATACCCACCTGTGGCAGCCGGGGTGCAGGAGTGCAGGTTGGCGTTGAGCCGGAATCCGGCGCGACACGAGCACGCGTAGCTGCCCATCACGTTCCGACACAGCTGCTCGCAGCCGCCGTTCTCGCTCGCACACTCATCCACGTCTACACAGAAAGCCCCCCCCGTGAACCTCATACACACTGGAGGGTCACGTGCCGTATCTTATACACAGACAAAGATCCCCGTGTAGCCTTAAAATACTCTTGGGTCAAGTGCTGTTAGCGAGTAGCCTTAATAGACTGTAGGGTCAAGTGCTGTTAGCGAATATCTTATACAAAGACAAAGGTCTCCCGTGTAGCCTTAAAAGACTGTAGGGTCAAGTGCTGTTAGCGAGTATCTTATACAAAGACAAAGGTCTCCCGTGTAGCCTCCACAGACGGTAGGGTCAAGTGCTGTTAGTGTGGCACATATGAAGGCCGGCGCGGCGCACGAGGGGGTGGGTGGCCAGCACCACGCCGGACCGTCTTTGTCTCCCTAGTGACGACGTTTAAAACCACACCAGGTACTCTATTAAGGCTGAGCCGACCTCGGGGAGGCCCAGAACCGGTTCAGAAAATCGTCACTGGTGTGCACTTCTTCTTCTTTGCGATTCTTCAAAGCACGATGGTCAGCCTCTGGACATCGTTGTCTTTCAGCTCGGCCTCGAAGTGTTTGGTAGAATTCGCAGGCAATACCAAGTATTACCTGACAGGGATCGCGACGTGAACGCTTCTACCTTGACCCCCACTGGTGTTCACTGTGAGCGGGAATCAAACTCTGGTCATAGCCGGGTTTGTAGCGTAGCACTAACCGCTGCGCCACCGCTCCCCACCCACTCGCACAAGTCTAAACACACACACACAGCCCGTGATTGACAGCCCGGCACTCCGATTGCCCGTGAGTGAAACTGCAACAGCCCGGGACTGTGATTGCCCATGACATCCCATAATTCTGACACCCCCCTCTGTGACCCCCCGTCACCGTGACCTCCCTGTGACCCCTCCGTGCCCCTCTTCCCTGACTTTTACCCCCCCGTGACGACCCCCGTGATAGGCCCGTGACCCCCCGTGACGGACCCAAGCAGTCGAAGCCACTGTGAGCGAGTCGGAACCCGGGGAGGCACGAGCAGCGGAAGGCGGCGCGGGCGCGGGAACACACGTGCACACAGCCTGCGGCCGGCGAGCACGCGTGCCGGTCTGCACACACACACGACAAAGACATACACACACTTAGACACACACACGGGAACACACGTGCACACAGCCTGCGGCCGGCGACCACGCGTCCCGGTCTGCATACAACAACAACAACCGCCATTCGCCACTAGGTGGCGGTGACGTCACCACGGCGACTGTGCCAGGCCATATGCACCTTGAGGCCACGTGAAGTGTCGAAGGCTCGCCGACAGGAGGTCACGGAACAGACCCAGGTGTCATGGGCTGCCTGACCGAAATGATTTGCAGATGGACCACCTGAGCTCCCTACGGTCCCAACTTGCTGTGGTTTGGCCGCTCGGCGCTAGGCTCGCTGTTGTGAGCGTCGCTCCTCCACCCTCCGTTGTTGCTGGAGGACGACTGTCTCCAACTGCCCAGTAGCGTCCTTCACGAACCTCCTCCACAGAGGTCGATCTTGACACTGCTTGGACCAGTTTTCAGCAAGTCCACCCAGCTCCAGGTCCTCCTGTGCCGCATCAGTTCATCTCTTCTGTAGCCCGTGCCGCGCCCGTTTAGCCCCCTCTATCCGGCCAAACAGCAGTTGATTGGGCATGCGATGGCTGGGCAACATGACCCAGCCACCTCAGCCTCACCTGCCGGAGGAGCTCACAAATGGGACCCAGTCCAGATCTTTCGAATATTTATGAGCTCCTTACACAATCCAGCCTGGTTAAACCCAGGATGGACCGTAGGCAGGCGAGCTGGAAAGTTTCCATACGGCGTAGATGTTCCTCCAGGGGGGTCCACGTTTCGATGGCATAGAGAAAAGACAGCATGACCACGGCTGAGAAGACCCAGAGCTTCGTGCGGAGCGACAGGCCGGGCAGATTCCACACAGCGTTACGCAACCGATGAAAAGACAATGCCGATCGACTGATTCGGAGTGAGATCTCGGCTGCTAAACCGGAGCCAGCCGTAAGCACACTGCCTAGGTATTGGAACTTCTCCACTCTCTCCACAACTACCCCATCACTCATGGAGAGCTGGGATGGTTGAGTGTCCAGTGGTATGAAATACCCAGGTAGCTGCTTAGTTTTGGTGAGGATGATGGTATGGCAGCAGAGCCCCCAACTCCTCCTCGGAGTGAGAAGCAATTACCAAATCATCGGCATACATTACTTGGTTGGCCAATAGAGAGCCATCCCTCGACCGTATCCGGGCATCGATCAGCCTCCCATTGTATCTGTTCCAGGTGGAGAGGCCTCTAGTACAGCCATGGAAAGCTTCTTGAACTATGTAGTCAAAAGAGACGTTAATTAATGTGGGAGTCAGAGGACATCCCTGCCGCACCCCAAGGTGAACATGGAATGGCTCAGACTCCCGACCACGTCGCTTTACCCGGGCTCGCCCACGATCATGAAGGTCCTTAATTATTGTGAGCGAAGAGTCAGGGACTCCGAAAGCATGAGGATCAACCCACAACCTTGGCCTACTGATGGAATCATAGGCCTTGACCAGGTCAATGAAGCAGAGATGCAGGTCCGGTTGGAATTTCCTGCCCCTCTGCTGTAACATCTGGACAGAGAACATGGCATCTGTGCAGGATCGCCCCGGTCTGAAATCACATTGAGGAGGGAGATGCCCCTGTAGTTATTACAGTCACTGTGGTCCCCCTTCTTAAAGAGGGGGACCACCAGGGCATCCTTCCAATCTTGTGGAACCTGTCCCGTCGTCCATACGGTTGTAATTATGTCATATAGGGCAGTCAGTACACAGACGCCACCCTCCCTCAGCATTTCGCTTGGGAGATCATCTCTGCCCGGCGCTTTTCCTGGTCACAGGCTCTGGTTTGCCTTACGCGCTTCCTCTACAGATGGCACCTCTGCCAGCCACTCACAGGGGGTGGCTACGTCCTCCAATTCTTGAGGCACCACAGCCCCGCAGGATCATCCCCATGTTGCCCCATGATGTTAACTCGGCTGAGGGGTTTCCCTCCCCAAGGACCTTACAGAAATGCTCAGCAAACCTGTGCACTTGTTCCTGGGGGTCGGAGATTTGATCACCATTCCTTGCTTTAAAGAAAGTGCCGGGTGCGGCGTTGCAAGTCACTCCTCTGATGGTATTGAAAAGTGATCTGTGATCGCAGGCTACCAAGGCAGTCCTGGTGTCAAGGACATCGGCCCGCATCCACTGCTCCGTCACTATGTAGTCCAGTAGATGATCTTGCTTGGACACGGCATGTATCCATGATGTTGTGTGGATGTGGCGATGATAGAACAGCGTGTTAGCGATTACAAGCCGATGGGCCACACAGAAGTCTAACAGCCTCCTACCGTTGTTATTGAGCTGATCTGGCCCATGCCTTCCAATCCCCCTGGACCAGGTGTCGGCGCCATGGCCCACTCGGGCATTAAAGTCACCTAGCAGGGTGACTATCCCAGGGGGCCACTTTAGCCTGCACCTGGGACAGGAGGTCATAGAACGCATCTGACTCATCGGCCTTGCCTGCATCCCTGCACTGATGTTCATCTTCGGTGGGGGTGTAAGCCAGCACCACTATTCCTCTCCTCCCGTTTTTGGGGAGGCAGACCGACAGTAGTCTGGGACTCACAGGTTCCCACACCAAAGACAAAGATCCCCCATATAGCCTTAACAGACTGTAGGGGCAAGTGCCGTTAGCGAGCATTTATGATGGTCGACACGGCACACCTCACTGCCACGCTCCCACGCCCCCTTCATTCGTTTGTTCAGAAGAAGAGCCACTCCCTGTAGTCTGGCAGTTTCCTGCCCCGAGTGGAGGACTGTCCACCTCTCATGATGGCTGGAGCCGGAACCAGTCCACCGGACCTCCTGTATTCCACAGAGGTCCAGGTGGAACTGGTCTAGCTTCCAACAGAGGAGCGGCAGCCTCTCCTGCGCGGCGAGCGTTTGCACATTCCACGTGGCCACACGCACTGGCTTTTTGCTGTTTGTGGAGGAACCCCGAGGGTGGGTATTCAGTCTCCTGGCTTCGCAAAGTGCGGTTTGGCCAGGAGTCGTCCATAGGCGCCTGTCCCCTTGGGGCCTCCGGTACAAGCTTTAATTGATGTTTATATTTCCGTGGTTTAGTGGTACTTTGAATGCAGGGGACGGGGTACCAGCCTCTCACACCTGTCCA
Source organism: Geotria australis (assembly GCA_036362915.1). NCBI lineage: Eukaryota > Metazoa > Chordata > Hyperoartia > Petromyzontiformes > Geotriidae > Geotria > Geotria australis. The sequence continues at coordinate 7,535,447 of JAZEWU010000026.1, read as the reverse complement.
GAGCCCCCTTGGCCTCTGCGATGGCTGTAATGGGAGGCACCACAGCTTTCCAATCACCACCACGACCACCATCACCACCATCAATACCATTACCAGTTCCCTAGCGTGTTTGTTATGTGGCTTGTAAGCTCGCTGGGTATTTTCTGCTGTAATAGTAAAAATCTATCTAGCTACCACAACCATCAGCACCAGCACCTTCAGCACCATGATCACCACCACCATCACAATCACCACCACCATCACCACCACCATCACCAGCATCACCAGGACCATCACGACCATCACCATTCCCATGATGGCGGTGGCGCGGACCTTGGCAGTGCCGGCCGTCGCCCCGGTTCCCGGGAGTGCAGGTGCAGGTGTAGGAGCCCGGCGTGTTGCGGCAGATGGCCGCGGGGTGGCACGCGTCCGTGCCCAGCGCACACTCATCCAGATCTGCGGGCACGGACTCACAGAGACCCACACACTCACACAGAGACACACACAGAGACCCACACACTCACACAGATACCCACTCACACAGAGACCCACACACTCACACAGAGACCCACACACTCACACAGAGACCCACAAACAGAGAGACCCACACACTCACACAGAGACCCACACAGAGACCCACACAAAGACAAAGATCCCCTATATAGATTTAACAAAATATAGGGGTAAGTGCCCTTAGCGAGCACCTATGAAGGCCGACACGGCACATGAGGGGGTGGGTGACCAGCACCACGCCCGGCCGCCTTTGTCTCCCTAGTGGTAATATCTACACAACGCACTAGGTACTCATTTGAAGCTGAGTCGGCCTTGCGGAGGCCCAGGACCGGTTCAGAAAATCGTCACTGGTGTTGGTGGCCGTGAGCGGGATTCAAACTCGGGTCATAGCCAGGATTGTAGCCCAGCATAGCGCAAACCGCTGAGCCACCGCTCCCCACCACAAGCGTCGTCACCATCAGTTGCCGTATCACCGGTCATCCATTATCATCCATCCATTGTCAGAAACCGCTTAATCCTGTACAGGGGCGCCGTGAGCCGGAGCCTATCCCGGCAGACACATGGCTCAAGGCAGGGTTATACGAAGGATAGGCAACCAGGCCATCACCAGGCAACGGGGGCAATTTAGTCCTCAGGACAATTAACCTATGCAGCACCATGTATTTGGACTGTGGGAGGAAACCGGAGTGCCCGGCAAAAACCCACGCGGACATGCAATTCCACACAGAAAGGCACCCGAGTAGGGATTCGAACCCGGGACTTCTTTCTGTGAGGCGACAGCGCTACTCATTGCGAAGCCAACCGTGCCATCCTAGCCAATTAATTTATTAGAAATTTTAATGTTTACTTGTGGGAGGGAACCGGAGAACCCAGAGGAAACCCATGCAGAACAGGGGGAGAGAACACACGACCTCCGCATAGAAAGGCGCCTCAGAAACAAGTTCGCTTTACCTGTGGCGTCAGGAGCAGCAGCAGTAGGATGCGCGGTCGCTGACGGCATCATCAGCATCATTAGCATCAGCAGGAGCATCATCATCAGCAGAGGAATATTGGTGAGGAGACCCATGGCGATACGGGGAGCGGTGGAGACAATAGTGGAGTTTGAGGTTTAACGAGGCAAGTGTAGACCCTGCCTCACTCCCTCCCTCCCAATCTCTTCTCTCCCTCTCTCCCCACCTCCCTCCATCGCTCCCTCTCCCTCCCCCACCGCTGATTCTCTCCACACCTCTGATTGCATCCCTCCCTTTGATTCCCTCCCTCCATCCCTCCCGCGCTTCCTCTCACTACCTCCCTTTCTCCCAACCTCATCTCACCCCCCCACCTAACCTCACCCCCCCCACCTAACCTCACCTTCCTCCCTCACCCTACCTCACCTCACGCTCCCACCTCACCTAACCCCCGCACCCCACCACACCTCACCTCTCCACCCCACCCCAGCCCCCCACCTAACCTCACCTCACCGCCCAAACTTAGCCTCACCCCCACTTCACCTCACACCCTTACTTCAACTCACCCCCCACCCCTCCACCTCACCTCACCCTCTCAACCCACATCACCTGACCTGACAACATCACCATCGCCACCACCATCATCATCACACCACCACCATCAGCGTCATCACCACCACCATCACCACCAACCGCCTTTCGCCACTAAGTGGCGGTGACGTCACCACCATCACCACCACCAAAGACAAATATCCCCCGTGTAGCCTTAACAGACTGTCGGGTCAAGTGCTGTTAGCGAGCAGCAACTATGAAGGTCGACACGGCACATGAAGAGGTGGATGCCCAGCACTACGCCCGGCCGCCTTTGTCTCCCTAGTGGCAATGTTTATACACCAGACTAGGTACTCATTTTCAGGCTTGTGTTGGCCGTAGCGGGATTCGAACTTGGGTCGCCAGGTTTGTAGCCCAGCGCGCTAACCACTGGGCTACCGCTCCCCATGGCCACCATCACCAGTATCATCACCACTATCAACTAAAAAAAACACTCATTAATTATTTGGTCGATAACATCATAATATATAGAAATCGGTGTGTGGCAATATTGCGCCGGCAAACCCCCTGGCTGCCTCCTCCGCCTCTGCGCTTTCCTGGCGCCGCTGAGGATCCTCTCGTCGAATTAATACCTTTGACAGTGAATATCTGCGCGTTATAAATGTAAAACTATTATTCTCACCCATACTATCCACGCCCGAACCACCCACCCACCCCCTCCCACTCACAAACCCACCTACACCATACACCACACACCCACAGCCGAAGCACCCACCCATACCCACCCACACCACACACCCACCCACTTACCTACCCACCCAACAACAACAACCGCAATTCGCCACTAAGTGGGGGTGACGTCACCACGGCGCCTGTGCTAGGCCATATGCTTCTTGAGGCCACGTGATGTGTCGAAGGCTCGCCGACAGGAGGTCACAGGACAGACCCAGGTGCCATGGTGTGCCTGACCGAGATGACTGGCAAGATGCACCATCTTAGCTCCCTACTGTGCCAACCTGCTGTGCTTTGGCCGCTCGGCGCTCGGCTTGCTGTTGTGAGCGTCGCTCCTCTGCCCTCCATTGTTTAAGGAGGCCGACTGCCTATAACTACCCAAGAGCGTCCTTCACGAACCTCCTCCACAGAGGTTGATCTTGACACCGCTGGTACCAGTTTTCAGCAAGTCCACACAGCTCCAGGTCCTCCTGTGCCGCATTGGTTAATCTTTTCTCTAGCCCGTGCTGCGTCCGTTTAGCCCACTCTATCCGGCAAAACAGTAGTTGGGCATGCGATGGCTGGGCATGCGGGCTACATGGCCCAGCCACCTCAGCCTCGCCTGCCGGAGGAGCTCACAAATGGGACCTTGTGAGCTCCTCACACAATCCAGCCTGGTTAAACCCAAGATGGACAAGAAAGTTTCCGAATGGCGTAGATGTTCCACCAGGGGGGGTCCACGTTTCGCTGACATAAATAAGAGACTGCATGACCACGGCTGAGAAGACCTGGAGCTTCGTGTGGAGCGACAGGCCGGGCAGCTTCCACAAATCGTTACGCAGCCGATGGAATGATAATGCCACTCGACTGATTCAGAGTGAGACCTCCGCTGCTAAACCGGAGCCAGCCGTATGCACACTGCCTAGGTATGGTAATTTCTCCACTCTCTACACAACTACCCCATCACTCATGGAGAGCTGGGATGGTCGAGTGCCCGGTGGTACAAAATACCCAGGCAGGTGCTTAGTTTTGGTGGGGCTGATGGTAAGGCCCCACCGCGTTGTGGCACGCTCTAGGTTCAGCAGCAAAGCCCCCAACTCCTCCTCGGAGTGAGCAGTACAGCCATGGAAAGATTGTCACACTTCGTAGTGAAAAATGATGTGAAATAATGTGGGAGCCAGAGGACATGCCTGTCGCACCCCGAGGGGAACAGGGAATGGCTCCGATTCCCGACCACGTAGCTTTACCCGGGCTCGCCCACCATAATGAAGGTCCTTAATGATTGTAAGCAAAGAATCAGGGACTCCTAAAGCACGAAAAACAACCCACAGCCTTGGCCTACGGATGGTATCATAGGCCTTGATCAGGTCAATGAAGCAGAGATGCAGGTCCTGTTGGAATTCCCTGCACCTCTGCTGTAGCATCCGGACAGAGAATATGGCATCTGTGCAGGACTGCCCTGACCTGAAACCACATTGGGGTTCCGCAAGCCTCTCCTCAGCGTGCCTGGCAAGGCGATGTTGGATAGTCCTTGCTAGACCCTTACCTGGCACACCGAGGAGGGAGATGCCCCTGTAGTTGTTACATTCAGTGCGGTCCCTTTTCTTAAAGAGGGGGCCCACCAGGGCATCCTTCCAATCTTGTGGAACCCGTGGTCCAGACAGTTGTAATGATGTTGTATAGGGCAGTCACTACGCAGACGCCACCCTCCCTCAGCATTTCGCTTGGGAGGTCATCTCTGGCTAGCGCTTTTCCTGGTCGCAGGCTCTGGATTGCATTACGTGCTTCCTCTACAGATGGCACCTCTGCCAGCCACTCACAGGGGGTGGCTACTTCCTCCAATTTTTGAGGCACCACAGCCCCCGCAGGGTCATCCCCATATTGCCCCTGATGTTAGCTGGGCTGACGGAGTTTCCCTACCCCAGGACCTCACAGAAATTCTCTGCAAACCTGTGCACTTGTTCATGGGGGTCGGAGATCAGATCGCCATTCCTTGCTTTAACGAAGGTGCAGGGTGCAGCGTTGCAAGTCACTCCTCTGATGGTATTGAAGAGTGATCTATGATCGCAGGCTACTGAGGTAGACTCCATCTCCTCAGCAGCCCACGACCACCACTCGTCCTTGCAACACCGCACGGCTCTCAAACCATCCGAGAGAAGGCTGCGGCAAGCCTCCTGATTCTCGGGCATGGGGTGTTGTAGCCGGTGGGAGTGGGCCTGTCCGTTTCTCTCAACTAGCTTGAACACCTCCTCCATCAGCCAGGGTCTCTGGGGAGGTTTGGACCGCATACCCAGTGCAGCCATTCTAGCTGCCTGAGCCACAGTCCTGAACCTCACCCATTTCCCTCGGCATCTGGAGGCGGGGGGGACGATGTCATCCCCAGCTGCAAGCAACGGTGAAATTCTCGCTTGCAGCCTTCATCAGCTAGCCGAGACCAGGCCACTGTGGGTTTCAATGAGGTCCTAAGTGTACGCCCACCACCGGCGTGGAAAAATGGCAGGCGCATCCTACAGATGACAAGCCGATGGTCAGAGGGCAGATCAGCTCCACGGTAGGTCCTGGTG
>JAZEWU010000026.1:7515298-7528406 GCA_036362915.1 Geotria australis | reverse complement strand
TTTCTGGCGCCTTAGGTAGTACACTTTCCCCCCACCATGATGCACCCCTTCCGGTGGACACCCCGTGTGGTGGACACTCAAAGTCGGGCCCCCCTAATTTCTGGTCAATTCGAGGTCATTACACATGTAGCCCGCATGCCCAACCATCAAGCAACTACTGTTTGGCCGGATAGAGGGGGCTAAACGGGTGCGGCACGGGCTAGAGAAGAGTTGGACTGATGCGGCACAGGAGGACCTGGAGCTGGGTGGACTTGCTGAAAACTGGTACCGGCGGTGTCAAGATCGACCTCTGTGGAGGAGGTTCGTGAAGGACGCTACAACGGAGGGCAGAAGAGCGACGCTCACAACAGTGAGCCGAGCGCCGAGCGGCCAAAGCACAGCAAGTTGGCACAGTAAGGAGCTCAGGTGGTGCATCTGCCAGTCATCTCGGTCAGGCAGCCCATGACACCTGGGTCTGTCCGGTGACCTCCTGTCGGCGAGCCTTCAACACTTCACGTGGCCTCAAGGTGCATATGACCTGTCACAGGCGCCGTGGTGACGTCACAGCCACTTAGTGGCGAATGGGCAGGTGAGCGGGTGAGTGACTAGGTGGGTGAGTGAGCGTGTGGCCCAGTGGTTAGCGCACTGGGCTACAAATCTGGCGGCCCGAGTTCATGGTTTCATGTTGGTTTTTTTTTTATTACGTCTTCATCAAGTAACAAGTATTCGCCGTCGGTTTCTGCGAGTCATTTGCAGAACGACAGTAAACAACGCCGGGGTCTGAGAGAAACGGTATTTCGCACTCTGTATGTCCTGTACATATGGTAGAGTTGACAAATAAAGTTGAATTGAATTGAATCCCGCTCATGGCCAACAACAGTGACGATTTTCTGAACCGGTCCTGGGCATCCCCTAGGTCGACTCACCCTCAAATGAGTACCTAGTAAGGTGTGTAAACATTGTCACTAGGGAGACAAAGGCGGCCGGGCGTGGTGCTAGTCACCCACCCCCCTCGTGTGCCGTGTCGACCTTCATAGGTGCTCGCTAACGGCACTTGCCCCTACCGTCTGTTTAAGGGTACACGGGGGCTCTTTTCCAGCCCCGCCCCCATGGGGATCGCGGGACCCACCTCAGGACCCGCCCCATACCCCGCCCCCGCTGAGGCTCCGCCCTCCGCGCGGGGCCCTGTCCCCATTCTGGGCCCGATGTCAGAAGCCCTCTGCTGTTCCCCTCCACGGGCCCGCTTGCGGCGTGAGCCCCATTCCCGCGTCCCGTCTCAGCATACTTCCCCGCGCACGTCCCCCGCTGCTTTCTGAAGGCGGGCAGCACACACGCGCGCTACGGTGGAGCAGAGGGCTGTGCTGCGCCTGCCCTGGGTTTGCTAACAGCTCGCCGTGTGCCGCTCACCTTCATTGTGGAAACTTACATGGGAGGCTCACTGCACGTTCCTGGTTTATAAAGACTTGTCTTCAAACGTCGTTGGTGATATCGACCCTCATGGCATGAGAGGATCTGCCTTACGCCCTGTGTCTGCCGGGATAGGCTCCGGCTCACCGCGACCCTGTACAGGATTACGCGGTTTCTGACAATGGATGGGTGGATGGGCGTGAGAGGATGATGCACAGTCCGTATTTCGGCTCCGAGGCTCGCTCTGCCGCGGGGGGATCAGGGAAAGGTCAACAACCCTCGAGCGGAGGTCATCCCCGGACAGGTCAACCCGTGAAAGGTCAACCCGGGAGAGGTCATCACAGGCCACGTGCTGAGGACTCCCCGGCGGATGGGAAGAGCGGAGGGGGCCAATCTCCCGGTGACAACTACTCTCTGCACATGTTGTGCACACGTTGTTGTTCCCCTCGTCTGCTCACGGTTAGGGTCGCGGTGCTTATAACCAGCTGAACAGGGAGGGAGCGCGTTATGTCTGTGAAGCCGCGCGGGATTGAGGCTGGCAGGTACGTGGGATGCGTGAACCAGCGTTTGTGTAATCCGTCACATGCAGGAGGCCTCGGCGGCCATGACGCGGACCGTCGGACAGAAGGCGCCGGGCAGCGTGGGGTCGGGGTGCGGCGCGACACCCTGACACTGGACCCACAGGAGCTCCTGTCGTCCGCGTCGGCGATCCACATCCTAGGCGACGGCCTGGCCTGTGATTACACCCGGGCCTTCCGAGCAGCCGAGGCCGACCGCCTCCTGCAGGACTGCGAGAAGCAGATTGAGTACATGACAGGTACGGCTGCGGGCTTGAGTACATGGATAGATAGATGTTTATCATCACAGTAGAAAAATACCCAGTAAGCTGCGAGCTCTTGACTGGATTCCTGCTACACAACACTGGCTCCTGTCGCTAACACTGCCTTCTGCCTCTAACACTGATAGATAGATGACACGTGTGTGTAGATGACACGTGTGTGTGTGTGTGTGTAGATGACACGTATGTGTGTGTGTGCAGATGAGGAGGCGCGGGTGCGCGTGTTTGGCGCGTGGCACTCCCTCCCACGCCAGCAGTCCGCGTACGGTGACCCCAGCGTGACCTACCGCTACTCGGGGTCGACGCTGCTGGCCAGGCCGTGGTGCCCGGTGCTCGCCGAGATTCGAGCGCGCGTCGAGAGCCTCACGGAGCAGCGATACAACTTCGTTCTCGTCAACAGGTCGGCCGCGGCGTTGGTTCAGTCAACGGCTCGATTTGAGTCTGGTCACACGCGGCCTGTGGCGTTTTCGTCGCATGAGGGCCGTCGTATAATTGACACCGTCGCCGATAGCACAGTTGGGATAAACCTTGGGAACTTGTATTTGTGACCCTGTTAGATGTTGTCGCCGGTTCAAACGGCCGCTGTCCGGGTTGACCCGGGTTGACCGGTTACCCCCCGATGGTGGGGGTGTTGGAGCAGACATTTTCGGCTAGATGCCCTTCCTGACTCCAAACTCCATTAGTCGGAGGGTCTTCAGATAATTATTTGTCTGGAACATCCCCCCAGACATGTTCACCAAGGGAGAATAGCAGGAGTGTTAGGCTTCAGAGCTATTCACCAAGGGAGACCCCAGCACAAGCGCTAGACTCCAAACATGTTTGCTAAGGGAGACCCTAGCAGGAGCGCTAGAATCCAGGTGACGCAGCGCTGGGGTTCACCGGAACACGCAAACCCCTCGGTGACGCCGTGACAACACGTTGCCGCTAGGTATCGCGATGGCCGAGACCACATGGGGGAGCATCGCGACGATGAGAAGGAGCTTGTGCACCGCTCGGCCATCACGTCCGTCTCGCTGGGCGCGTGCCGCCACTTCTGCTTCCGCCGGGGACGGCGCAGAGGCCGACGCTCGGCGAGCGCGAGCCGGGGCCGCGGCGCCGCCTCCGAGGACGACCGGGCGACAAACGGGACGCCTCCCGCGCCGCGGTCGCCCGCCGGCGAGTCAAAACGCACGGGCGAGAGCGACGCAGAGGAGGTCGCCATCACGGTGCGCGGCGACAGGCTGGTGCTGCCGCTGGAGCACGGCAGCGTCCTCGTGATGAGGTGGCCGACCAACGAGCAGTGGAGCCACGCGCTCCCCCCGCGACGCAGAGACCGCAACGTGCGCGTCAACCTCACGTTCCGCCTCGTCCGCGCAGCAGCGACTCCCGCGGCTGCGCGTTAGGCCACCGTCGCGCCACCGGTGGCTCGCGGACCGAGCAATGAACGTCGCCGCTGTAGGGGTTGTTTTGTGGCTGAAGGGGGCGCTGTTTACACGGCATCTGGCACACTGAGTGAACCTGGCACACCGAGTGAACCTGGAAGTGTAATGTTTGTTGGGGCACTGCTGGCAGGTCGTGAACCACTTGATGTATCGATCCACTGGTAGATGAAGGGCTCCCCGGGTCGTAGCGGATCTGGATGTTAATTGACCGTATTTCACCCACCATGGTCAATATGTTAACTGAAGAATGTTTTTTCTCCACAATGACGCCAATGATTGTTTCGAGTTACATATTCTCAGTTTTCACAAATCAATTACCGTGTTTCTAAATCGCTTCAATTTGGTTTAGTTACCGAGCTACAGTTGCGTCTTTGAAAACAGTGAAAGCATGTTTTGACACAAGCGTGTATTTTTTTGTGCAAACTTGATGCCTTGTGAAAGGTGTCTATTTGGTCTTCAAATATATTTACGCCCGTATTATTGCCAGAAAGGGGAAAACCTTTTCTCGTTTTACACCTGTACAGTTGCAAAAAGGTGCCCATAGCAAAAGCTGTGTGGTGAAAGTTATAATGCTCACATCTACTAAAATGGACACAGCAATGGACAGTGGATGTCGTCATGGGCTGTTGACTGATTACTGTGAATGGAAACTCGTGTGGTACTATTGGCACGATAAGCCTCCTGTCGTGTAAGGACAGGTTTCTCTCTATTGTTGTGGAGGCAGCTCATGCAGTTTGTAAATGCTATTATTATTATCGTGCTCCGTGCAGATTACACAGCGAGTGTTGTTCAAGAAATGCAGCGTGTTAAAACGGCATTGGTATATCGTGTGCTGAAGATATAGTTTTCATAAAATAACTTTTAAAAAATGTGTCCGATTTAAGCCAATACTTTGAATTTTCAATTTTTTCTGATTTTCTCTCACCTTTCAGGTTTGGAAAATAAACCCAATATCCATCCATCCATCCATTGTTAGACACCGCTTCAGCATGTACAGGGTCGCGGTGAACCCGAGTCTATCTCGGGTGACACGGCACAAGGCAGGACTATACCCAGGATGGGACGCCAGTCCATCACAGGGCACGGGGGCAATTTATGTCTGCATGCAAATAAACCTATGCAGCAGCATGTTTTTGGACTGTGTGAGGAAACCGGAGTGCCCGGCAAAAACCCACGCGGACACGGGGAGAGAACACGCAAACTCCACACCTGAGTTTATGAGTAATGACCTAGTGCAAGCCTAGGCATGTCTGACCGTCAAGCCAAAAACGGAGGGGGCGAAAGGAGTAATGGGCATGTCTCCCCCGCCCCTTATTTTGTAAGGGCATTAAAGATGACGATAGTGTTTACTCATAGAATTCCTCTACCTCCCCTCATTGTGTAAGGGATTATGGTTGCTAAAGATAGCTTAAAGGCTGTAAATGATTAGCGAAGGGGGGGAGTGACGTCAGAGGTGACGTCGGAGCCTTTGCATGATATAAGGCGGGCGCCCAGGTAGTTAGAGAGTGGTTGTGTTGGAGAGTCTTGTGTGAGGAGGTCCCACAGGCTTGGTTTTCCACGTGCTGTGGGGCGGGTCACCTGTGAGAAAGGCGAGCTGGGGAGCAGAGTGGAGCGCTCCACTGCTAGCTTGTAACAAAACGGCGTGCCTGTGAGCACGGAAGTCTTGCTGGTGAATTAAAAGACAATCTGCTTAGAAGCCTACGCTTCGACCTTCATCTGTGGGGGGGGGGTGAGTCGGCAGCTCCTGAGTCACGCCGACCAACGTGTGCTCTCGTCTTCGTGGCGTCTGAATTGACGGACGGGAATGTGGTAAAAGACCTGACGGCTTATCCTGACACGAGTCGACGTCGGTCTTTACAAGTGGATGGGTGAGTTGGTGAGTTGGTGAGTGGGTGGGTGAGTTGATACTCACTTATACACTCAAACTCATACACCAACTCACTCAGACTCATAATCACTCAAACACCTCACTCATACATACTCACTTATACACTCAAACACTCATACGCCAACTCACTCAGACTCACTCATATAACCACTCATCCACACAGTCAGGGATGAGCTTTTTGCGGGGTTTATTCAGGGCACAACAAATAACAGGTGGACGAGACACGGTCTCCATGGCGACCCCGTCTCCCGTCTCAGATCTTGTTGAAGGCGGCGACGTCCACGGACTGGACGACTTCGTCAAACGCGATGATCGACTCCTCGAGCAGGTCCACACTCACCTGGCGAGGAGACACAGCCGCACGCTCACACTCACACCACACACACTCACCCGCTCAAACACACTAAATATCCCAGTATAGCCTTAACAGACTGTAGGGTTAAGTGCCATTAGCGAGCACCTATGAAGGTCGAAACGGCACACGAGGAGGTGGGTGACCAGCACCACGCCCGGCCGCCTTTGTCTCCCTAGTAGCAATGTTTACACAGTGCACAAGGTACTCATTTGAGGCCGAGTCGACCTAGGGGAGGCCCAGGACCGGTTCAGAAAATCGTCACTGGTGTTGGCCGTGAGCGGGATTCGAACTCGGGTCGCCAGATTTGTAGCGCAGCGCGCTAACCACTGGACCACCGCTCACCACACACTCACACTCGCTCACCCAGGGGGGGAGAGGCGGGTGAGTGAGCGAGTTGGTGGGTGAGCGGGTAGGCAAGCGGGTGGACAAGAGAGTGAGCAGGTGGGCGAGTGGGTGGTTGGACAGACGGACGAGTGAGCAGGTGAGTGAGCAAGTGGGTGACTCACCTTGTCATCCTCCACCACGCACTGGATCTGCAGTTTCTTGATTCCATATCCGACAGGGACTAGTTTGGCTGCACAAGCATCATCAGCATCATGATCATCATGGATACTATCATGTACATCCAACCAGATGAGGCTGTGTGTAGTCTATAGTGTATCTCTATATAGTGTAGTGTACGTGGTGTCGTGTGCAGTGTATCTCTACGTAGTGCATACTAGTCTGTCCTCGACTTACGACGGGGTTACGTTGCGATGACCCCGTCGTAAGTCTGTTTGGTCTTAAATCGAATATGCCCTTAAAACAAAACACAACCAGCTTGTAGACACCCAAACACAGACCAAGACCCAGGCAATAACAAATATGGCCGCCTTGCGGCAGCACGGCCGGCCGGTGTTATTGTACTGCAGCCGGAGCGGTCGTCGTTAGACTTTACGACGAACCGTCAGGACTCGAAAATAATATAATAGGGTTACTGTAGTCTATACACACAGCCTATAGTCTATACACACAGGCTGTAGTCTATACACACAGCCTGTAGTCTATACTCAGTCTGGGTCAGCGTAAGTCGCATATGTCGTAAGGTGAGGAGATACTGTATATAACGTGTAATGTATCTCTATCTAGTGCATCTCTATGTACTGTATCCATCCATGTATCCATCCATTTTCAGAAACAGCTTAATCCTGTATAGGGTCGTGGTGAGCCGGAGCCTATCCCGGCAGACACAGGGTGCAAGGCAGGGGCACACCGAGGATGGGACGCCAGTCCATCGCAGGGGACCTGGGGAAATGTAAGTCAGTATGCCAATTAACCTGGCAGCATGTCTTTGTACTGTGGGAGGAAACCGGAGTGCCCGGCCAAAACCCACACGGACAACATGCAAACTCCACACAGAAAGGCCCCCGAGCCGGGATTCGAACCCGGGACCTTCTTGCTGTGAGACGGCAGCGCTACTCACCGCGCCACCGTGCCGCTGGCATGTACTGTACCCCGCATGTACTGTATCGTTTATAGTATATAGCATGTAATGTATATCTATGTAGTGCATCGTTTATAGTGTATCTCTATGTAGTGTATCTCTCTCTATGTATTGTATCTATCTCTATGTAGCGTATCGCTATGTAGAGTCTCGTGTACAGTGTACGGCGTGGAGACTCACAGACGCCCCAGACGAGGCCGTCCATGGCGACGCTCCTCACAGAAGCCTCCAGCTGAGACATGTCCGTCTCGTCGTCCCACGGCTTCACGTCCAGGACAATTGACGACTTGGCCACCACCGTGGGTTCTATACGGAGACACGGGGAGACACGGGGGAGACACAAGGAGACACAGGAGAGTCAGTGACGAGTGAGTGAGTGGGCGAGTGAGAAACCAAGTGGTGAGAAAGTGAGCAGCGGGTGAGTGAGTGAGTGAGAAGGAAGGGGGAGTGGTAGCTCAGTGGTTAGCGTGCTGGGCTTCAAACCTAGCTACCCGAGTTTGAATCCTGCTCACTGCCAACACCAGTGACGATTTTCTGAACCGGTCATAGGCCTCCCCTAGGTCGACTCAGTCACAAATGAGTACCTGGTGTGTAAACATCACCACTAGGGAGACAAAGGCGGCCGGGCGTGGTGCTGGTCATCCACCTCCTCGTGTGCCGTGTCGACCTTCATAGGTGCTCGCTAATAGCACTTGTCCCTAAATTCTGTTAAAGCTATATGGGGGATCTTTGGATGAGTGAGTGGGTGAGTGGTGGATGAGTGGTAGGTGAGCAATGGGCGACCGACTGACTTTTGGATTTCTTGGCCGCGTACTGTGCCAGTCTCTCCTCTTTCACCTTCTTCGCTTCCTCTCCCTCCTGGAAAAATGTGGGAGACACATGGAGACACGGGGAGACACGCAGAGACACGGGGAGACGGTGACACACGGGAAAACAGTGAGGCGACACGTGGAGACACAGTAAGACATAGGGACACGGGGAGATACGGGGGCACAGGGGGAGACACGGGGAGACACGGGGTCACACGGAGACTGATGGGGCTGGTGATGAGGTCGGGAGCGGAGGTGCAGCGGTTAGCGCCACGCTGCGCGACCAACAAGAGAGCCGGGGGGAGTATGAGTAGCTCACATCGTCGTCTGACCCAAACAGGTCAATGTCGTCGTCCTCCTCCTCCTCATGCACTTGTGGTTTCCTGTCCCCGCTAGCGCGGGTCCCGGCTGAGTTCGACTCCGAGCCGGGGGGACCTAGCTCAGAGACTGGACGCCGAACCCCGGGGAGACTGGGATAGGAGGGGAGGGAGGGATATGTGTATTATTACAACAGGAAAAACCCAGTGAGCTTGCAAGCTCTTTTCAGGATTCCTCCATTGACACAAGAAGCATGTCAATTGACAAAAATAGACAAATCACAAGTTAACACAACAGGGAGGGAGGTTGAGGGAGGGAGGTCGATAGCAAGTCTGTATACCTCTGCCTAGAGTTTTCGTTGTGCAACCCTGGGATGATGGGACGGACATCATCCCACCTGTCTTCCTGCATCTCCCCGCATCTCCCCGCATCTTTCCCTTATCTCCCCTCTCTCCCCGCATCTCCCACCTGCTGGTATCGTAGGACCGGATGTGCTGATACCAGCGCAGGGCGTGAACCAGATCGGAACTCGGAGCCCCGGACAGACTCGCAAAGACAGCCGCATCTGCCTGGGACGGGACAAACCTACACGGAGTCACGGACACAGATACACGGACACACAGAAACAATGTGGCTCTAAGGCTTAGAGCCACATTAGAGCCACTCACACTGTGTGTGTGGGCAGACTCTAAGCGCAGTGTGAGTCTATGTGTGTGGGCAGTGTGAGTCTATGTGTGAGTGTATGGGCAGTGTGAGTCTATGTGTGAGTGTGTCTACGAACAGTGGAGCAAGGGGCTGTGTAATAAAATGGGAAACTGTAATTTAACATCGCGCTTCGAAGAATCGCAAAGAAGAAGAACAGTGGACAGTCGTAGCCCAGTGGTTAGAGCACTGGGCTACAAACCTGGCGATCAGAGTTGGAATCCCGATCACGGCCAACAAAAAGTAACGATTTTCTGAACCGGTTCTGGGCTTCCCCTAGGTCGGCTCAGTCTCAAACGAGTACCTAGTGCGGTATGTAAGCGTCGCACACTATGGAGACAAAGGCGGCCAGGCGTGGTGCTGGCCACCCAACCCTTTGTGCAGTGCTGGCCTTTACTGATGCTCGATAACAGCACGTGATCCAAAACGTACGTTCAGCCTACACGGGGGATGTGTGTCTTTTGTTTGTCAGTGTGTGAGAAGGCTACAGTCTACATTATAGACTGCCAATACCCTTGAATGTAGCTCTTCTCGGAGAGGAAATCATTGAGACTCTGGAGCCCCGAGCGAGATTTCAGATCTCCGAATCCCATCGTGATCCTGGGACGTCATCATCATTAGTAACTGCCATCAGCAAGTGTCATCAACATCATAATTAGTCAGCAGCAGTGTCATCAGTCTCATCAATTTAACGACCTTTCAGTATATTCGAAGCAGCCTTAACCATTTAATGTTTGTTCCTTTGGTTTTTATTGGTTGTTTTTCTTTCGTTGTTGACATGCCGTACTCTTCGTGCCCCTTGTGACGCGCTTTGTGACCCTCGGGTGAAAGGCGCTATATAAAATGCTATTATCGTCAGCGTGTCTCCGTGTCATCTCCCAGCAGCAGGTTCTCTCCACATCTGTGGCGGTGCTGTCCCCGCTACCCGTGAGTTCTCCCTTCCTCTGTGCGAGTTGTCCAGGGTTTATGATGTCCCCTCTCTACCGCTCTGAGTGCTCCAGGTTCTATCCACCGTTGGTTGAATTCCTCCCAAACTCGCACCCTTGGCGCCAAGGCCTGAGGCTGGGATAGATTTTGAAGAATCGATCCTCGCGATTCCCGCGACCATATCCGTTTCCGCACGCACGGCAAGCGGGTGGATCGATCCTACTCAACCCCGAGAATCGATTCTGTCACCCCGTACACAATGGCGCACGCCCCGTCAGAACTTAGATGTTTAACGAATACAGTTGAAGGAGGGGAGCGCGTGGTGGGGGGGGTCACACCTCCACCAAGTCACCTTATTTGCGAATGAACCGAGCGTGAGCCGCAAGAACCTGAACGCGACGCACAGCGAAGGTGGAGGATCCGGAGAGAGAAGCCTCGTGGCGGTGCGCGCCTACTTATAAAGAAGGGGGCGGGGTTATGTGACAGGGCGGGGTTACAACATCAGGAGGGCGGGACCTATGCGCTGATAGACGTATGTTATCACAGCAGAAAATACCCAGTGAGCGTTCCAGCTCTCTACAGGATTCCTGTGAAGCAACAAGCACGCAAATTTACAAAAATAATTTTAAAAATAACTAAAAAACCCATTTACACACAGGTAAACGCTATGCTAATTAGGGGCGGGGGTATGATCGAGCTGTAACATGGGGGCGGGACCTATGTGATAGATTCGGGGCTCTGCTAATTATTGGGGTTGAGTGACAGCTGGGCCGGTGTTATGTTAATTAGTGGCGGGGCTATGGAACTGGAGGGGGAGTCAGACTGGACTACGGAGGCTCAGTAGTGCAGGGGGTAGGAATTACAAAACGCGAATCACAAAACTCTCCTTGGACTGCTGCCACCGCGACCCTCACCAGGACAAGCGGTTTACAAAATGGATGGAGCTACAGAACAAGATAAACATACAAGGAGATACACACGGATCAAGTGTGTTAATGTTTCAAGCGAGCACAGACACATTGTCACGATCCGCTCAACTCAATCCCACGACTAACAGGCCCTACATCTGTTCCACACGGAATACTCGACCTAGGTCGACTCAGCCTCAAATGAGTACCAGGTGCGGTGTGTAAACATTGCCACTAGAGAGACAAAGGCGGCTGGTCGTTGTGCTGGCCACCCACCTCCTCGTGTGCCGTGTCAACCTTTATAGGTAAAAAAAAATGTGCAATGCTATGTGAAAATGGGTTTTTTTGGTTGATGAACGCTCTAATCATTTATTTATCCATCCATCCATTTTCAGAAACCGCTTAATCCAATACAGGGTCGCGGTGAGCCGGAGCCTATCCCGGCAGACACAGGGCGCAAGGCAGGGGAACACCAAGGATGGGACGCCAGTCCATCGCAAGGCCATCGCAAGGCGCCTGGGAAAATTTATTTATTTGGTTATTTATAATATTGTATATATTTACATTTTTGTCATTAACTCGTATATTTGTTGTGTCGCAGGAGTCCCGTAAAGAGCTTGCAAGCTCACTGGGTATTTCTTTCTGCTGTAATAATGAACATCTGTATCGCTAATGGCACTTGACCCTACAGTCCATCCATCCATTTTCTAAACCGCTTGTCCTGGTGAGGGTCGCAGTGGCAGCAGTCCAAGGAGAGTGGACCAGACATCCCTTTCCTCAGCAACAGATTCCAGCTCTGTTAAGGCTTTACGGGGGATATTTATATTAGTAATGTGGTGCCACATCGACACTACGCAGAAAGGCCGCCTAACAGCAAGAAGGGTTCCGAGTTCGAATCCCGGCTCGGTTGCCTTTCTGTGTGGAGTTTGCATGATCTCCCCGTGTCCGCGTGGGTTTACGTCGGGCACTCCGGTTTCCTCCCCCAGTCCAAAGACATGCTGCTGCATGCGTTAATTGCTCTGCAGACTAAATTGCCCCCGTTGCCCTGTGATGGACTGGCGTCCCATCCTGGGTAGAGCCCTGTCTTGCGTCCTGTGTCTGCCGGGATAGGCTTCGGCTCACAGTGACCCTGTACAGGATTAAGTGGTTTCTGATAATGGATGGATGAGAATGAATGAATTATAAATATGTAAAAAAAGAATGGTTGTCAAACTGGGGTGGTGGTCCCCATATTTAAGAAAGGGAACCAGAGAGTGTGCTCCAACTACAGAGGGATCACACTCCTTAGCATCCCAGGAAAAGCCTATGCCAGCGTCCTGGAGAGAAGACTTCGACCATTAGTCAAATTACAGATTCAGGAGGAACAATGCGGTTTCTGTCCTGGCCGTGGAACAATGGACCAGCTTTTTGCCCTCTCACAGATAATTGAGGGGTCATGGGAGTTTTCTAATCCAGTCTAAATTTGTTTGGTAGATCTGGAGAAAGCCTATGACCGTGTGCCCCGAGATTTGCTGTGGGAGTATGGGGTGCCGGTGTCTCCTTTGAGAGCAATCCGGTCTCTCTATTCCAAGAGCGAGAGCCGTGTCTATAAATAGTGTAGAAATACGAGGGTAAAACCTCGTATTTTCTACAATATTTGTACAACAGCAAAAAGGTCCAATTGTCTGTGTCCGTATACTTGGCATGACGTCGAATCCGTTCAATGTGGCCGTTGGTCTCCGCCAAGGGTGTGTCTTGTCTCCACTCCTGTTCGTCATTTTCATGGACAGGATCTCAAGGCGCAGCCGGGGTATGGAGAGTGTCCAGTTTGGGGGCGTGGAGGTGGCATTGCTGGTCTTTGCAGATGACGTTGTTCTTCTCGCCTCATCCGATTGTGACCTCCGACGGGCACTCGAGCGTTTCTCGGCTGAGTATGAAGCGGCTGCGATGAGAGTCAGCACCTCGAAATCTGTGGCCATGGTTCTCTCACGGAAAAGAGTGTGTTGCCCTCTTCAGGTGAGGGGAGAGCAGTTGCCCTTAGTGGAGGAGTTTAAATATCTTGGGGTCTTGTTCACGAGTGATGGTAAGCGGGAA
>JAZEWU010000026.1:7476389-7487432 GCA_036362915.1 Geotria australis | reverse complement strand
TCAACAATGAAGCACAAGAACACACACAGACACACGCAACAGCAAAGTAAAAAACGCAGCCACCCACAACAACAAAAACACAACTTCCACACGCGACACCTGGGCAACAACACGAGGCGAGTCTAACCAAGGCAGGACTTACACGAACTGGGCCAGGAGTAGGCCGCACAAAACAGACAAAAAAGAACAAGCAACAAGAGTATGGCAGACAACAAAAACAAACACCAAAGTTACAAAGAAACGAACCATCAACCAAAGAGAACAGGAACAGATGAAAAATGACAAATGTACAACAAATTAAAGCTAAATAAAGACGATTAACACAGGGAGCTCCAGCCCACGCGCCCCCACGCGTGGGCTGCAGCAGCAGAAAAACATAGAGATACGTAGAGACGCATAGAGATACGTAGAGACGCATAGAGATGCGTAGAGACGCATAGAGATACGTAGAGAGGCATAGAGATACGTAGAGACGCATAGAGATACGTAGAGACGCATAGAGATACGTAGAGATGCATAGAGATACGTAGAGACCTGTAGAGATCATAGAGACACATCAAGATACATATACTCGTAGATATATAGAGACTCAGGGATACATAGACCCATAGAGATATGTACGGACCCATAGAGATACATTTACACATAGAGATGCATAGAGACTCATAGAGATAGGTAGAGATACATAAAGACCCATAGAGATACATAGAGACTGATAGAGATTCACAGAGAACTGCAGAGATACATAGACTCACACACAGATACCCAGACTCGCGCAGACTTACTCACACAGAGACCCATTGAGACTCAAAGACTGACAGAGACCCATAGACTCACACGCAGACCCATATACTCACACGGAGACCCATAGGTGAGAGGGATGAGAGAGGGGAGAGTGTGCTGAGTGCTGCTACTACTGTGATGTCTCTATACTTGCCTTGACGCTTCCATCTCTCTCCATCTCGCTCTCCCTCTCTCCATCTCTCTCTCCACCTCTCTCCACAGCTCCAGCGACATACTTCACAGGTGCGTACCACAGACACGTATGTCATCCTGTGGGGGCATATGCCAATCACCACCACCATCATCACTACCATCATCATGAGCTAGCCGAGACCAGGCGCCTGTGGGTTTGAATGGGGACCTAGGTGGACACCCACCACCACCGTGGAATAACGGCACCGGTCTAACTCCTGACAGAGGAGTGGCATCCTCTCCATAGACACCATAACCAGTCCACCAGACCTCCAGTATTCCACAGAGGTCAGGACAGTACCGGTCTTGCGCCTGACAAGAGATTGGCAGCCTCTCTATACAGACACCATAACCAGTCTACCGTATCTCCAGTATTTCACAGAGGGTGGGACAGTACCAGTGAAACTGCTGACAGAGGAGTGGCGGCCTCTCTATAGACACCAGAACCAATCCACCGTACCTCCTGTATACCACCAAAGGTGGGACGGTATCGGTCTAACTCCTGACAGAGGAGTGGCAGCCTCTCCATAGACACCATAACCAGTCTACCGTGTACCTCCGGTATTTCACAGAGGGCGGGACGGTACCGGTCTAGCTCCCGACAAACGATCGGCAGCCTCTCCATACAACGTATGTTCCACGCGTCACACACACACACCCACACGATTCTCCTCTCCCCCCCCCGTATTCCTCCAGGGGCCGCGTACTCCCCGGCGGCCGCCGCATACTCTCCGGCCGCCGCCGCCGCCGCCGCGTACTCCCAGGCGGCCACGTACTCTCACGCGGGCCCCAACTACCCCCCCGCCGCCGCGTACTCTCCCGCAGCCGCCTCCTACTCCCCTGCCGCCGCCACGTACTCGCCGGCCGCCGCCGCCGCAGCCGCAGCGTACTCGCAGGCTGCGTATTCCCAGGCGGCCGCCGCGGCTGTGGCTGCCGGGTACTCGCAGGCTGCCGGGTACTCGCCGGCCGCCGGGTACTCGCCGGCCACGGCGGTGTACTCTCCGGCGGCGGCGGCAGCGGCGGCGGCGGCGGCGGCGGCCGCGTACTCGCCGGCCGCGTACTCGCCGGCGGCGGCCGCGTACTCGCAGGCTGTGGCCGCCGGGTACTCGCCGTACTCATACCCGGCCCCTGTCGGGTACACGCTGGCGGCGCCGCCCACAGGGGGCGTGCACGCACTGCCCTACGGTGAGTGAGGGGTGAGAGAGGGGGGAGTGAGGGGTGCATGCCAATTAATTAATTGGCAGATAACATAATATACGGGACGCGGTGTGTGGCAAAATGTGGGTGCCAAGTGACCGCAAGGCTGCCTTCCCCCCCTCCCCAGCCTCTCTGCAGTTTTCTCGATAAGCCTCTGAGTCGTTCTCTTTTCGAATGAATACCTTTCACATTGAATGAATATGTGCCACGGGACAGTATACATTGTAATTATTATTATAACGTTTCTCTATAGCTTTCACAGCGAAAAACTCCGGTGATCTTCAGTTGCAGCACGGCCCCGCTCCCCAGCAGTGTTATATAATAATAATAATAATTCAATTTATATATAGTGTCTGGTATGTCCTGGGTGGACCGCTCGGTTCCAGAACTCCCCCTGTGATGGGATCGTGGCTTGTGATCACCCATTTGAATTGGATAAAATAGATAGATGTTTACTATTACAGCAGAAAAATACCCAGTGAGCTTTCAAGCTCTTTACGGGATTCCTACAACACAGCCAACATGTGAATTGACAAAAATAAATACGAATAAATAAAAATATAAAAATAACAAATTAACCAAACAAAAATAACATGTACAAACAGCATTGCACAAATTTTATCAAATAAACAACTAAAAATACAGTTATGCATTGCGATGGGAAAAAAATAAAACAGATTCTAGGTAGCTTATTCAACATTGAGATAATGATATTACAATTGATGGTTGCGCTTCAAAGCTGTTTTTTCGGGGTAGCTCTGTGTCACTGAGCGCTCCCCTCTGTCTACAGTCTATACATACAGTATATGGTCTAGAAACACAGTCTATAGTCTATACTGAGCACTTTTCCTCTCTGTCTATAATCTATACACAGTCTACAGTCTATACATACATTCTACAGTCTATACGCACAGTTTATACGCACATTCTATAAGTCTATACGCATAGGCTATAGTTGAACAGGGTTACATATTAACTCGAAGGCTTTCATGACCAATGTTATTCATAGTGAGGTTCTGTTTGTGAGTTTAGGTCATGTGAAGTTGTGTAAGTGAAGTGCGCCCGTCGATATACCGGAGCAAACGAAAGAGCACAAATCTCACTTATCTCAAAAGATCGTACCGACGTTTCGCTGGCATTACAGCCAACATCATCAGGGAGAACACAGAAATTAGCACGAACTCAAGATATATAGTATTTTCTGTCTGGGCGTGCCTCACACGTAGCTCCCATGTGGAGGCGCTGGGGGAGTGGCTGAACCAATCAGTGGCTAAGGATGGACCACTCCCCCACTCCCCCACGTCCATCCTTAGCCACTGATTGGTTCAGCCACTCCCCCAGCGCCTCCACATGGGAACTACGTGGGAGGCACGCCCACACAGAAAAATACTATATATCCTGAGTTTATGCTAATTTCTGTCTTCTCCCTGATGATGTTGCCTGTAATGCCAGCGAAACGTTGGTACCATCTTTTGAGGTAAGTGAGATTTGTGTTCTTTCGTTTGCTCCGGTATATCGACGGTGCACTTCACTTACACACCTTCACATGACCTAAACTCACAAACATAGCCTCACTAGGGTTATATATGTCCCAGGCATGCCCAGGCAAGCCCAGGACAAACAACCAATCAGAATCAGGAGGTCGGGACCAGCCAATCACGGGAGTCCTAGGGCGTGTGGGTGTGTACACGTGCATGTAAATCATCATGACATTAACATACAATTTGTTTAATTAAATTACTATATTGATGCTAACGATGCTGATGACGATGGTGATGATTATGATGAGGAATCAGCGTCATCAGCATCGTTGTTCACAATTCTTGAATATTAAGTAAAAAGCTGACGCCAAAAATGTAGCAATATTCAAGGCAAAGGCTGTTCATGCGTGTATCAGGTGTGGTCTTAATTTAGTGGTTGTAAATAAGTAAAAGTTAGTTGGTTGCAAACCAAGAGAGCTTCAATTACATTTTGTGGGGCAATCGACCCTTTTACTGAAAAACTGTCAGAAGGTAGCTACCTCCAAATCAGCTCTAATCTGCCCAATTTTTCGCATGCAGACATATTGTCAAGTGGAACAAAGACAGCCTTGTGGAGAAAGATATTTTCTATTCTTATTTTTTACATGTACCCATGGGCCACCCTAATGATGCTGATGATGCTGTGGGTGATGTTTTGCAGGTATGGCCGGTAAACAGATGGTGCTGGTGCCAGTGATGAAGCTGCCGTATGGAACCCAACAATACCCACTGTACTCATAAAGACACACTACGCTCATAGACACAATCTACTGTCATAGTGACTGCTCATAGACACACGAGGCTCATACACACATTACTTTCAGACACGACTCATAGATACACACTAATCATAGACACTAATAGAAACACCACTCGCTGAGACACTATTAGAGACACTCATACACACACAGATAGACACATTGCTGACACAGACACCCATAGACAATTAATCATAGACAACACGTGTGCATAGACACTGCTCATAGAGACACGGTGCTGACCGTAAAGGTACTACTCATAGGCATAAGGTGTTTGTGTGAGGAACTGTTCATTGAAATTTCTAGAGACGTTCATAGACACGTTGTGTATGTGATTTTCTAGCCACAGATACTGTTTATAGAGACATATCACTAACAGATACTACCCATATAGATACACCCTTCAGACACTCCTCAGAGACACACCACTCATAGAGACGCTACTCATAAAGACTACTCATAGAGAAACTACGCTCATAGGCACTACTCAGAGACACACTACTCATAGACCATACTCATAGAGACACTAATCATAGACACTACTCATAGAGACACTAATCATAGACACTACGCATAGAGACACTATCAGTGACGCTCATAGACAACACAAAGACAAAGATCCCCGTATAGCCTTAACAGACTGTAGGGGCAACAACACACACACGTGTGCATAGACACTGTTCATAGAGACACGGCGTTCACCGTAAAGATACTACTCATAGACATAAGGTTTTTGTGTGAGAAACTGTTCATAGATATTTCATAGAGACGTTCATAGACAAGTTGTGTGTGTGATATTCTAGCCACAGACACTGTTTATAGAGACACACAAATCGCAGACACGACTCAGACACGGGTCCCCTGTTCATAGAGACGTTGGTGCTGTTCATAGAGGCACCGTTTATGGACATGCACACGTCTGTGTCTATGAAGGTTTATAGACACTTTATAGACCGTTAGACATTTCATAGAGACCGTGCGTCTCCCCACGGGGGTACGGTTCAGCGACAATGTTCATAGACACTGGTGTCTGTGTAATATACAATTTTCATAGACACAATGGTCCCGTTCATAGAGTGTACTCATCCTATTCATGGAGACCCTATTCATAGAGACATTGACCCTATTTATACAGACATTGTCCCCATTCATAGAGGTATAGATAGTGTTCATAGAGTAATTTAGCCTATTCATAAACATCCTATTAATAGCGACATTGATCCTATTAACATAAGCATTTACACTATTGATAGAAACATTGATCCTATTTATGGAGACATCCTATTCATACACACTGATCCTGTTCATAGTCTCTGATCTTATTCATAGTCTATGCTTAGTACAGTTGATACATACAGTCTATAGTATACATACAGTATATAGTCTATACACACAGTCTCTAGTCTACACACAGTCTCTAGTCTATACACAGTCTATAGTCTACACACACAGTCTAGTCTAAACACAGGCTACAGTCTATACACACAGTCCATAGTCTATACATATCTATATAAAATCGTAAGCCCTTTTACAATTCCCAGTCTTGATAAGCGGCCCTGTACTTTTTGTAACCGATAGACTCCACCAAATCCCAAGCAAATCGCGCGGGACCTTCACAGAACGACCCCACTCGGTCCCAGACGGGTTTCTGGCAACTTGCCGCGTGCCGAGAGGCCAACCCCGCCGTCTAACACCATTTTGTCTCCCTCCCCTCAGCGTATACGCGCCGCCGGCATGACTCGTAGGCCCGCAGCTATTACAATCCACAGTTTGCATAAGCATTGTCGCCACTATTACAATACACTACCCGCTTTGGATACGCGGGCTCCTAATTACAATCCCCATTTCCAATAAGCGGACCCGCTATTACTATCCCCTGCTCCACAGCATTACACAGATTATTATTATATGTTTTGTTGCAATACGTGCCGCCGCCATTACCATCACGGCCGCAGCTATTACAATCCACACTCCCGATAAGCATCGGCGCCGCTATTACAATACCCAGTTCGGATACACGAGCCCCGCCAATTACAATCCCCAGTTCGCATAAGCGGCGCCGCTATTACTATCCCCAAGTTACGATCAAATTTACCCGGGCAACGCTGGGTCGCCCCACCTACTAGTCTTTACATATAGTCTATACCAGGGGTCGGCAACCTGCGGCTCCGGAGCCACCTGCGGCAACCTGCGACAAAAGAGCCGCATGCGGCTCTTTTGCGCATCTCCAGTGGCTCCTTGGGGTTTTGACAAAAAATTATACGGAAATGAACAACGTTATTTTTTTTACATTTTAATTTTCACTTATCATTGTTGAGTGTGTAGACTATAAACTGTGTAGACTGTAGACTGTTTAGACTATCGACTGTGTATAGACTATAAACGGTGTATGTATACTATAGACTGTATTCAGACTTTATGTGTAGACTATAGGCTGTGTGTATATACTACAGACTATATATATAGACTATAGACTGTGTGTAGACTATAGACTGTATAGATTGAACGCTAGTTACAGTAATACAGATGAATTTGTGGTTGAGACAAGGCTGAGCAGGGTTTGTCTATGTGGTGTTAATCTGCTCACCCACTCACGTATCATACACTTATTCACCTATCGGTCTCGGCCAGCTGCGCCAGTATCCATTGTGACAACGGACCCACAAAAACTACTCGCAATGTAACAAACCACACTATAACAACAAACGTTTGGTGGGCATCCAAGTGATTAGGCGCAAACAGACCCAAGGATGAGCTTCTGGTGCTGGTTGGACTACAGGATGGTGTTGTTGGCGATGTGTACGCCCAGCGCCCCCACGTTGCGCGTGCGCGGCACCACCTGCGAGTACTCGTTTGGCGCCGTGTCCAGCTTGCGGATGTCGTGCCGGTTCGTGAAGATCGAAAACGGCTCCTTGCCTGCGGTGCAAGTTTTTTCAGAGTCAATTGTACTAACGCAGTGGTTTATAACCCTTTCTAAAAAACCAACACACACACGCGACTACTTAGAATTTAAACGCAATACAAGAGCTACCGCACTTCAGCACCTGCCGCGCATCGAGCGGGTGAAGTGGTTTTCATGAGGATCCCCTCAAACCCCTGCACGTTCATTAATTAACGGGTGGTAGCCCTGCGAGGATTCGCTGAAAACGTCCTGCTGCACCTCCGCGGCTTCAACCGATACGTCCCGCAAGGCCACGTCCATCTGCTGGTGCCAACCCGGAAAACTTGACCGATTCCCGGGTGTATGGTGCTGTCCACTACGCGCTCATCCGCAGCTGCGACTGCCTCAAGGTGATGGCAAAGGTTGCCGACCCCTGACCTATCCACTCAGCTATCCCTACACTCGTTCACCCACTCACCTATGCATCCACTAATTTACCCACTCACCTATCCATACACTCATTCACCTATCCACTCACCTGTCTCATTCACCTATCCATACACTCATTCACCCACTCAGCAGCCAACTCACAACTACAACCGCCATTCGCCACTAAGTGGCGGTGACGTCACCACGGCGCCTGTGCCAGGCCATATGCACCTTGAAGCCACGTGACGTTTTGAACGCTTGCTGACAGGTCACGGGACAGACCCGGGTGTCATGGGCTGCCTGTCAGATGCACCACCTGTGCTCCCTACTGTGCCAACTCGCTGTGTTTTAACCACCCGGCGCTCGGCTCGCTGTTGTGAGCGTCGCTCCTCTGCTGTTGGAGGCCGACTGCCTCCAACTGCCCAGTTGTGTCTTTCACTACCCTCCTCCACAGAGGTTAATCTTCATACCGCTGGTACCAGTCTTCATCCCATTAGATTTGGGAGCCAGTGTTAAGGATGTGAGTCATTGTTAGAGAGGCGATTCAAACCGCCTCGGGCAGGACCTTTTTGTGAGGAGGTGCGGATGTTACCACTGCACAGACAGCCTGCCGTGCATCAAACCCGATTGCTGCTGCACCTGTCGCAGTCGCATTGTGATATTTATTTGCAGCCAGAGTTTGAGTTCCGATCTCGAGTGTCCATTCAGAGAGTGTTTACAGACGTATGTTCCTCGCCTTTGGCTCGGAGAGAGAGAGAGATCCGATTGCAAATGTCAACACGCGCTCGTGTCCGGTGTTGATGAAGGGGCTCCTGTGACTGAATATAGGGCCGTGTCGGGTCAGTTGAGCCGAGATGGAATTGTCGGAAATCATCAGCAGCAGCAGCATCATCACAATGTGAGGGGTCTGTGTGTGATGAGTCTGTGGGTCTCTGTAGGTGCATATGACCTGGCACAGGCGCTGTGGTGACATCACAGCCACTTAGTGGCGAATGGCGTTGTTGTTGTTGGGTCGGTCGGTCTCTATATAATGAGTCTGTGGTTCTCTGTGTTAGTCTGTGGGTCTTGTTTGCGTGAGTCTATGGATGTTCGTGGGTCTGTGGATCTCTAGGTGAGTCGGTGGGTCTCTGTGTGGTGAGTACGGGTCTCTGTGTGAATCTATGGATCTCTGTGGGATGAGTGTAGTTCTTTCTGTGTGTCGGTGGGTCTGTGTCTGAGTTTCTGGGTCTCTGTGAGTCGGTGAGTCTCTGTGTGCGTCTATGGATCTCCGTGTGTGAGTTTATGGATCTGTGCAAATACATCGGTTTATGTATAAGCCTAAGTAACTCATATAAACCAATAGATGTTTATATAAGCCCATGGTTCTCTTCGTAAGTCTATATAGCTTTGTGAAATTGTACGGATTTCTGCGTAAGCCCATCTATCTCCATGTAACACTGTGTCTCTGTGTAGGTTAATGTACAGCAGGGGTCTCCAGCCTGCAGGTCGATCCCAGAGTCTTGAACAGTCGATATTAACATAAAACAAATATAGAAAGAGACAGAGACAAATAGAGATATAAAGATATATGTTTATTCTACAGCAAAAAAAATCCCATTGCGCTTGCAAGGTCTGGAAGCGGGATTCCTGCAATATAACAAACGTACGAATTTAGTCGGGGGCATCCAAAGGAAATCTAAGAGCACAATGTTCTCGTGGGTCGAGACAGTGTTAAAGATTGGAATCCGTCTTGGAGCTATGAGCCAGTGTTAGAGATAGGGGAAAGAGACATGGACAGGGATCAGTGATCGGAATAGCCACGCTGTGTTGACCGTTCAGGGCCCCCCAGGCGCTGATGTTCTGGACCTTCATGGTGACCTTCCCAGCGCCCAGTGTGGAGGCATACACAGTGATCCGTGAGTTCCTCGCCCTCTCACTCACCCACTCATTCCCTCACCCATTCATTCACTCACACACAAGACAAAGATCCCCCATATAGCCTTAACAGACTGTAGGGTCAAGTGCGGTTAGCGAACACCTATGCAGGTCGACATGGCACACGAGGAGCTGGGTGACCAGCACCAGGCCCGGCCGCCTTTGTCTCCCTAGTGGCAACGTTTACATACCGCACTCGGTACTCATTTGAGGCTGAGTCGACCTAGGGGAGGCCCAGGCCCGGTTCAGAAAATCGTCACTGGTGTTGGCCGTGAGCGGGATTCGATCTCGGGTTGCCAGGTTTGTCGCCCAGCGCGCTAACCACTGAGCCACCGCTCCCCACACACACACTCACGCATTAACTTACTCACCTTCTCACTCAGCCATTCACTCAGTCACTCCTTCACTTACGTACAAACTTGCTCACCCACCCACTCACTCAACCATGTATTCACTGTAGGGTATGTATACGGGAAGAGAGGGGAATTACTCTACCCCGGTAAGACGTTGGTGTCACTCACCCCCTGCCTCCACCCCAACACAGGCACGAACCTGGCGCTGAAGGGAAATGCGTCGCAGTCGAGCACCTACTTGGGTCTCGTCGCCTCGAAGGCGGTGGACGGGAGTGTGGCGAACGGGGACAAGGACTGCGCCGTGACCACCAAGGACACTCTTGCGTGGTGGAGCGTCGCCTTCTCCGCGAACCCGGTGGCCATCCACGTGGTGACCGTCACCTTCACACTCAACCAGCTACTGGGCGACCAGCACTCGGACAAGTGGAACCTCTACGTGGGCAATGCTTCAGCAACGGGAAAACTATCGAGTGATGGCCATTACCAGCTGTGAGTCTGCATGTTTGTTTTGTTTGGTTAGCGGGGGCCGGTAGCTCAGTGGTTAGCGCGCTGGGCTACAAACTTGGCCACCCGAGTTCGAATCCCGCTCACGGCCAACACCAGTGACAATTTTCTGAACCGGTCCTGGGCCCCCCCTAGGTCGACTCAGCCTTAAATGAGTACCTAGTGAGGTGTGTAAACATTGTCACTAGGGAGACAAAGGGGGCCGACCGTGGTGCAGGTCACCCACCCCATCATGTGGCGTGTCGACCTTCATAGGTGCTACTCGCTTCTTCTTCTTCTTTGCGATTCTTCGAAGCGCGATGGTTAAATTACAGTTTCCCATTTTCTTACACAGCGCCTTGCATTTTCATTGAACCCCGCAAGGTATTTTGAGCTGCAGAGGTTCGGTAGTAGAGCACAGACAAGGCAGTGTTTCATATTATGGTCTGCTTCTCCACATTCACAGGTGGTTGGGCCGGTCTTGTAGCCCCATCTGACCAAAGCATCTTTTGATCGTCCCGTTCTAGTTCTCA
>JAZEWU010000026.1:7440298-7461718 GCA_036362915.1 Geotria australis | reverse complement strand
GAACATTCAACTTTGGGAAAGCGAACTGGCCTGACTTCCAAGAAGATCTAGAAAGGAAGATCGTCCGTCAGTTTCACCAAGCTTGTGCACTAAGCAGTCCGCAAGAACATCCCAAGAGGCTGCCGCACTCAACACATCTCGGGCCTTAACTCTCAAAGTACCGAACTGTATGAGCAATACCAACAGCTCTATGAATACGACCCCTTTGCTGAAAGTACTATCGAAGTAGGCGAAAGACTTATGACCTCCCTATCAGAACACCGGCAGCAGAAATGGCTAAACCTGGTGGAGACAACAGATATGACGAAAAACGGAAAAAAGGCGTGGAGTCGCATCCGAAAAATCAGTAACGATCCATAGACCCCAACACAGCAGCAGTATACCACCACCACCAACCAATGCGGACCAGCTGCTGCTCAATGGGAAATAATAATAATAATATCATTTTATTATTATTATTATTATATCCACCACCAAACAGCCAAGGCCAAACATAGACCGAGTAAAGCACTCCCAAACCTCTGGACTTCTTCTTCTTTGCGATTCTTCGAAGCGCGATGGTTAGCTTCTGGACATCGTTGTCTTTAAGCTCGGCCTCGAAGTGTTTGGTAGAATTCGCAGGCAATACCAAGCATTACCTGACAGGGATCGCGACGTGAACGCTCCTACCTTGACCCCCACCTCTGGACTGACTAAGCCGTTCTCCCTTGAAGAGCTCAATATCAGCATCAACACCCTTAAGACCGGTAAGGCCATCAGACTGGATAACATCTTCACGGAAGAGATCAAGCACTTTGGACCTCTGACGCGGAAATGGATCCTTGAGCTGATGAACAAGTGCATGCTGACAAAAAACATCCCAAAGATCTGGAGGAAAACCAGGATTATTGCTCTTCTCAAACCGGGCAAAGAGCCAGCGTATGCAAATAACTTTCTCACGATCTCTCTGCTATGCCACCCATATAAGCAATTTGAGCGCCTGATCGTGAACAGACTTGCCCCTAAAGTATAAAATACGAAGTTTTTACCCTTACCGGCAATAAGAACACAGTGTCAAGACGTTCAAACACCAAGTGAACACCTTTTTACAAAGGCTCCAACGTGCAGGCAGCCACATATACTTGTGGCACAACTATGCAAAATTAATGAGTCGCAATGCATTGTCCTTCAAGCTTATCGGCGGCTTTCTATGTAGCCTGGAAGGTGTAAAGCCAGTTTCCGCCAGTCGAGTCGAGATGACAAAGGCTACTTAGTGATGAATGCCACCTCCTCCATGGACATGAACCCCCGGCCCAATGACTGAAGTCAAGAAGAAGCTTCCTCAGCCATGTGCAGCCCCTAACAACATCTCGAAAAGAAACCAGACTCCAGCTCTGGACAGGAAAGCTTGAGAGTGACCCTCCTCCAACTGGCATGGGAATTCTCCCTGCTGAGGACATCCCTCCTGGCTCAGAAGCACCATGGATTCAATGGAAGACACTCAACCGCCTGAGAACTAGATCGGGACGCTCAAAAGCTGCTATGGTCAGATGGGGCTACAAGACTGGCCCAACCACCTGTGAATGTTGAGAAGCAGACCATACTATGGAGCACTGCCTTGTCTGTGCTCCACTACCCAACCTCTGCAGCTCAATTAACCTTGCAGAGTTCAATAAAAATGCAAAGAACTGTGTAAAGAAATGGGAAACTGTCATATAACCATCACGCTTCCAAGAATCGAAAAGAAGATGGGAAAATATAACATTGGAGTCTATGGGAGACTTTAATATTGGAGTATATGGGAGGATTTAACATCGGAGTCTATGGGAGACTTTAACATTGGAGCCTATGGGAAGATTTAACATTGGGTAGCCGTGTTTGAGCGATCTCCATCTCTCCCTCGCGGCGTTTCACCTCCCACGTTGGACGCATCACTAGGCATTGAAACCCTCCATCAGTGCAATAATGCTGTTGCTGTGCGGCTAGTTCGGGGCGCTTGCTCCCTTCGTGGACACGGGGCTCACCGCCTTCTTCCTGGGAGACAACAACTGCTACTGGGGCGCCGTGATCTACGACGGCACGCACAGCATCGAGGTGATCAAGGAGAGGCGCGAGGAGAGCGGCGCCTTCCTGGTGAAGCATGCCGCCTGCGGGGGAGCCAAGGTCCTCATTAAAGACGGACGTGGGGTGTCGCTCAGCCGTATCCATCGGTGAGGCATCTCCTCGCATCTCCTCACCCCTTCTCTCCGCTCTCGTGAGCTTAAGGGTGTGCGGCTTACCAGATGAGATATCGAAAGAGCAGGCTAGCTCCAGGGGTGGCACGGTGGTGTAGCGGTGAGTCGCGCTGCCGCCTCACAGCAAGAAGGTCCCCGGGTTCGTATCCCGGCTCGGGTGCCTTTCAGTGTGGAGTTTGCATGTTCTCCCCATGTCCGCGTGGGTATTCGCCGGGTTCTCCGGTTTCCTCCCACGATCTAAAGACATGCTGCATAGGTTAATTGGTCTGCGGAGTCAATTTCCCCCGGTGCCCTATGATGGATTAGCGTCCTATCCAGGGTATAGCCCTGTCTTGCGCCATGTGTCTGCCGGGATAGGCTCCAGCTCACCGCGACCCTATGCAGGATTAAGCGGTTCCTGATAATGGATGGATAGAGGGTCGTCTCATTTGAATAGTGACCTTTGCCTTAACCCTTAAATGGCCCAAGCAAGAAAAGGAAATAGATCATCTGTGCAAGTGACTGTAGGAGATGGCAACAGCTTGGGGAAGGCCTCCATCCAGCAGTGGATAGATGATGGCTGATGGAACATGATTGACTGATGATTGATGAAGGATGGAATGTGATGAAGGTTGGTGATGATGATTGTGCTACTCATGATGTGTGACTCAAAGTGATTTCCGCTCACATTAATTGCGAATGTGCAACAGGTCTGGGATTGACCACATAGAAGCAGGCAAGCCAACCCCAGACGTCTACTGCGAATTCGAGGTCATCCCCTTCGGGGTTCACCGCGTGGCGTTCAGAGCCGACAATGGGAAGTACCTTTCCAGGATTTATCGTGACAAACAAAACCTAGAGGCGGCCAAAGACAAAGTGGACCCTTACTGCCTGTTTAAGGTGCACTTCTCCAAGTCAAAGGTGGGTACCCGTTACTTCACCTGCCTATCCGCCAACCCTCCCGATTATCCATAAGGCCCAGTGGTAACATCTACGCCTCACAGAAAGAAAGTCCTGCCCAAGGCGGTTTGTATCTCGCCTCGGACGCTTTTCTGTGTGGAGTTTGTGTGTTCTCTCCCCCTGTTCTGCGTGGGTCTCCTCCAGGTTCTTCGGTTTCCTCCCACAACTAAAAAAATCACACAAATAATTTGCCGATAACGTCATAATTGTATAGGACGCAGTGTTTGGCGAGTTTGTGCCATCTGTCCGCGTGGCTGATTCCCCCCCTCTTTGAACGAATACCTTCGACACTGAATGAATATGCACACGTAATAAATTGTATTTACTATTCTTATGATGATGGGTCTATGTTGCGAGTCTATGAGCCGGCCAATTGGAACCAAAGCTCCCACCGGTGCCGGCATCATTCCTTGGCCTCTCAGCCGCGTGGCTACCCGTGAGACTTGTTTGATACTTGCACCAGGCACGTCGATGAAATGTGATGGTGGATGTTGATCATGATGATTATTGATGTTCATCCATCCATTGTCAGAAACCGCTTAATCCTATACAGGGTCGCTGTGAGCCGGAGCCTACCCCGGCAGACACAGGGCGCAAAGCAGGGTTATGCCGAGGATGGGACGCCAGTCCATCACAGGGCACCAGGGGCAATTTAGTCCCTGGCCAATTAACCTATACAGCAGCATGCCTTTGGACTGTGGGACACATTGAATCATACAGAAATGCATTTAATACATCATGAGGTTAATTTTAATCATCAACTGATTCATCATCATCAAACATTATAAATCACGGCTACCGCAATCCACCACCACCTCTCAGGGGTTTGCAATGTACAATCATTGCAATTATTGATGTTGACTGAGATAATGATTGATGACTTATGGTGATCAAGGCCTCTTCATTTGATCCTGATGTGACCTCAGTTCGGGATCCTGGATGACTTTGTGAACTCTGCTCTGGGTCAAGTCTCCTTTGCAACGACCTCGAGTCAATACTGGAGCTGTGCGGAGAAGGGCGGAGGGGTTGTGGCAAAGAGAGAGACCACGGATGAGAGCTGCGCCTTCTCCGTTCTCTCCGCACCCAAGGGCAGCTCCAAGGTCCTTCTGATGAATGCCAAAGGAGTCTACCTGAGCCGCATACACAGGTGCTGGTGGTTTTTAATTCAGGGGCCTGAGTAAAGAAATGTATCTAAAGATTTGTACTCGTGTAGGTGTTCAGGGCACGATGGATTAGAATCTCTCTCCATAGCTGCTCTTTCGGGATAGCCGTGTCACTGAGCGATCTCTCGCTCGACATGCCTAGAGAGAGATCGCTCCACATGGCCATCCCGAAAGAACAGCACTGAAGGGCAACCATCAATTGTATTATTAGTCGTTACATCTTGATATTGATTGCGTACTCCTTCTCCTCGACCCCGCGCCCCGTGTGACCGTGCCTAGGAGCGGCATCGATTACATCGAGGCGGCCAAGGCCAGCCCGGACGAGTTCTGCCAGTTTGACGTGGTGCCCTATGGCCTGCACGGGGTGGTTTTCCGTGCGGACAACGGGATGTTCCTCTCCGTATCGGACAGCAGCAGCTGTGACATCCGTGCCGAGAGCGAGTTCGCCGACTTGCTCACCCTGTTCAAGCCGGTGCCGTTTCTACTGTCGGTGAGCGACTCTGAAGCGGAACTGTGAAGAACCCTTTCTGGTCCCTCTCCCACGACCACGTGGGTTGTCCGCGTTGCCCCATCGTCCTGGGGGACGTCGTGGCTTCCCTCTTCCCGTGTGGTGCTCCGCGTCAGAGGCATCCTTACAGACGAAGTCCGGAGCGTGCAGTCTTCCCAAGCAACTTGAAGTTTAATATCATCTTTCACAGGGCAGCGTTTCGTACAGGCAGTTGTTCGGCGATCCCCGCAGCTCGGATTCCCGTTGTCCCGGCGCATGCCCGTTTCCGTCCAGACCAGCAGTAGATCAGCACTCCCAAAGCGACTCCCCCGTCTCTCTCGTCCCTTCGCCTTTTATCCTCTCCAGCTCTCGCCCAAGCTGTGACGTAAACTCTAACCTAACCCCTCGCCTGCTGTGAGTCACTCACGTCTTCAATCCACATTTAGCCTCAACTAATCTCTACACAATGGAGTTCGCCACCGGGGTTCTCATTTTAATCTCCAGATTTTAACCTCAACCTCGTCCTACATAATTGTATTCACAGCAGGACTCCCTTTAATCTCCCTCTTTCCATCTCTCTGTGAGTGACTCTTTACTTGCATATGCACAGTTTGCAATTAACTCCACGTGGTCGCGTCTGTTTGTATTAGTCACACTTTTCCCCCACCACGATGCACCCCTTCCGGTGGACACCACGTGTGGTGGACACTCAAAGTCGGGCCCCCCCTAATTTCTGGTCAATTCGAGGCCATTACAGAACCACACCTCTGTGCCGTGTTCAGGAGTGAGACACAAATACGTCCCGGCTCGTGTATTTCTCGGGTGGGCAAAGTTTCCTGGGTTTTCTCGGTTCGTCCTGTTTTTGAGCAAGAGGTCCTGGGGGAATCTGAGATAACGCTCCACTCACAACATACATACATCCATCCATTGCCAGAAACTGCTTAATCCTGCGCAGGGTCGCGGTGAGCTGGAGCCTATCCCGGCAGACACAGGGCGCAAGACAGGGCTATACCCAGGATAGGACGCTAATCCATCCGCGGGGCACCAGGGCCAATTTAGTCGGCAGGCCAATTAACCTGTGCGGCAGCTTGTCTATGGACTGTGGGAAGAATGCATCTACATTCAGTTCTGCCATCTTCTGGCAAATTGAGATCTACCCACGAAAGGTCCCGTGATTGTAATACCTGAGCGGTGGCAATGAGAACATTCGGTGACGAGCACAGTGAGATATATTCAGACCTCCCACGATGACACTGAACTCGTGTGTGTGTCGTGCAGCTGGGAGCTCTGGATCAGTACGTGGAGCGCTCCGGTCCCATTGTTTTCTTTTGCGACAATAGCAAATACTGGACGGACAAGACCTCCGGCGACATCCACAACATCGAGGCGATCGGGGACGGGTTCGACCAGAAGGGAGCCTTCACCGTGATGCGCTCCGCGTCCGGGGGACGGAAGATCCTGATGAAGGACCAGCGTGGGGTCTACCTGAGCCGAATTGAAAGGTGAAGGCTGCTGCCCTCTCATCTATACTCCCCTCTCAACTCCCTCTGAACCCTCCTCATTGCCACCCACACACCCTCCACTCCAGAAATCAAGTATTGTGCTGCCCCCTGTGCTGTCCCCTTCATAGCCGGTGTCTGGGCCACTCCTCGTGTCCCCCCCCCAGTGCAGTTGCACCGCCTGCACTGTCAATCAAAAGCCACCGTATTTTCCGGATTATTTACTCTCCCCCACCTGTATTTCAAAGTAATGGCTGCAGTTGTCTTATAGTCGAGGAGGAACAAGATTTGTATAAATCTTTAATGAGTCCATCCTATTATTATTTGGTAGTTGTGTGCGAGTAGATTTCTGTAACCTTATTGACACGGGGGACACGTTGGTGATGCTTGTTACTTTCCTGAACATCTCATAGTCGGGAGAAATTGCTACACCTGGCATTGCTACAATATTTAGTCTCATGATTCTCATGATTCTCTGTACCCCTGTAGGGAAGGAATTCAACACATCGAGGCAGCCAAACCTATCGCAGACATCTTCTGTGAGTTTGAGGTGTTCCCCATCGGACTCGGCAAGGTGGCCCTAAGGAGTGACAACGGGAAGTTCGTGAGCCGCATCTATCGCGATACTCAGAACATCGAGGCGGCCAAGGACCCAAGGGACCAGTACTGCGAGTTCGAGCCGTGCCCGTTCCCCGATCCCAAACCACACCCGAGTCCCGTGCGACCCCTGCACTGCCCCTGCGAATGAGAGGACCCGTGTGTGGATTCTAGAGGCGAGGGTTATTGCAATACCAGTTCATATGTTACGATAGGACATTAGCTATCATGATAACAATACGGTTAGTTGACCTGTACAAGATTTATGACAATGATGCTGATGATAACAACACGGCTCTATAGGTATATGATGGTGCTGCAATCCCTAAACATCTTAAAGCTCACGAAGAGTCCATACGCTTGAACAGAGGTCCATTGCATTACACAGATACCCATCCATCCTTTGTCAGAAACCACTTAATCCTGTACAGGGTCGCGGTGAGCCGGAGCCTATCTCAGCAGACGCAGGACGCAAGGCAGGGCTATATCCAAGATGGGACGCCAGTCCATCACAGGGCACCGTGGGCAATTTAGTCAGCAGGCCAATTAACATAATAATAGTTTTTTTGTAATTTCATAATAATCCTCTGAGCAAGTAACGATATTATTTTTCATCACATGATACAGGATTATCACGGTATCCACATATCGCAGCAACCCTACCCTTGAGAAACCCAAGGTCGCTTCAGTTTGAATTTCCCAACCACCGCTGCATGGGCTGGTGTGGGCTTGCTGGTGGCCTATGTGCTAGAATAACTCGTAGCAGGACAGTGTTGGAGATGTATGTGGCGGAGGCGTTGGTAGAGATGGCTGGTACACGTAAGGGAGGGAGTATAACGTGGCAGGAAAGCGTTGTAGGTGTCATCAGGAGGGAGAGGAGGTTGTGATGGAAGGTAGTCAGTTTGTAGAAGGTGAAACGAACCGTTGAGCTATGTAGCTGTTTCTAACAATTATCTAGCGGGGAGGGGTAAGCACGTTATAATATCTCAGGACACCTGGGCGGCAGGGTGGCGCAGTGCTAACATCAGCGCCTCACAGAAAGAATGAATGGTCTTGCCCGAGGCGGTTCGATTCCCGCCTTGGGCACCTTTCTGTGTGGAGTTTGTGTTCTCCCCCTGTTCTTCGTTGATTTTCTCCGGGTTCTCCGGTTTCCTCCCACAACTTAAAAAAACACTAATTAATTAGTTGGCCGATAACATCATAATATATAGGAAGCAGTGCATGGCAATATGTTGGCGCCGGCAAAACCGCCTGGCTGCCTCCTCCGCCTCTCTGCACTTTCCTCGCGCCTGAGTCCTTCTCTCGTAAAATTAATATCTTTGACATTGAAGGAACATGTGCTCGTTATATATGTAAAAGTATTATTATTATTATTCAGGACAATGAACCTATGCAGCAACGTGTCGTTGGACTGTGGGAGGAAGCCGCAGTACCCGACAAAAAAACCCTCGCGGAGACGGGGAGAACATGCAAACTCCACACAGAAAGGCACCCGAGCTGGGAGTCGCACCCGGTCGCACGTTTGCTGAGGCAGCAGCGCTACTCACCGCTACGCCACCGTGCCCCAGGGACGCGTGTATAGAATGGAGGAGGGGAGCTTTCCAGGACAGGCGATCGAGCGGTAGGCAGCGGTCAGTGACCTGGGGGAAAACCGAGATTCAGTCATTGATGGTGCTGATGAGATTGGTAATCGTTGTCCTTGAAGGTCTGGAATCGCTTGTGCGGGGTGTGACAGAGCAAAGCGATGGGTGGGTCTGGTGGCATTAACAAGACTGGACAAAAAGTGGCTTGAATATCAATGTAGTAATTGCTTGTAACGCAGCCAATTGCAATAAATAATACTTTACTGACATTACTCTCCGTAGTTGTTTTTTCAGAATAGCCGTGTCGAGTGTTCGTTCTCTCGCCTTTGCGACGCTTCACTTTCAACGTTGGAGTCAACATCAGGCTTTCTGAATGGTTTAGCTGAAACATTTAACTCGAAGGCTTTCGTGACCAATGTTATCCAATAGTCTAGCTCTTTTTATGAGTTAGGTCACGTAAATATATTTTTGAATCGCAAACCCGCCTCCACCCGACACAGCCAATTAGTAAAGGGTTGTCACGTGTGCAGTGACCTACACGTCACCCCGGGACGTCAACTCCGGACATGTTCCTGACAAGTCACATGTCGCGCCGAAAAAGGGTGGGGGGCTTTTTGGCCCCCACCCTCATTGTCCTCCCCATCACTTCATTGTGTAAGAAGTAACACATTTGTTAAGAATAGCCTCAGATCGATAATAATTAATAGACCAAAGGCGAGTGACGTCAGGGGGAGGTGAGAATCTGCCAATATAAACCCTAGAATGAACGGGAGGAAGGGGAGTGATTTGCTGACAGGTGAGCTGTGTAGGCGTGGTCTCGAGAGTGAGGCGAGTGTTGGATCTGTGCTCGAGGCTCCACTGCTGGCTTGGAACAAAACGACGTACCTGTGAGCGGGGAGCTCGGTGATAGCAAGCTTGAGCGGTTGCAGTGACGGACTGCTGTTCATGTGAGAAGTCTTGCTGGTGAATTAAACGATAATCTGCTTTGGAACACCCGCGCTTCGATCTTCATCTGTGTGAGGATGACACGTAAGTGCCACAGCAGATCCCAGCTCCCGCAGCCGGTGGGAGACGGTCCGGTACTAGGCGACTCCCGGCCTACTGGCTGTGAAGGTGAATCGGCAGCTCCTGGCATGACGCCGGAGGCGTGGGCCCTCAACTTCATGATGTCCAAGTCAGCGGACGTGAACGTGATACAACACCCGACGGCACATCCTGACACGATGCCGAGTGGGGTGTTACACGTAAACAAAAACGTGCCAACTCGTTACTACTTCAGCACACTGGTATGTTGAAGAGCGAGCCCACATAACCTACAATGAAGGTACGACGTTTCGCTGATAGTTACAATCAGCTTCATCAGGAACAAAGAAATCTGACGAGCAGCCGGCCCCACCCTTCCACGGGTCGTATTCATAGAGGGAGCGGGAAGGGGGGGAGTTAGGTGCGGTTTGTGGGTGTTGTGATGTCATCACCGTGTGCCAAACACTTCGAAGCCAAGCTGAAAGACGACCATGTCCAGAAGCTAGCCATCGTGCTTCGAAGAATCGCAAAGAAGAAGAAGACCGTGTGCCACTCCATGCACAGGAATCATGTAATCTATTCACATTAGTTACGTTAATTCACAACACGTGTGCAGTACTTCAACCACACTCGCGTTACCAATCCCTTACAGGCTTACATTATTCTCCATTATAGGTTTGTATTGCCCCCCTGCCGCCGGCACGCGCACTGTACCCGGCTAGGTGTGATCGAGGACGCGGCCGCGCAGGCGAGTGACGCGACTTAGGGGCGCGGCAAGGGAGGATATCCGGCGGGGTTTGTTGGGAGCGGGGGAATAAAATGTGCGTGGACGAAGGACGGTGTCGGCGTGCAACTACTACAACATGCCTCTCACTCGAAGCGCTGTACGAGAGGGTGAAGAGGGAGGGGAGCCTCTCCCTACTGGGGGGGAAGGAGGCTGCGGGCGACGCGGCCGAGACCGGCGAACCTCGCGCTGCGGCAACTGGGCACTCGTCGCGAGCCGGGGAGACTCACACGGGCCCTTACAGGTTTATTGCTTGACAATGATCCGTTTGCAAGAAGCACTCAATCTATAACTATCAGAGCGATTAAGTTATTTGTGTTTCTTTCAATTTCGAGACTCCCGAATGAGTCTGGGCCAATAATAATTAGTTTTACACAGGACGTCAGGGTTATTAAAATCGATCGTGTGCCCATTTCTGCAAGCATGTTCTGCAACTGCAGACAATTGTATTTGGGAATGTTTAATATTCCTTTGATGTTCTTTAAGTCGTTTACTAATATTTCTACCTGTCTGTCCAATATAACATTGGCCACATGAACAGGTGATACAATAAACACCCTCTGAAGAGCGTTTTGGAAGTTTATCTTTGGTGTTAGTTACAAATCCTTCTATTTTTTTGGACTGTACCAAACCTCACTCGAAGTCGTTGCTTTTCCAGGATTCTGGCTATTTTATCAGTGACTCCCGCAATGTACGGTAATTTAATCGTTTTTGACGACCATCAGTAGGTCCATTGTTTCACCGGCATTCCTATGATCTTGATCCCGACACATTCTCTCCTGCCTGGTTTCTTCATGTTGTGTTTTTTTAAGTTCTTTAAACATTTTCAAGTCTTCTTCTTCACGATTCTTCGAAGCGCGATGGTTAAATTACAGTTTCCCATTTCTTTCCACAGTTCTTTGCGTTTTATTTAACTCTGCAAGGTCTTTTGAGCTGCAGAGGTTGGGTAGTAGAGCACAGACAAGGCAGTGTTCCATAGTATGGTCTGCTTCTCCACAAGTGCGATCTTGCCATTGTCAACTGGAATTACTTGGTTTTGGCGAAACGCCAGCAAAATTGAGTTTCTCTCCATAGCTGGTCTTTTGGGGTAGCCTCGTCGAGTGTTCCTCCTCTCTTCTTCGTGGCCTTTCGCCTCCCACGTTGGAGACATATTCAGGAGAGAGGTGGAACGCTCACCACGGCTATCACAAAAGATAGATATTTATTATTACAGCAGAAAAATACCCAGTGCTCTTGCAAGCTCTTTATTGGATTCCTGCATTGACACAACACGTGAATTAACAAAAATGAGCAGCTCTTAAGAGCAATTTTCATTACACATCGAGCTGTGAACACCTGCATCGCCAACACAACTGACTCCACCACCACCGACCACATTCCGGTAGATGCTTAGTTCGACAGTAACTCCCAACGGTAGTGGTTGTGTGGTGTGTGTGAGTATAAACACATGCCAGGAGTCTGAATGAGGTCAGGTGGCTCAGTGGTAGAGCGAGATATTTTCAATAAGGTTGCAAGTTCAAATTCTGCTTGGGAGTTCACTGGGCCAATAACCTCGGGAGTCGACAAAACGAGTACCCCTTTGCGGGGAACTCAACAGTTGGTTGTACTATAGATCATGGTGCATAGCTCCTAGTCTGTTAAGGCTATATGGGGGATCTTTTGGTGCATAGTTCATGCACAAATATTGAATGCAATCATCTGTAGCGTGAGCATTGTGTACATAATGCAGCACGGTGGCACAGTGAGTAGTTGCCACCTCAATCTTTTGCACCTCAAGGCCCACTTGGGTATGGTCTCCACGGACCACTAGGTGGCGCTCATGGCTCACTGTTACCACTGCACGGACAACCTCTTCGGGGTAGTGATAGGGGCCAGTGTTAGAGATATGAGCCAGTGTTAGAGATTTCTCACAGTGTTAGAGGCTTCTCACAGTGTTAGAGGCAAGAATCGAATCCACCTCAGGCAGGCCCTTCTCTCTGTGAGCAGCTGCAATCGGTGATGCACTAACAAACCACACTCAAAAACTGTCTAACATCCGCAATGCCTTTATTTATTACGACTTAAAGAACAGAACCCAGTCATTAATATGCAACCGAAATTCGGTAGATGCTTAGTTCCACAAATGTGTAATACCACTTAACAAAACTACTGACAACTCGGTGCTAATACATAACCGACATTCTGTTGTTGGCTACATTTCAAGGAGCACAAGGAAAAGATAAAGAGAAGGAAACAAACCGAGGCCGCCTGCACACAGACCCTGGGATAAACTATCCATCCATTTTCGAAACCGCTTGTCCTGCTGAGGGTCGCGGCGACACCTCTTTAAGGAGGATGGACCAGACATCCCTTTCCTCAGCAACAGATTCCAGCTCTTCCTGGGGGATTCCCAGGCGTTCCCAGGCCAGCAGAAGGATATAATCCCTCCAGCGTGTCCTGTATCGGCCTCTAGGTCTCCACCCAGTGGGCCGTGCCTGGCAAACTTCCCGGGGGAGCCTCCCAGGCGGCATCCTTACCAGATGCCCGAATAAGGGTTAAGCCAAACCACGTTAAATCCCCCAAGATAGCCAGGTTAATACCGACGCGGTGTCCGCACACGCACCCTCGATACCCTCTGTCGCTCAGTGTACGGCAATATCACGTAACGTCTAAGCACCACGCCCGGCCCCCTTTGTCTTCCCAGTGGCGATGTTTGCACACCGCACCGTGCACTCATTCGAGATTGAGCCTACCTAAGGGAGACCAAGGATCGGTTCGAAGAGCCGTCACTGGTGTTGGTGGTAGCAAGCGGGAATTGAACTCGGGTCATAACCGGGTTCCTAGGTCGGCGCGTTAACCGTCGCGCCACCGCTCCCGACATATATAATGAGGCACCTCAGCCGAGCTACACACTGAAGATGCTTCCAACGTGGAAGGCAAAGCGTCGCAAAGAAGAGAAGAATAATCCTCGCCGTGGGAAACCCGACAGAACATCTCTTAAGAGCAATTTTCTTAACGTACAAACATCAATAATGCAAACACAAGGCAGGAAATATCACAGGACTCTGTTACGCGCCACTCATTTTCGTTCAATGTCGAAGGTTGTCAAAGAGAGAACGTTTCAGGGGTGCGCGTAAACCGCAGAGGCGGGGGGGAAGGCATCCGCGCGGTTAGCAGGTGCCAACCCACTACACTGCATCCCTGTATTTCTGTATTCAGAGTTCGCTCTTCGTTTTTGAAGACGGCCAAACATTGTCGTCATCGGTTGGGAGGTGGTTGAAGGGTGCGTAGGTGACCAACGACCCAATGCGCGCTCTCAAAGTTCGGTGGCAGGAGCGTCTTTCTATGAGGCACAAATGTTACCATCGCACAAACACCTTGCCGCCAAATGAAACCACATGGCGATGAAGGTTTGTCTGGCTCTCAATAACAGTTGCATTGTCAGTAAAGGTGATGCGTTAATTCAGCAATGTTAGCCAAACGGTATCAGTGTCAACTGAGGCAGTGGCTCTGTCCTTGTCCGCATCTTCCCGGCCTCGGCTTACATACGCTGGCCTCTCCCACTTAGTCCCACAAGTCCGCTGGGGTCTCCACATGCACATCCTGCTGCGGTCGCCGCGCTCTCACTCCGAGTCGGGATTCTCCTCCTGCTTCACGGCCCAGTCGTCGACGTAAAGGTCGAACTCCGGAGTTGAACCTTCGCTCTTCACCTTCCCGTCTTCGCAGCTCCAAT
Source organism: Geotria australis (assembly GCA_036362915.1). Lineage (NCBI taxonomy): Eukaryota > Metazoa > Chordata > Hyperoartia > Petromyzontiformes > Geotriidae > Geotria > Geotria australis. The sequence goes on along the minus strand of JAZEWU010000026.1, from coordinate 7,447,718 downwards.
TCAATTCCTCGCGTTTCACTTTGACGCCCGGCCACGTTTCAAAGCTGGGGTCATCTTCCGGTTCCTGCTTGATGCGAGACGGGCTCACGGCGGCGGTCTCGCCGTCGCGAGGAGATCTCGCCATTGTCTCCTTGTAGTAGTCGGCATGCTCGTTCTCGGCTCGCAACTCTGTGAACGCCGTCGCAGACTCGACGCCCGTGTACGCCGTCTTGTGGTCGCAGTGAGAGCCCGAGCGAGCAAACGCCTTCCCGCACACGGTGCACCGGAACGGCTTCTCGCCCGTGTGCATCCGTTGATGGATGCGCAGCGAGCCCGACTGTGTAAACTCCTTCCCGCACACGGTGCACATAAAGAGCTTCTCGCCCGTGTGCGTGATCTCGTGCCGGTGAAGGTGGGACGAGCGCGTGAACGACTTCCCGCACACGGAGCACTTGCAGGGCTTCTCGCCCGTGTGCGTCCGCTGGTGAATCTGCAGCGTTCCCGAATGGATGAACGCTTTCCCGCACACACCGCACGCGAAGGGCTTCTCGCCCGCGTGGATCTTCTCGTGCTTCTTGAGGTACGCGGACACCCCGAACGCTATCCCGCACACGGAGCACTTGAAGGGCCGGGTGCCTGTGTGGATTTTCCGGTGACCCTGAAGCAGCGACGACGATGTAAAGGCCTTTCCGCACACGGAGCACTTGAAGGGCTTCTCGCCCGTGTGTGTCCTCTGGTGGACGAGCAGACACTCGGACCGCGTGAAGGCCTTCCCGCATGTGGCGCACTTGAAGGGCCTCTCGTCCGCGTGGATCTTACGGTGATTCTGAAGCGCTCCTGAACGCGTGAACGCCTTGCCGCACACGGAGCACTTGAAAGGCTTCTCGTCGGTGTGGGTTATCTGGTGGCGTTTGAAGTGCGACGACTGCAGAAACGCCTTCCCGCATACGTCGCACTCGAAGGCCTTGTCGCCCGTGTGGATTTTCTGGTGTTTGCGAAGGTAGGACGACACCCCGAATGCCTTGCCGCACACGGAGCACTTGAAGGGCTTCTCGCCCGTGTGCGTGCTCTGGTGCTGCTTCATGTTGCCGATGCGGTCCGTGGTGTAGGGACACTGGTCGCACTGGTGCCTCTTGGCACAGGGCTGGGACGACGGCTGGGACGACGGCTGGGACGACGGCGTCTCCTCCGTGTCATTCATTCTGTAGACCTACACACACGTACACGCAATAGACAAAGATCCCACGTGTAGCCTTCACAGACTGTAGGGTCAAATGCTGTTTGCGAGTAGCACTGATGAAGGTAGACACGGCACACTAAGGGGTGGGTGGCCAACACCACGCCCTTGCCGCCTTTGTCTCCCTAGTGGCAATGTTTACACATTCCACCAAGTACTAATTTAAGGCTGAATCGACCTAGAAGAGGCTCAGGACCGGTACGGAACAATCATCGCCGTTGGTGGCCGTGAGCGGGAATCGAACTTGAGTAACTAGGTTTGTAGCACTGCGCGCTAACCGCTGCAATACCTTTCCCATACATAGATAAATACACATTACACACACAATATATTTAGTCAGCAGGTCAATCAACCTATGCATCAGCATGTCTTTGGACTGTGGGAGGAAACCGGCGTGCCCGGCGAAAACCCACGCGGACACGGGGAGAACATGCAAACTCCACACAGAAAAGCACCCGAGGCGGGATTGGCAGCCGGGACCTTGTTGCTGTGAGGGGGCAGCGCTACTTATCGCTACGCCACCGTGCTGCTTCGAAATAACAGCCACTGTGCCATGCGACAAAGCTCTCGGTTTACAGGTCAAAATATGTCCCTCTCCTCACCTATGGTCATGAACATTGGGTAATGACCGAAAGAACGAGATCGCGGATACAAGCGGCAGAAATTAGGTTTCTCCGCAGGGTTGCTGGGCTCACTCTCCGTGACAAGGTGAGGAGCACATAAATCGAGGAGAACCTCAGAGTAGCGTTGCTGCTCCTTCGGATTGACAGGCGCAAGTTGAGGTGGTTCAGGCATCTGATAAGGATGCCCCCTGGAAGGCTCCCCCGGGAAGTCTACCAGGTACGCCCACTGGGCGGAAACCTAGAGGCCGACCCAGGACACGCTGGAGAGATTATATCCTTCGGCTGGCCTGGGAACGCTTTGGAATCCCCCAGGAAGAGCTGGAATCTGTTGCTGAGGAACGGGAGGTCTGGTCCACTCTCCTTGGACTGCTGCCACCGCGACCCTCACCAGGACAAGCGGTTTAAAAAACGGGATGGATGTGCCATGCGATGGACTGGCGTCCCATCCTGAGTGTAGCCCTGCCTTGCGCCGTGTCTACCGGGATAGGCTCCCCCTCACCGCAACCGTCTATAGGATTACGCGGTTTCTGATAATGGATGGATATCACCATGTGACATTAGCGCGCTAGGCTAGCAGGCCAGGGCTGCACCAGGCCGCACACTGCAATGGGTCAAAGTTACAACTACCTGTACAGCGATCTATTAACAATCGCTACTCAGCTGATGTCATTCCACAAACGAAGCGAGGCTCTGCCGGGGAAATAAGCGAAACAACAATAACAAACAGAACAACAACAACCAGAACAATGAAGCCGCTTTACCTCGGACCGAGACAATCAAGACGGCTTCACTTCCGGGATGTCGGGGTCTCGTGACGTCACGCGGGGCGCGGGTTCCCCATGACGTCACGTGCGGGACCCCCCCCCCCCACACACACTCTGTGTGAGTGGGGGGTGCTGAGTGAGTGACAAGGGCAATCGAACCGCCTCGGGCAGGACCTTTTTTTCTGTGAGGGGTGTAAGGAGAGACTTGGGACTCTCCCAAAGCAATGCACAGTGGAGATGCGATACATTGTTGATTTTAGCAATCCGTAGTGTAATAATAAATTCGTTCAGCGGAGTCCTTGAACATCTTCAAATCTCGTCTCAAGACTCACTTGTTCCATAAAGCCTTCAAGTTCTCCGGCTAGGACTACTGATGCGACTCAATGCTGTCGTGCCAGGATGTTGGCTCTCTTCCTACCTGCGCCTTCCTGAGAACATGTAATTCCTCTTCCTACCTGCGCCTTCATGGGAACATTTATTCCTTCCTGTGGCTTGGATTATTGGTGCGGGTCAGTGGTGCCGTGCCGAGATGTTGGCTCTCTCTTCCGATCTGCGTCTGCTTGGGTACATCTGTTCCCTCCTTGCTTGTTGTAGAATTATTATTTTCCTGTTGTTTGTTTGTCCTATGTCTTATAATTTATCGCTATTGCTTGACTCTCAGTTATTCTGTCTCCCCGTTGTTGATATGCCGTTCTCTCCACAGCTCGGATTTTTTTTTTTAAACCCCCCAAAAAATAAATTGTTGCTGATTTTCCGTTCTCTGTCGTTGTTGACATGTCGTTCCCTCCGCAGCCCTGTGCAGCGCTTTGTGACCCTCGGGTGAAAAGCGCTCTTTTAATGCCATTATTATTATACGCAATGTAGGCTCTGACCTGCCCCTGATGAAAAAAGGAGGCCATTCAAAGTTCGCTTGGGGTGTTGTAAGTGGAGTCCCAACGTATAAAGAACAAGGACACACTCGGCTGTAAGTATTAGATTGGGTGTGTACACACGTGTTTTGCATACCATTAAAGGTGTTGTGAAAATTGCACACTCTACAAATAAGTAATATATGTCTATAATTTATTTTCGAATATATTTTACTTAAATATACTTGCAAATCCTGCATATCTTTTAAAACATGGTATTTTTTTTTAAACCAAGCGCATATACATTATATTATCTCCCCCCACGCACACTCCCCACAACGGTATCGTAGATCTTCACGATTAAACCGACGTCATCGCGGAGTCGCGAACTGTGGAGACGTCACTGTGCCGACGCGGAGAAGGCCAGCTTTTACAGTGTTCCACACTGAAGCACATCCATTTGTCACAAAACACTTTCCCATCTCTCGTGCTCGCCATAGGCTAGAGTACGGCTCCTGCTCAGTGGAAGCCTTGGTGTCTCAATGGATGAACCATAAACAGCATCACTTTTAAACACACACATTTGAATTCTCGCACAGCAACATAAGTGATATTATTCATAACAAGCACTACAACACAATTGTTCAAAACCGCATTATTAACAATCCTGCAGAGTGCAAACAACTATATTACTGATATGCTGTCAGGACTTACAGACAGCTCCAATGTTGGTATCATTATATCATTTTAAGGCTTTAGATAATGCGATTTAAACAAGCAGTTTTCCATTTGTTCGTATGGGCGTTAGTTTAGCTATTTTAGAGTTTGCATAACTTCCCGAAAGAGACCGGTGTAAATATTATTCAAGTAATTTACTTGTCCAAATCTGTATTAGTGGAACTGTAAAGACCTAGACACACAATACGAAAAAGCCACACATTGTGATGTTAACTGCAGCAAGCAATGTGAGGGTAACATACACTTGCCAAACAAATGCCAGCGGTACGGTGGCGTGGTGAGTAGCGCTACCGCCTCACAGCAAGAAGGTCCCGGGTTCGAATCCCCGGCTCGGGTGCCTTGCTGTGTGGAGTTTGCCTGTTCTCCCCGTGTCCGTGTGGGTTTTCGCCGGGCCATCCGGTTTCCTCCCACAGTCCAAAAACATGCTGCATACGTTAATTGGCCTGCGGACTAAATTGCCCCCGGTGCCCTGCGATGGGCTGGCATCCTATTCTGGGTACAGCCATGCCTTGCGCCCTGTGCCTTCCGGGATAGGCTCCGGCTCACCGCAACCCTGTACAGGATTAAGCGGTCTCTGAAAATTAATGAAAAAGTAATGAATGAATGCCAGCTTTACTCCAAAACGCCAACCAACTAGCCAAATAGCCACTCGTACTAAGCCTCCTATTAAGCCTGGCTAAGTGGTCTGCGAGCTCAAGCACTATACTGACCCTTAACAACTAGAAAACCACAAGTACTGCCGCCCTCTCCCACTGACCTTCTGCCACCAGTAACCTCACCTCTCTTCACCTTGTCAAGCGCTAGTGCTCACAGCATGTTTAATCAAAATGTGTGGCCCTCAACCAATCGATTAAAAGTTAAAATCCCGGTCGGAGGTCAGGTTTGCTCATAATGCGTTATTGTTGATCAAGCCCTTACTGCTTTGTGGAAAATCAATGTTGGGTTGTGCTAAGAAATGTCTTACAGTAAAGCGGAATTGGCAACGCTAGCTTATGATGAAACAAAATAGTGCCTTGCCATGCTTGTCTCAACCACTGTCTTTTGCCACTGGTTGCCTTGCCATGCTCGTTACAGCCTTTACACCCATAGTAAATGTCCCCTTTACCCACGAAAGCCTCACTCACTTCATGACTTTTTCAGGAAGGTCCTGCTTTTGATGTTTAGTCAATCCTTTACTGAATAGTTATACGTGTGGAAGGAATCCAGTGGGATATAACACTATGGTTTAGCAACTTACTTGCTCTTCTGCATACGGTGGGATTAGCTGATAACAATTTGACAGCGTTAGGAAGAATAGTCTTCACACCGTTGTTTATCATAAGTGTCTCTATACACCGTGAGACCTGAACACTAATAACACGCATTTTGTTTCAATCACAAGTGCATCGTTTTACTCGCCGGTGCTGAACCGTAACACATATTAACTGCATTCAGAAAACGCACCCTTTCTGTTTTCTTCATAACCATGCAGTGTCTCTGCTTCCTGTACAGCGTCATACTTCACACTGTAATAAGAACAGTGTTGTGACTGGCTGACCGGCCTGGATTCCCGTCTGCCCGGGTGCCACGCTCAAAAGTATCTGCGTCCGGATGTCTCCCCCTTCCGGCAACGTTGGGTTCCTGGGCGCTAACAGGGCGCCTGCCCAGCCCGCACTCATGTGCAGTGCCAATGCCTAACAAAGTGCTCTCCTCACTCATAAATCTAGCCCTCCTATGATCTCACATCACGCTGCCACACGTCGCGTAACGCGCGAGTAGAAGAAGGCCCGGTGCGCTGTGGTACGACAGTGACGTCCCCGCAGACGTCTGCGTGAAGTCACCCACAGCACGGAGCCGTCCACCCCCACTCAGGACGTGTGGGATACATACGTCACCATCATGCTCTATCATACTCACACTACAGTGGAACCAAGGATGGAAAGAGAGACAGGAGGCAGATAGAGAGGAGAGCGAGAGAGGAGAGCGTTAGAGGGCGCGACACGGAGAGGGCATGGACGTGAGAAGCCGTGGAAGAGAAGCTTCGGGAGAGGCAAGAGAGAATGAGAAGAGGGAGAGGTGGGAATAAGGAGAGTGACGGTGAGAGCAACAGGGAGAGAGAGTGGGGGAGATGGAGAGGGAGGTTGGTGAGAACATTAGAGGGAGACGAGGGGACAGAGGAATTAAGAAGCAGTTACAAAGTGAATGTACGGTCCAGAGACGGCGAGGGGAAGGTGGGGAGAGACAGGGTTCTGTATAACAATGTTGTTGGCTGGCTTGGAGGCAGGGATTGTCACGTCTAGAGGACGTGCGAGTTGATAGCCCGTTAAATTCAATCACCACCAATGGTTTACAACCGTGTGGCTTATAATGTATATTCTAAAGGAAACATTAGGCTCAGTGCAACTACACCTTTGTGTTGTACAGTAGCTCAATAAATACATGACCACATTATGTGCAGAGAGAACTAAAATAACAACGTACAAGTTTGCACGAAACCAGTGCCTGGTGTTGGGAGGCATTCTAACGCTCCACACAGCAGCTGCCAGTCTAGCATCACGAGACTCCACCACCCGCAAGCTTGTGCAATCTGGCAACCCCCAGTCAGGCTGGCCTGTGTTCACTGCCGGCAGCGCTCTATGGGAGCCAGCGGCACAAAAACAACTCACTGGAACTTCATCTGATGAGGCCGAATGTGGAACCTGGCCCAGTTTGCCAATACAGGAATCCCCACATCCTCTACACATCAGGGATGCGTTCCTGAAAAATGCGACTCAACTCATCTCATTATCAGAAACCGATTAATCCTGTACAGGGTTGCGGTGAGCCGGAGCCTATCCCGGCAGACACAGGGCGCAAGGCAGGGCTATACCCATGATGGGACGCCAGTCTCTCACAGGGCACCCGGGGCAATTTAGTCACCAGACCAATTAACCTATGCAGCAGCATGTATTTGGACTGCGGGAGGAAACCGGAGTGCCCGGAGAAAACCCACGCGGACACGGGGAGAATATGCACACTCCACACAGAAAGGCTACACCCGAAAAAAAAATCGAGACGTTTTAAAATACACACATTTGTTAAACGTTAAACATATAGTGAAATGTCCCCTAATGATTGGGCAACACAGGGGATTCGCTTCTGGCAAAGTACAGCAGGGAGTTATGTAATTAACCCATGCTGAAATGACGCACTCCTCACAGAACATGTCGCTGATGGGATGTGTAAACAATGCTTACATTGTTACGCGGGGGG
>JAZEWU010000026.1:7419170-7431118 GCA_036362915.1 Geotria australis | reverse complement strand
GGGACACAGAGACAGGAAGACAGAGAGACAGACACGAGGGGGAAACGACGCCAAGAACATATTAACTCACGCAGCAGCAACGCCGAGTGTTTGGACTGTGGGATGAAAGCGGAGAACACCGTGAGTGGGTGGGCGAGAGAGTGGGTGGGTGAGTGCACCTGGCCTGGCACAGGCGCCGTAACGAACGGCCGTTGCAGCGTGTGGCGATAATATGGCGCTGGCAAACCGCCTAGCTGCCTCCTCCGCCTCTCTGCGCTTTCCTCGCTACGCCTCTTGAGTCGTTCTCTCTTCCGAATGAATACCTTCGACATGGAATGAATATGTGCCACGCAGCGTTAGAATTATTTTTTTTAAAATTATTATTATAACCCGAGTGGCGTTGTGAGTAGCGCTGCCGCCTCACAGCAAGAAGGACCCGGGTTCGAATCCCGGCTCGGGGGGCCTTTCTGTGTGGTGTTGCGACACCCCCACTTTCACAGAAACATGATTCCATCATCCCCCCCACTTTTTCCAGAGGTAGTCTCATGTCATACGTTGCGACACCCGCACTTTCACAGAAACATGATTCCACCATCCCCCCCACTTTTTCCTGAGGTAGTCTCATATCATGTGTTGCGACACCCGCACTTTCACAGAAACATGATTCCATCCCCCCCACTTTTTCCTGAGGTAGTCTCATGTCATGTGTTGCGACACCCGCACTTTCACAGAAACATGATTCCATCCCCCCCCCACTTTTTCCTGAGGTAGTCTCAGAACTAGAACGGGAGGATCAAAAGATGCTTTGGTCAGATGTGGCTACAAGACCGGCCCGACCGGGTGTGAATGTGAAGAAGCAGACCGTACTATGGAACACTGCCTTGTCTGCGCTCTACTACCCAACCTCTGCACCTCAAAATACCTTGCGGATTTCAATAAAAATGCAAAGAATTGTGCAAAGAAATGGGAAACTGTAATTTAACCACCGCGTTCGCTCTCCAACGTACCGAACCGGTTGGAGGACATTTTACGACATGGAAAAATTTTTCTGTCATCGTTGACATGCCGTTCTCTCCGCGGCCCTTGTGCAGCGTTTTGTGACCCTCGGGTGAAAGGCGCTCTATAAAATGCTATTATTATATTCTTTTTTTAGAAAAAACTAGATTTTTACCCTTTCCGGGGCAATACGAACACAGTGTAATTATAATATCCATGGTTCGAATGCCGACTCGGGTACCTTTCTGTGTGGAAACGATTTGTTAACCATACAGATTAACAAAGTAATCCTTAGAAGCTCAAAGTACGTTTTGTTCAATGTTCCTAGGTTCACGGCAGGTGATTGAAATAAAGCTGTAGTCGTCAGCTGCGCCACGTTTATGGAACAATCTAGCCACGAGCTCGTTGCTACAGTCACACAGTGTTAAGATGTTTAAACACTAAGTGGACACCTGTTTGCAAAGGCTCCGGTGTGCAGGCAGCCACACTATGCAAAAATAAATGCCATCGCAATGCATTGTCCTTCAAACGTATTGGCCCAACGCCAAGACGGCTTTCTCTGTAGCCCGGTCTGTGTACAGCCAGTTTCCGCCGCAAGGCAGACGCTCTCAGGACAAAGCAAAGATCACAGCATCTGTAGCTCGGGTCAAGCTATTAAGGTCATTTGGTCATCTCAGGCGACGCTGGCAGATTTTTGCCGCTCTTAAGATTGCCAGTTTCACGACCTTTCAGTGTATCCGAAGCAGCCTTAATAATTGAATCTTTGTTCCTTTTGTCTTTTATTGGTTGTTTTTTTCTTTCATTGTTGACATGCCGTTCTCTTCGCGGCCCTTGTGCAGCGCTTTGTGACCCTCGGGTGAAAGGCGCTATATAAAACGCTATTATTATTATTATGTTTGTTCTGTTAAATTCAGGTGATAGGCAGTTTCCTATCTCTGACACTGGCTCCTGTATCTAACACTGGCTCTTATCTCTAACCCTGGCTCCTATCTGTAACCGGAAAGCTGTAATTTAACCATCGCACTGGGGGTCAAGGTAGACAAGCGTTTCACGTCGCGATCCCTGTCAGGTAATACTTGGGTATTGCCTGCGAATTCTACCAAACACTTCGAGGCCGAGGAGCTGAAAGACAACGATGTCCAGGGGCTGACCATCGCACTTCGAAGAATCGCCAAGATCACAGAGAGACAAGCTCCTCTGCCGGAGGCGATTTCACTGCAGCCTCGGGTGACATTTCTGTGCGGTGTTCGCTCGCTCTACCTCCACCCCCCCACCCCCCGCTGTTCTGCGTGGGTTTCAGTTGTAGTCTCCGATTTCCTCCCACGACTGGCGTGAAGTTTGTTTGGCCGATAACAATCACACAGTCTCCTGGACCTGTTAACGCGCTGTTGTAAACGCCACTTCCTCAAGTGCACCTGTCCAGAACAAAAACAAGCCCATTGCTTTACAGCCCGCTGGGCTCTACAAAGGACACGCGTCGTAAAGCACTCAGTCACCCTCTCAGACAGAAATATACGAGGGTTATTTACTGCCAATAAAACAAGTCTAAAAAATGCCTTAAACTCACCACACGGACAGACAGATTTTAGAGTTTGCAAGCAGCCACACACGCTTGTGGCTATAACACATAAAGAAAGTGACGGCCATCTTAGGGGGGGGGACGCTGGCAGATTTTTGCCGCTCTTAAGATTGCCAGTTTCACGACCTCACGGTGTAATTCGAAGCAGCCTTAATCATTTATAATTTTTGTTGCTTGGTGTTTTTATTAGTTGTTTTTTTTTGTCTGTCGTTGTGCAGCGCTTTGTGACCCTCGGGTGAAAGGCGCTCTATAAATTGATCTTATTATTTTTATTATACGATATACATCGTCCTTAAAACTGACAAACTTTCCTTGGAGCCTAGTGTCACACCGAGTGTCAGACCCAGTGTCACACCGAGTGTCAGACCCAGGTTTGAACCCTTTCTGCCAATGAAACACGAGTTAACATATTAAAAACACCAAATTGACACCTTTTATACATGAAGGGTGCAACGCGCCCGGAGAAAATGCGCCACGCGTTACAAAAACAGATAATAATAATTATTATAATTATTTCATGACTAATGTTTAACCATAGTCTAGCTCTTTGTACGAGCTAGGTCACGTGAAAAAATTAAATGTCACAAACCCGCCTTCACCCGACACATCTCTGCCCCACCTCGGGCGCCTATCTGTGTAGAGTTTGTGTCTTATAATAATAATAGCATTTATAGAGCGCCTTTCACCCGAGGGTCACAAAGCGCTGCACAAGGCCGCGGAGAGAACGAGATGTCAAGGCCACAGTGGAACTGTGAAACGTTTATTTCAAGCACCGTGGACCATCGTTAAAAAGAGGCAATTTAAAAACATTGCGCAAACATATATCAACGGGAAACAATAGATTCTCTGTGGCGAAATCGGCCTGGGGAGATTATATATATAGACTGAGCCTCGCACAATTACAAACCCAAATTGAGATGGCTTTGCTGTATATGTCATTCATCCATGACATGTTTAGATTTCATCCCTCAGGGCCGGGCCGGACTGAATTAAGCAAACAGCCAAATTTACATTTGGCTGTTTTTTGCAGTCGCTAGTGACTGTTGATACTATCGACTCATTAAAACATAGCAACCTGGTCTAATCACAGGTGGCTGAATCCCGGATTTAGATCCCAGAATCCGGCAGGTCAGCTCATTCATCTCTTACATTCAACTTAATTTGAGGCCCCATTTCATGCGTTAATCATATTATGAGCGGATTGATGTCATAGGTTACTACGACAACTAACTATATCGTGAAAATAAAGTGTGTGGACAGGCTGTTATGTAGCTCCTCTTCACGAAGTCCACATCTGCAGGTTAAATTGTAACCGCAGCCGAGCAAAATAGTGCCGCACATTTATGACAAGTTTTCCGTGTGCGGATGAATCGCATTATGTGCAAATGGAACAGCAGTTTTGTGGATCAGATAATACAGCTCATTAACAAGGGATTAATTTTGAACACAGACGCACCTTTGTGTCAAGCTGCGGTTCAAATTGAAATGGGAAAACATAATGGGCTATATGTGAAGGGGGCCCTGTTGTGTTAGCCAGTTGGCCACACTATTCAGATAAATATAATTCCTTGCCTTAATCTAATGCTTATACAACTTTGGTCTTAGCCTCAAACATACGGTATTTATTGTATACCCTTGAACGACAAGCGTGACCCCAAACCCATGCCCGAAGCGTGATGGTTATATGACAGTTGTTTCCCATTGCAACAAGTTCTTCTTTAGTCGCAGACAGCCCTTCAACATTTAGAGATATAATAGTCAGTGCTGGCCTTAAAGGCGGCGGGCATCGGCCTCTCTTCTTGCTCCAGACTGAGGAGCTTCTGGCATCTGTTGAGCTTCTGGACATCGTTGTCTTTCAGCTCATCGGCTTCGAAGTGTTCGGTAGAATTTGCAGGTAGTAATACCGAGTATTACTTGACAGGGATCGCGACGTGAACGCTTCTACCTTCTCTTCCCCCTGTTCTGCGTGGGTTTCCTCCGGGTTCTCCGGTTTCCTCCCACAGCCAGTGTGGAGTTTGTGTGTTCTCCTGGTCTACGTGGGTTTCCAATCACAACTAAACAGCACTCATGAATTAATTGGCCGATACCATTCATCCATGAATTAATTGGCCGATACCATTCATCCATCAATTTTCTAAACCGCTTGTCCTGGTGAGGGTCGCAGTGGCAGCAGTCCAACGATGAGAGTGGACCAGACATCCCTTTCCTCAGCAACAGATTCCAGCTCTTCCTGGGCGGGGGGTGATTCCCAGGCGTTCCCAGGTCAGCCAAAGGATATAATCCCTCCAGCGTGGCCGATAACATCATGATAATAATAATCATTTTACATCTATAACGCGTGGCACATATTCATTCCCTGTCGAAGGTACTCATTCGACGAGAGAACGATTCGGAGGCGTAGCGAGGAAAGCGCAGAGAGGCGGTCGGAGGAGACAGCCAGGCGGTTTGCCGGCGCCATATTTCCACCAGACACTACTTCCTAAATATTATGATGTTATCGGCCAAACAATGAATGTTTTTTTTTAAGTTGTGGGAGGAAACCGGAGAACCCGGAGGAAACCTACGCAGAACAGTGCGGGGGGGAGACTAACACACAAACTCCACACAGAAAGGCGCCACCCGAGCCGAGATTCAAACCCGGGTCCTTCTTGCTGTGAGGCGCAGATGTTACCACTGTACCACTGCGCCAACCCTGCCGCAGTGGCGTGTTTGCGCCGGCTAACCGCCTGGCTGACTTCCCACGCCCCCTCCACCGCTGTCTGCGGTGTCCTCGCTTCACCTCCGTATCCGTTTCTGGACCATGACCTGGCGTGGCGTCTACGCGGCGCCTCTCACTATTTTTGTATTTACTGCTACGCAGACCTGTTTACTGAGAGTTTTAACGCGCCGTTTATCAGCAAGTTCTAGTGTGAATGAACCCTTTCAGGTCACTCTCCCACGACTACGTGGGTTGACCGCGTTGCCCCATCGTCCTGGGGGACGTCGTTGCTTCCCTCTCGCCGTGTGGCGCTCCGCGTCAGAGGCATCCTCACAGACGAAGTCCGCGGAGCGTGCAGTCTTCCCAAGCAACTTGAAGTTTAATCGAATCTTTCACGGGGCAGCGTTTCGTACAGGCAGTTGTTCGGCGATCTCCGCAGCTCGGATTCCCGTTGTCCCAGCGCACGCCCGTTTCCGTCCAGACCAGCAGTAGATCAGCACTCCCAAAGCGACTCGCCCCAGCAACCTCGTCCGTTCGCCTTTTATCCTCTCCAGCTCTCGCCCAAGCTGTGACGTCAACTCTAACCAACCCCTTGCCTGCTGTGAGTCACTCACATCTTCGATCCACATTTAGCCTCAACTAATCTCTACACAATGGAGTTCGCCACCGGGGTTCTCATTTTAATCTCCATATTTTAACCTCAACCTCGTCCTACATAATTAGATTCACAGCAGGACTCCCTTTAATCTCCCTCTTTCCAATCCCTCTGTGAGTGACTCTTTACTTGCATATGGACAGTTTGCAATTAATTCCACGTGGTCGCGTCTGTTTGTATTAGTTACACTTTTCCCCCACCACGATGTACCCCTTCCGGTGGACACCACGTGTGGTGGACACTCAAAGTCTGGCCCCCCCTAATTTCTGGTCAATTCGAGGCCATTACAATAGGGCTAACAAAACCAGGTTATTTCTGGGCAGCAGGGTAGCGCAATTGTAATTTCCGCGCCTCACAAAAACAATGGTCTTGCCCGAGGCAGTTCGATACCCGGCTCGGGCGCCTTGATAACAATAATCATTTGTACATTTTGTAACGCGTGGCACATATTCATTCAATGTCAAAGGTATTCATTCGACGAGAGGACGACTCAGAGGCGTAGCGAGGAAAGCGCAGAGAGGCGGAGGAGGCAGCCAGGCGGTTTGCCGGCGCCATATTGCCACCAGACACTGCTTCCTATATATTATGATGTTATCAGCCACATGACATCGTTGTCTTTCAGCTCCTTGGCTTCGAAGTGTTTGGTAGAGTTCGCAGGTAATACCAAGTATTACTTGACAGGGGGGGTCAAGGTAGAAGCGTTCACGTCGCGATCCCTGTCAGGTAATACTTGGTATTGCCTGCGAATCCTACCAAACACTTCGAAGCCGAGCTGAAAGACAACGATGTCCAAAGGCTGACTGACCATCGTGCTTCGAAGAATCGCAAAGAAGAAGACTTGACAGGGATCGCGACGTGAACGCCTCTACATTGAGAACTAGAACGGGACGATCAAAAGATGCTTTGGTCAGATGGGGCTACAAGACCGGCCCAACCACCTGTGAATGTGGAGAAGCAGACCATACAATGGAACACTGCCTTGTCTGTGCTCTACTGCCCAACCTCTGCAGCTCAAAACACCTTGCGGAGTTCAATGAAAATGCAAGGGGCTGTGTAAGAAAATGGGAAACTGTAAATTAACCATCGCGCTTCGAAGAATCGCAAAGAAGAAGATCAGCCACATAATTAAATAGTGTTTTTTTTACTTGTGGGAGGAAACCGGATAACCCGGAGGAAACCCACGCAGAACAGGAGGAGAACACACAAACTCCACACAGAAAGGCGCCCGAGCCGAGATTCGAACCCGGGACCTTCTTGCTGTGAGGCACAGATGTTACCACTGCGCCACCCTGCCAGCCCAATTAACATCTATCAAATTAACTCGTAGGCTTTCATGACCAATGTTATTCATAGTGAGGTTCTGTTTATGAGTTTAGGTCGTGTGAATCAAGGTGTCTAAGTGAAGTGCACCCGTTGATATGTTGGGAGCAAACGAGTGAGCACATGCATCACTTACCTCAAAAGATGGCACCGACGTTTCGCTGAGTGGAATCTCAGCGAAACGTCGGTGCCATCTTCTCACATGACCTAAACTCATAAACAGAGCCTCACTATGAAAACATCTATCAACCAACCACCAAGTCTAAATCCGGAGACAGCGCCCGCCGCTTCAGGTGCCTTTCAAGGCAGTGCAGCGCCACCGGGTCGAGCTCCGAGTCGACCTTATTGACGAACAGCTGCTTCTGCCGGAGCACCCAGGCCAGGTCGGCGACTCCGTTGATGCAGATGGCGCGGACGTGAGTCCCGGCGCAGGGCGGGTAGGCCGCACCCTTGGCCACGTCCCCCTCCAGGTACGACCACCTGACCAGCCGTGGCAGGGCCTGCATGTCCTCCACGTGGTACTTCTCGTGGACGGGCGTCCAGCCGGGCACCCCGGGCATCCTCTGCAGCGTCGCCCACAGGTGCTCGTCCGGGCTGTAGGCATCCTTGGACCACTCGATGAAGGCCCGCGCCGTCGCGTCGCCCAGCACGTGCTCCACGAAGGCCCGCGTCACTATGACGTAGGCGTTGCCCGTGAACACGGCCACGGGGATGGGCGCCGGGGACTTGGGCACCTTGGTGGCCCGGATTGCCCCGGACAGCACCTCGTGGCGGACCGCCCAGCGCGTCTGCTTGTAGGCGGACGCGGGCATCGACTCGAGGCTGTTGGCGCCGCGGAGCGACCGCAGCGAGCGAACGATTTCGAGGTTGCTCTTGATCGGGAAGTCCAACCCGCACAGGTTTATGAAGTACTTCCACGGCACCGGAGCGAGGCCCCGGTTTGTTTGCTGGGCCCGGTTCGTGCCCCGGAACGAGGCTCCGAGTTGGGCCTGATTCGGAAGCTTGTCGGCGGCCTGCCCCGGGGTTTGACCGAGAGCCTGGTCCGAAACCTGACCCGGGAGATGAACTAAACCCTGGCCGGTGGCCTGGTCTGTGCCCTGGCTCGGTTGATTGTCCAGGACCTGAACAGCGACTTGCGACTGCACCTCACCCAGAACCTGCTCCGTAACCTGACCCAGAACCTGGTCCGTTCCCTGACCCAGAACTTGCTCTGTACCCCGAGCAGATACCGATGCAGCCCCACGACCCTCATCGCCTTTGGCCCGCTCGACCAGCTCCTCCATGCAGTTGAGGTCGGCCTGCACGCGGGACCAGGACGCGTAGACGACGCTCTCGAGCCGCGCGGCCACGAACACGTTGGGGAAGCAGGCGGCGAGCCCGCGGGCCGCCTCCAGGTAGGCCGGCGGCGACTTGGCGTCCACGTGGACGCAGTAGAGGTTCTGCGGCGCGTAGACGGCGCGCAGCAGCCGCTCCAGCATGTCGGCGCGGTGGTGGGCCACGACGGAGTAGGCCAGTGGGAAGACCTCCTCCTCGCGGCTGAGCGGAGCGGACGGGTAGCCGCGGGAGCGTCTGAAAGCGGCGCAGTCGCGGGTGGCGTTCAGCAGCTCGCCCTCGTCCAGGCGGCTCCTCAGCCGGCGCTTGAACTCCGCGGTCTTGGCGAGCAGGGCGGCGCTCTGGACGGCCGAGGCGTCGCCGGCGACGATCGCCGGGCAGTTGACGCGAAATCTCCGAGGCGTGGCGCTGCGTCCCGGCGCGTCGGATTGCGCTGCCGTACCTCCGGCTTCTGAATCTCCCCCAGCTTCTGCTCCACCTCCTGTGCCCCCTCCAGCTCCTCCATCCCATCTCCATGCTCCTCCACTTTCTCCACCCCATCTCCATGCTCCACCTCCTCCACCACCTCTTCCACCACCTCCTCCTCCACCCGCTACCCCACCACCACTACTTCCATCAGCACCTCCTCCAACTCCAACCCCTCCTTGTCCACCACCACCTCCATCAGCACCATCATCACCACCTCCTCCCCGCTCTCCTTCATCGTAGAAGAGCCCTTCGTCGTCGAACTCCGGGCTTGCCGAATCCTCGCCGCCTGTGCCCGCCAGCGACAGACGTTGGCGCGGGTACAGCCCGCCGTTCACCAGCAGCTGGAAGGACACGGCCAGGAGGAAGCAGCACCCGCAGGCGTACGCCGCCTTGCGCCTGCGCCAAGGCAGCCAAACCAGGAGCTTCATCGCTTCGCTGGGTACTGGCGGAGACGCCGGCGCGTTTTTTCTCGTCCGTGCGTTCGTGTTCGTGGCACCTCGCGTGCCGTGTGCGGCCCGGTGGTCAGGTGGTGGTCAGCTCTACGCCGGGCTACGAATCTGGCTGGCGACCCGAGTTCGAATCCCGCTCACGGCCAACGCCTGCAGCCTGTGTGACGCTAATAATTTAATTTTTGTTGCTTTGGTTTTTATTAGTTGTTTTTTTTTTTCTGTCGTTGTTCCCCTGTCGTTCTCTTCGCGGCCCTTGTGCAGCGCTTTGTGACCCTCGGGTGGAAGGCGCTCTATATAAAACGCTATTATTATTATTAGTAGTACGTATTGTGTATATTGGTATACGTTGTGTATCGTTCTATATATTTTTCGTATTGGTATCGATTGTCGATATTGTGTGTGTTTGTACCTGGCCCCCGGCAAACCGCCTGGCTGCCTCCTCCTCCGCCTCTCTGCGCTTTCCTCGCTACGCCTCTGAGTCGTTCTCTCGTCACTGAATGAGTACCTTCGACAGTGAATGAATATGTGCCACGCGTTATAAATGTAAAATTATTATTATTAACATATATCTGTAATAATATATTCCTGTGTATTGTGTCGATTGGAATATATCGTGTATCTTCGACTAATTTCTATATAGTGTATCTTATTGCCTATAGATGTATGTAGGTATATATTATGTTTTGGTATGTGTACTGTGTGTAGAAGCGTTCACGTCGCGATCCCTGTCAAGTAATCCTTGGTATTACCTACAAATTCTACCAAACACTTCGAAGCCGAGGAGCTGAAAGACAACGATGTCCGGAAGCTCAACTAGATGCCAGAAGCCCCCTCAGTCCGGAGCAAGAAGAGAGACCAATGCCCGCCCGCCTTTAAGGCCAGCCACTGACTATTATATCTCTAAATATCGAAGGGCTGTCTGCGACTAAATAAGAACTTGTTGCCATGGGAAACAACCGTCATGTAACCGTCACGCTTCGAAGTATCGAATCGAAACAGCTCTAGTTTACAGTTTAAAACTGCAACGTCAATTTGGAAACACAGTTATTACAGGTCAACCGTGTAGCCTTAACAAACTTTGCCAGGTTTGTAGCGCAGCACTTAAACCCCTAAACAACCGCTCAACAAATAACCCTGTCTATATAATATATATTCTGATGCTCTCGTGCAATAGAACCGCTGTTTGTCCGAGCTGGTTGTACCTCTAAATCTAACAATGTCGCTATATGTCCAGACTTGCTGTATCTCCGAAGAAGAGAAAGAGATGGACTGATGGGGCACAGGAGGACCCGGAGTTGAGTGGACTTGGTGGAAATTCGATACCAGCGGTGTCAAGATCAGCCTCTGCGGAGGGAGCTCGTTACGGACGGTACCGGCCAATGCCAGGCTAGGTGCACGTTGAGACAACTGGGCGGTTGAAGGCAGTCGCCCTCCAGCAACACCGGAGGGGCAGAGGAGCGGCGCTCACAACAACGAGCCGAGCGCCGGGCGGATAAAAGCCAGCGAGTTGACGCGGTAGGGAGCACAGGTGGTGGCTCGGCCGGTCATCTCAGTCAGGCAGCCCGTAACACCTGGATCTGTCCCGTGACCTCCTGTCAGCAGCGAACCTTCGACGCTTCACGCGACAGCCTCAAGGTGCACATGTCCTGGCACGGGCGCAGACATCCGGGACAACCTCAGAGTAGAGTCGCTGCTTCTTCGGATTGAGAGGAGCCAGTTGAGGTGATTCGGGCATCCGGTAAGAATGCCCCCAGGAAGGCTCCACCCGGGAAGTCTATCAGCCACGGCCCACTGGGCGGAGACCTAGAGGCCGACCCAGGACACGCTGGAGGGAATATAACCTTCGACTGACCTGGGAACGCCTGGGAATCACCCACCTGCCTTCAGGAAGAGCTGGAATCTGTTGCTGAGGAAACGGATGTCTGGTCACACTCTCCTTTGGACTGCTGCCACCGCGACCCTCGCCAGGACCAAGCGGTTTAGAAAACGGACGGATGACTACCAAACGCGTAGCGTCGAGATAGACGTTTACTTATTACAGCGGAAAAATACCCAGTGAGCGTGCAAGCTCCTTAGGGTACGAGACGGACTGTCGATCCGTCAAGCAGAACGGCCTGTCGGTAATACTAATAATAATAATAGCGTTTTATATAGCGCCTTTCACCCGAGGGTCACAAAGCGCTGGCACAAGGGCCGCGTAGAGAACGGCATGTCAACAACGAAAAAAATATAAAACCCCCCCCAAAGGAACAAGAACAAATTAAATGATTAAGGCTGCGTCGAATATACTGAAAGGTCGTATAGAGAGAGAGAGTCACTGGCAACTGGTCGCCCAGTTGGTCTAGCTGCTTTGAGTGATATTATCCAGCTGTGGAGGCAGGTAGGGCATGAGGGGGTTAGGGAAGGTGTGAGGTAGGTAGGTGAGAAGGTGAATTAAAGATGCAAAGTAAGGGGTGAGATTAGGGGTGAAGG
>JAZEWU010000026.1:7354039-7365964 GCA_036362915.1 Geotria australis | reverse complement strand
CCTGTGATCCGAGTTCAAGTCTCGGTGGAACCTTTGGAACTTTATTTATAGAGATCTTCCCTGTAAAGTGGATTAAATACTATATAAATGTCGTTATTTTTCTTATGATGCATTTTAAAAACAGTTATATACTGTACCTCTCTGGGATTTCTTCAGGAACTAAAGTTCGTTCTTTTAGAAATTAGTGCACCAATCTAATGTTTTGCGTTGACATTTTGAAGTGATTCATGGTGGCCCAATACTGACCTCCAAAGCAATGCGAGTGACCTACAGGTTCATTTGGCGCCCAGCAGCTGCATAGGGATTGAGCCACAGAAACGACTCTAGAGAGAGTGAATAGTGAGGTGTACCGGTGAAGTGGTTTAATGGTGTAATGGTCAGCACTCAGGGCTCTGAATTCTGCGATCGGAGTTCAAATCTCGGTGGGACCTTGCAAATTTTATGTTTCTTGACAGCTCTCCATTTTATCATTTCGTCACAACTTCCCTCCACTTGCCTTCGCTTTTGGCGTTTGTATTGCAGTGCACATATCACAAGGTTCCATGGTGTAACGTTTAGCGCTCAGGACTTTGAATCCTGCGATCCGAGTTCAAGTCTCGGTGGAGCGTATGTAACTTTATTTATACAGACATTCCCTAATCACGAATCGATCCGCTTCTGCGTTATAACCCCGGCGTGTTGTGCGTGCGCCATGCAGCTGGGCGTGCAGCTCTACATCATGTCGTTCCTGGGTGCCCGGGACCTGGTGGCGCTGGGTTCTGCGAGCCGGCTGTGGCGCTGCCTGGCCGCCGACCCGCTCCTGTGGCGTCGGCTGCTGCTGAAGGACGCGCTGGCGTGGCGCTGCGTGGGCCGCGTCGGCATGCCCGACGTGCGCACGCTCACCCGGCCCGACCTGGCGGTCGCCGCCGACTTCAAGGCCATGTGCGTGGTGCGATGGAGATGTTTGGGGTGGGATTTGGAGGAGTGAAGGTGGAAGCATAGAGGGGGAGTTGTAAAAGAGGTGGTGGGGGGGGGTGTTAAAGAGATGAGGGCGAGGATAGTTAAAGAGGTGGGGGGAGGAGTTGAAGAGGTGGGGAGGGGGGTGGGAGTTGGAGGGGAAGTGGAAGAGATGTAGGGATGGAGTTGGAGGGCAGTGTTGGAGCTAGCCCATTAGGCGCCCGAGGCTGAAAATTATTTTTGGGCCCCCAAGCAAGTTGTCATGGAAATCAATTATGGATACCGATTAAGGGGTTCCCCCTTGAGCTGCTCGGGGCCCTAAGCGTTTGCTTAGTCTGCTCATGCTTCGCGCCGGCACTGTTGTAGGGAGAGCTGGAGAGGAGGTTGGTGAGAGTTGGATGGGGGAGGGAGTGAAGAAGGGAGGGGGCAATCACTTTACAGTGTTTTATAACAGTGATAAAAACACCTTGATATGAGGTGGCCAGGTGGTTCTTATTGATGAGCTGGCACAGCTGCCAGTCTGGGTTCGAAATTGGGTTTTAGCTGTCTAAACAAACCGGATTCTCAAGTTTAACAGGTTGATGGCCTCAGCCTGGTCACCACTGAATGCACACAAAGCAACCATTGCATTCTGTTTGCTTTTGCAGTTATTGCAGTTGCAATCTATTTCGTGAAAAATAAATATTCGTTTGTTTGTTAAGACAAGCATTACACTTAGCGTTGCACTACTCTGTGAGCGGCAAGACGTGGTCGGGACTAACGATGGAGTGGTAGTCAAACGTGGGAACACGTCTGAGAGAGTGGGTCTGCCGCGAACAGATGGTGCTGTGCAATCAGCTCACACACAGGTGGCGAGAGTACGGTTCGTTGGATAATCGCGAGACTGCGAGAGACGGCAGGGTTTTGTGTGAGGAGGACTTCATCTAGCAATTGATTCGATAGTTACTGATGTGCATTTCTACCTATACGTGTAGGTACGTAAGGTAGGGCTAGACAAATTGAGGGACGCTAGTCCATCGCAGGTTTGTATCCCGGCTCGGGAGCTCTTCTGTGTGGAGTTTGCATGTTCTCCCCGTGTCTGTGTGGGTTTTTGCCGTGCACTCCGTTTTTCGTGCTGCCGCATACGTTAATTTGCCTGCGGACTACATTGTCCCCGGTGCCCTGCGATGGACTGGCGTCCCATCCTGGGTATTCCCCTGCCTCGCACCCTGTGTCTGGCGAGATAGGCTCCGGCCCACCGCGACCCCACACAGGATGAAGCGGGTACTCGAATTCGATTCGATTCTTCGAAGCGTGACAGTTTCCCATTCCAACAAGTTCTTCTTTAGTTGCAGACAGCCCTTCAACATTTAGAGATAAAATAGTCAGTGCTGGCCTTAAAGGCGGCGGGCATTGGCCTCTCTTCTTGCTCCAGACCGAGGGGCTTCTGGCATCTGTTGAGCTTCTGGACATCGTTGTCTTTCAGCTCGGCTTCGAAGTGTTTGGTAGAATTTGCAGGTAATACCACGTATTACTTGACAGGGATCGCGACGTGAACGTCTCTACCTTGATCCCCAAGCGGGTACTGAAAACGAATGAACGACCGTGCAGGTACGCTCGGGGTCACGCGGAGAGCCCGTGTCGCGCCGGGGCGCGCGCCGCGCCGGGCATGGTGGCACGCCTGCCGGAGCTGCTGCGCGCCGCACTGGGCGTCCGCGTCCAGCCACGCTTCGCGATGTTCGGACCCGGCCTGGAGCGTTTGCGGGTCTCCCTCGTGCAGCACCTGCTCGGCAGCCCCGACGTGTTCCAATTCGTGCCGCCGCCACCACCGGAGCACGACCAGCTTCGTGGCGAGTGCGGAGCGCCGGTCACTCCCCCCCCCGCGGGATCGGATCGGTGTGGAGTTGCCACCTGGGAAGGACAGATAATAATAATAATTTTACATTTATAACGCGCACATATTCATTCACTGCGAGAGAACGACGCAGAGGCGCGAGGAAAGCGCAGAGAGGCGACATTCCAGTAAAATGTTCTCCCATTTTACCGGAATGTCGTATTTTGTGGATGTGATGCCAAAGTTTGGGGTGCCATCTTCTTCAGTGTCCAATAATGCGGAGAGTGTCAACTCGAGATTAGCCTTGTGTGGATTATCCTGCTTGTGGATTAACTGTCCTTTTGAAAAAATGTGTTTCTGTTATGTTTACAAACGTGCGCTTGATTATTTATTAGCTGCTCATTTGTCAAGGGTCAGTGACTGACTGCTTTTATAGAAGGTACAAATATAATCCCAGACACGAATCAAATAGCTTCTCCAAACTAAATATTCGCTTGTAAAATCTGTCCATTGCTTTTCAAATGCCATACAGAAAATTTAAATTCTAATAACAGGCAAAAATATAAATGCAGGAACCTCTTGAATAAGAGTCTTCATTGAGACTGATGGATGCTTTTCTAGGCAAATACTTTAGTGACTATCGGGTCAGGCCCTCTTTTATCGAATCGTCTGTTGCCTGTCCTGTCCCCACAGTCGGAGCTGGTTCCGGAATCTCGTTTGTGTTCAACGGGGACAGAACCTTCAACATCCTCACCCTCTACTCGGCCACCAAGTACGTCTCGCACACACACGTCTCTACGTCTGAAAGCGGTTGACACGAAAACATAAAGCGTGGTATGCCCACCTGGAAGAATCCTCACGCTAAACTCATGAGTTCTGTTGCTGTAGTCTCTACCAGGTCTCCCGTATCTGTGTGCCCGACCTGTTTTGAGATCGATGCTTCGATGACAAGCCCACATGTGTTTTCCGGTCGTTACCGCGTGTTGTTGGGCATGATGTCCGACGTTTCACTCCACATGTTGGGAGCTTCTTTAATTCGGTTGTTGAAGAAGATCCTGGCACGTGCAGTGAAAACACATCCGAGAGCCGTACAGCACAACTGCTAAAACCTACCCACGTGTAATACTATACTTAGAGAAAATTCTGTAAGCAACATGCAAGGCCCTCTGTTGATACGTTTTATAAGAACTAAAATACACTCATCAATAACACTCTGGCCTTAAAAGGAATAGTAATCGGTGACGTTTCAGGCAGTGGCCTTTTTTCATAGCACGTAATGAAGGTTTTATGTGCTGTGGCCAAAATGTTGCCTATTTGTATATGTCGCCTTTTAAAGCCAGTGTTATTAACAAATGTGTTGAATTATTTGTTATTTCTGCTCCACTGCCAATGCAGCGTCCTCAAAGAATGTGTTTAATGTTGATGCTTTTGTGAATAGTAGTTTATTAAAAGAGACATGCTTTGTGTCTAACTATGGGTTAAGCTGATGTCAAAGCTG
This sequence comes from Geotria australis, assembly GCA_036362915.1. Taxonomy (NCBI): domain Eukaryota; kingdom Metazoa; phylum Chordata; class Hyperoartia; order Petromyzontiformes; family Geotriidae; genus Geotria; species Geotria australis. The sequence continues at coordinate 7,361,717 of JAZEWU010000026.1, read as the reverse complement.
TCGAGAATTTTGTCGATTTTTTATTTTCTTCTTTGTCACAGTTTAGTTAATGGGACTTTTAAATTACTTTTTAAAAATCACAGTTGCTGAGCAGAGGTCGAAAGGCCCAAAACACCAAGTGGTATGCAACAAATAGCACTTTTGAAGATATATGGAGAGGTTATAAGAACTTTGGGAGGCAATTTCAAAGTGCAGCAGTGAGAGGGCAGAAACGGACAACGAAATGTTGTGACCTGCAGTGTTGCTGGTTGAACGCATTACAGGATGAATCAAAATACTCATTCCGGCCGATCAACGCTGCAACTTGGGTACCCGAAGCGATAAGTGGAGTGCATGAGACGACATAAGAGTGACAGAGAAGGCTAGTCACCGGAGCTCCGGGGAGGATTCTCATCCGAAGGGAACCGACGTGGGTGAATGCGTGCGTAGGAGCGAGCGCGAGCGGCGAGCGGACGCGGCGAATGGTTGTGCGGCGCCCGACAAGCTGCTGGTGCTGGAGGGGGCGAGCGGGGTCGGAGGTCAGGGGGAGGCTGAGCGGCCGCCTCCCCGCGCCGCTCGCCGCTACCGCCCGACGCCCCACGTGCAGGACATATGCCGCTGCGTGGACGCCTTCATTTACGTCGCCAACGCTGAAGCCGGCCCAGGTATTTGTACGTAATGAAAAGCACGTTTGACGGTTGCTCTTCAGAGCCTGTTCTTTCGGGATAGCCACGTCGAGCGATATCCCCTCTCTCGCTCCTTCGCGACGGTTTCGCCTCCCACGTGGCTAAACGTCGAGAGGGAGAGAGGGGGATCGCTCGCAAGTTTCACGTCGATTTTTCAATCGGCGTCATGTCCTGAAACATAATTATTTAGGGCAGCCCTGGACGCACAAAGCCACAGCGCACAAGGTGCGCATCTTGTGTCATGGTTGGGAAGACTTGCGTCGAGAAGGTGCATCGTGAATCCGTGTCGTGTTCACACGCGCGACACGCACACCTGACCTTGCCCACAGTTCACGTGCACGCTCGTCACAAACGGATAGGCGGACAGCTCACCGGGAGATAAACTCAGGTTGTGCGTTTCAACTCTGACCTGAATCTGTTGCGAACATTTATTTTTTTTAGTAATTAATTAGTTAATTAATTGACCGACAACATCCTAATATATAGCAAGCAGTGTGTGGCAATATGGCGCCGGCAAACCGCCTGGCTGCCTCCTCCGCCTCTCTGAATGAATATGTGCGCGTTATAAATTCCACCCATCCATCCATTTTCAAAAACCGCTTAATCCTGTACAGGGTGGCGGTGAGCCGGAGCCTATCCCGGCGTTATAAATTTAAAATTATTACTATTATTATTAACTGTACATTTGGCTTACAGGGGAGCCACAGCAGCAGGAGGTGGAGGAGGAGGAGGAGGGTGACAGTGCGGATGAGATTGCGCGTGTCTCGGCCATGCTGGAGGCCGGTCCGCCGGGGATCCCCCTGCTGGTGCTCGCCTGCACCTCCGAGGCCTCCACCGCGCGCGTGCCGTCCCTGCTCCTGGCCCATCGTCTGAGGCTGCAGGCCCTGCCCCGGCCCTGGCTGGTACGTCGTGCCGCGAGGCCCCCCCCCCATGCTCACGGCCTTGAGCACTCTATAACAGCGTGGGTCGTATTGATATTCTTGAATAATTGCCACCGCTTTCAGTTTTAGAACATCTCTTTGTGTCATGTGGAATTCCTGAAACCGCTCTCCGTACATGTTATCCTGCCTCGACTATTTTACTTGCCTCCAACTCGTACCTCGTTTCTAACTCACGATTGTCTTCACTTGGGTGCGTGCGCGTGTGTCTGTGTGTGTCGGCGTGTTTATTGCCGTGTGCGCTCTTCTGTCTGTGTGTGTTTCAACGTGGGTGTCGTCGTGTGGGTGCGCGCGTGTGTCGGCGTGTGTGCGTGCGTGGACGCTAGGTGTGTGCTGCGGACGCGAGTTCGCTGGGCGGTGTACGGGAGGGCTTCTCGTGGCTGCTGCAAGCTTGAGCGGTGTGGATTGACTGTCGGGAGAACGTAGCTGCTGTGTCCTGGGCCTTCAAAAGAAAGAAAACACGTAAAAACACAAACTTTCCATTTGTTTTTCTTATCCGTTTAAATTTTTCTGCCGTGATTTTTCTTTTCTGTCTCACTGTTATGTTTAACTCGTGCCATCAAGCACCGTCACGAGACAATAGCATTTCAGTTGGGAACAACTCGCATATTGAGCATCACCTTTTTTTAGAATCTTGTTTCTGTTACTGTGCCACAACTGGCCCAGGACATAGGGCAGCTAGGGTATGTAATGTAATACGGGCTATAAGGTTACAAACGACATCGCTACAACACCTTCGACACATTTTCACCCGATATAACATATCAAAGTGTGTGTGCCTAAAGCACCTCTGATGCAGGGAATCGCAAACTGTCATGAAGGTGTCAAATCATTTGACTGCTTAATGTGTGTTATTTAAACTGGAAAAGATGCAATCCAAGGTGGAGCGAGTGACCAGGGGGAACGCCGCATATTGCTGTATGCGGCACTCGTTGGATCTGTCTTGCCGCTTGAATGCGCGTGCTGAGGGATGTAGGAGGGTAGCCCAGTGGCCTGCGTGCTCATCGTTGTGTCAGTTCACGCCAGTCACCAGTTTACTTTCCACCCGTGTCTGTGCGGCCATAGCCAGCGTATGCCTACTGCTCTTAAAGTCGCTAATGATATAATTCGTAAAAGTAGGCCACAATGTGCCGGTCTTACAACCTCCACAAACTCGATGAAAGCATTCAAACTAAATTGTGAGCAACACATTTATCTTCCGACGTAGACTTGGTCCGTCGGTCTTGCAGCATATCCACCGTGTTCCTCAATGGGCTCTCACCGCAGCCGGTTGAAAGAACAGCGGAGAACTGAATGAAACAAATGAATCTCGGCTCAGCGAGACGTTTTCCTACGGGGCCTGCGGGCGGCGCTACCCATCGCGTAATGTCCTGACCCGCTGGCCGCGGGCAGCACAGATGAACGGGTCACGTGGCGGCAGAGCCATTATTTTGATGCATGACACCAGGAAGCAGGCGGCCGATGCCCGCGCGTGATGATTGCACATGGTCTCAACGTCCCGTTTGCGGCAGAGAGAACAGATTTGTACACATTACGAGAAATGTCTGGCCACGCGGTGGGGAATTGGTCACCTTCTCAGGGGATATTAGATGCACTGCTCTGTCTTGCGGGCCCATGCAAACGATGTGATGCCGAAGGTTTTTTTTTATAGAATTTACAATAGAATAATATAAGAATCCCGTGGGTTGACTGCGCTTTGTGCTTGTGTGGCAGAATGCTGCTCCGCTTAGCGCTGTGTAAACGTTGGTCTGGCCAATTGTGTTCGTCTAGTTTGTCCAAAGTATTGAAATTGTATTGATTCTATTGACAGTAATTCATGAGTAAAGTTTAAAAGTAAGATGCTCCACGTTCACACTGAAAAAAAGCGTAATTTTTTACTCTGTAGGAGAGAATGATGTGAACATGTTTGCGCTAATAATAATAATATATTTCCCATCCATCCATCCATTGTCAGAAACAGCTTAATCCTGTACAGAGACTGCATCACGGGGCATAAGCCGGGCGTAGCATACCTGGCACTTACCACCGCCAACCGGGCATCTGTCCCGTCTGCTCATTAGGGATGGAGAGGGGATGGGGGGCAGGGAGGTCTCTGGACATGGAGGAATCACCATCTGGCCCCAGAGGCGGCCTCCAAGCCCTCAATATGGGGTGAGTGCCCTGGAGCGATGATCCGCGCAGGGCACGGCACCTGACTAGCAGTCGCGTTGGGAAGTTGCGTGCGTTTAAAAAAACTCCGGCGAAAACAACCGCGGATCAATATAAACATCCACAGGAGCTAGAACGCACAGCAGCCACGGCTTATTAATTACGAGTCGTTGTCAAAGGCTGGTACAGCGCGTTCTGCATCACAACCATTCACGTATGAATACACCCAACCCTCCTGCTTTCAGACTGGAGCAACTTATGAGGAACGTGACATTCACGAGCACCTGCTATGACCAGCATGATGCCACCCTGGATGGGTTTGTCGGTCCAACACCGAGCACAGCTCACTTGACAGACCTTTCTAAATTGGCTCTGTCGGGTTGAGGCGGGTTTACGACGCCTTATTATTTTTTTCCGTGAGCTAACCCATAAAAAGAGCGTGCACTATGGATAACATTGGTCACAAAAGCCTTTGTGTTAAATTCACACGGAAAGGCAGCCGAGCCAGGAGTCAAAACCGGGGGGCCTTCTTGCTGCGAGGCGCGGCAGCGCTACTCACCGCGCCGGAGTGGCGACTCGCAGCAGGCCACGTTCCGCTGACGTGCAACCACGCATAGGTTGAACCCTATCGCGGGTTGCGGGAGCTGACGCGCGACACCCCAGGTGCGTGGGTCGCGCGGGCAGGCAGGAACTCGAACCCAGCTGTCGGAGGGCCCAGGGAACGGCGTTCTCGCTGGCATCACGTGCTGGCATTGCCTTCGCGTCGCGAAGCGGGAGTGGGTTTGAACAAACCTAGTGGGACCCAATTAGAGACTTCATATAAACATTCACGGCGATAATGATGGATATGAACTCAGTGGCCTCCCGATGAAACTGGCATCATACTAATAATCTTGTGTCTTCATATTCCTTGGCCGCTAAGCTCACGGGGCTAAGAATGCGGTAGCAATAATTGGGTGCATCATCCATCCCATCGCTTCCATGTTAAACAATCCCTGGTTTCACTGCACGTTTCAAGCCATTGCTCGAATTCCAACCACAGTAAATATGTATAGCAATTGCGTGTGGGTATGACAAGGTCCAACACTGTACGTTATTTTTTTACTTGAGTGGGGGTTGCCACCTGTCCAGGTATGACTCGGACAGTGTGGAAATTGTCACCTGTGATCGGGTTCGAATTCGATTCGATTCTTCGAAGCGTGACGGTTATATGACAGTTTCCTATTGCAACAAGTTCTTCTTTAGTTGCAGACAGCCCTTCAACATTTAGAGATATAATAGTCAGTGCTGGCCTTAAAGGCGGTGGACATTGGCCTCTCTTCTTGCTCCAGACTGAGGGGCTTCTGGCATCTGTTGAGCTTCTGGACATCGTTGTCTTTCAGCTCGGCTTCGAAGTGTTTGGTAGAATTTGTAGGTAATACCAAGTATTACTTGACAGGGATCGCGACGTGAACGCTTCTACCTTCATCGGGTGGCAAGGATTTATTTGTACCGAGATCTGGTCCCCGTATTGTTGGACTTTATTACAGTGTACAGCACAGTTTGGATATACCAGAGACCCATCGACTCACACCGAGACCCACAGACTTAAGGAGCACCGAACACTCACAGAGACCCATAAAAGCGCACATAAACCCATTGCCTCGTAAAGACCCATAGACTCACACTCACATTTAGAGCCATAGACAACTGTAGACTCACAGGTAAACATAGACTCCTGTACTCACATACACACAGACACACAGAGCCCAAAGACTCGTACAGAGATCCAGCTATACAGATATGCCGACTCACACAGGGCCTATAGTGCTCATAGACCCATAGACTCACGCCGAGATCCATACGCTCACACTTAGTGACCCTGAGACACGGACCCAGACCAAAACGATTAAATAGCATATGCTTAACCAAGCAAACTGGCCCCGTTTCGACCTTCTAGGTCTCACCATCAGCCAGGCTTGTCAAACAATGTCTCTGTGTTGCCAGATGTTATTGTCAAGAGCAGTGCACACAAACGCAAACGGCAATACCGTGCAATGCAAACACGTGCATTGGCTGGAATAGCAGGGAAGCGAATCGGTTGATAGACTAAGACATGATGACACATGACACACACTGTGACCAGTTCTTCTTGTCCTTGAAGAAGGGTCATTGCCCAAAACTTTGCCTTATTCTAAATGTATATATCATAATCATAGTCAGAAACCGCTTAATTCTGTACAGGGTTACGGTGAGCCGGAGCCTATCCCGGCAGACACAGGGTTCAAGGCAGGGTTATACCCAGTATAAGACGCCAGTCCATCACAGGGCACCGAGGGCAATTTAGTTAGCAGGCCAATTAACCTCTGCAGCGGCATTTCTTTGGACTGTGGGAGGAAACCGAAGTGCCCGGCAAAAACCTACGTGGATACGGGGAGAACATGCAAACTCCACACAGAAAGGCAACCGATCCGGGATACGAATCCGGGCTTTGTTTGCTGCGAGGTGGCAGCGCCACTCACCACGCCACCGTGGCCCCTTTGTGTATATATATACTGTACCTCTATCTTGTTATTTTGGGCAATGCTATTAAGGAATGTGTTAAGTCTCAGTTATTTGTACTTGCGCATCGCTGCTAACGCAGCAGCACCAAAAAAAGTATTCTCTCCGGATGATCAAGTGCCTCATTTGTCGACTAAGCAGTGGAACTGGGTCAGCGGCGGAGTGGGGGGACGAGACATAATAACTCTAACGCGACTCGAGGCGAATCAAACGAAGCAAAGGCTTAAACTTCGCATACCAAGAGCGGGGATTGTGCTTGCGGCTAAAGCTTCACTGCAGCAGCAGAGGGAAAACAAAAAAAAAACAAGCTTATGTTGCAATCCAAGACCCGCCGTGCCAGACACCGCGCATCATTCCTCGTCCGGAAACGAGGAAGCAGTGGGGATACTGCTAGGGTGATGTGAAGGTTAGCACCCCGGGTTTGCAACCGAGATGGTTGCTATTTCGATCTTCAGGCGCGGCAGTTGAAACAATAGGGCAAGTTCCTGAAACCGCCCATCCCCTGCCTCCCCTGCCTGCTGCGGCTGTCAATCCAGCATTGTAAATTGGCACGGTGCTGTACTACAGAATTAAGTGTTTCGACGGGCCGCGCGTGGTGCCTTGGAAGAGTAGACCAAATATCCTCTGTAAGGGCTCTTAGGAAATCATGGTGCAGGTAATTTGCAGGACTGCGCCTTTACCTTTTTACCCAACGAGGCGAGACCGATGAACGAACCTCTGGGCACGAATCGCAAAACGCTGACTCTGCTCTGAATCCAGGGCTAGGGGGCTTGGGGCGTCGGTGGGGGGGGGTACTGGAGAAATGAACCCCTGCACAGAACCATAAACACGGGACAGCAAAGATACACCGACTGCTGTAAAGAACCAAAGGGTTTCATTTCAGCCGGAGCTGTCCGGCTCTGGGCTCCGGAAACACCCCCACCCCCTTTCTACCACGCTCAGTGAAGAGGGTGGAGGTTATGGAGGAGGCTTTAGGGGTTTGGGGGGTGCATGTGGGGTGGTGGGAGTGAGTGCAGAGAGATCTGGTGATATTAAACCTCGCTACGCACGACCATAAAGAACCATAAAGATGGGAGCAACAAAGAGAAGGGCGACTGGTGCTTGGCGCCCTCCGCTTCACACGCATTCCTTCCCCGGGCGCGGGACGGGGCGGCCGGGAGGCGACCCCCGGGGAATGCGCCGCAGTGGGGCCAGCTCAAACATTTGCTTTCAATTCCGCTGGGTGGGGTGGCGGGCTGGTTGTTTTTTTTTCCTCCTTCACCGACGTCGACCAACGGCTACGGCGATACCTCTCGACTGTTTATTAAAGGGCCAGCCGCTCGACACAGCGGTTGTGCTATTGATAGCCTCGCCGCCCCCCCCCCAGGCCGTAGGAATGTGGAATGT
>JAZEWU010000026.1:7229354-7242468 GCA_036362915.1 Geotria australis | reverse complement strand
GGGGCTGTGTAAGAAAATGGGAAACTGTAATTTAACATCGCGCTTCGAAGAATCGCAAAGAAGAAGAAGCGACTTGTCTTGCCCACGCCCTCATTGTGGGGTCACGTTGTCTGGCTTCTTTCTGCATTCTGTTCCTTATAATCCTTCATAGTTCTGTGTTCTATGTGGAAGTATATATCTTCCCCCCAATGCACGTGAATACAAATATGCAATCATTTGCTTTATCCATCCATTTTCTAAACCGCTTGTCCTGGTCAGGGTCGCAGCGGCCGCAGTCCAAGGAGGGTTGACCAGACATCCCTTTCCTCAGCAACAGATTACAGCTCTTCCTGGGGGATTCCCAGGCGTTTCCCAGGCCAGCCGAAGTATATTTTCCCTCCAGCGTGTCCCGGGTCGGCCTCTAGTTCTCCGCGCAATGGGCCGTGCCTGGTAGACTTCCCGGGAGAGCCTTCCGGGGGGCATCCTAAACAGATGCCTGAACCACCTCAATATATTTGCTTTAAAAGATGTTAATGGAATTGCCGCCGCCCGGCCAGTCGCCATCCTTTAACGATGACCCTCTCGCGCCGCCGCCCCTCAGCGCGAGCTCGTCGTCGTCAACAAACCGTACGGCATCCCCGTGCACGGAGGTCCCGGCGTGGGTCCCAACAACGTGGCGGCCGTGTTGCCCGTGCTGGAGCAGCTCGTGGACGGGCAGCCCTCCCGCCGCCGGCGCCGCCACGAACAGACGGCGCCCAAACTCCACCTGTGTCACCGGCTGGACCGCGACACGACGGGAGCGCTGGTGTTGGCTCGGAACGCCGAGGCGGCCGACTCGGTGGCCGCGCTGCTCAGGGAACGGCGCGCCGAGCGCACCTACTGGGCCGTGACGGTGGGGGTGCCGCGACCCGCCCGCGGCGTCGTGGACCTGCCCGTGGGCGAGCGCGGGCACGAGGGGCCCGGCGGCACCAGCTACCGCATGGCCGTCATGCCGAGGTTCCACTACGTCGACGCCAGCAACACCCTCGTGAAAAGTGCGGCGCTCCTCCTCTCACTTTGTCCGTCCATCCATTCTCAGATACCGCTTGATCCTGTACAGGGTTGCGGTGAGCCGGATCCTATCCCGGCAGACACAGGGCGCAAGGCAGGGATGTACCCAGGATAGGACGCCAGTCCATCACAGGGCAGCGGGGGCAATTTAGTCCGCAGGCCACTTAACCTCTGCAGCAGCATGTCTTTGGACTGTGGGAGGAAGTCATTTGTTGCATTGCGACAGGGGTGCAGAACCTCATGTTAGGGCAGCCCCATCTGAGGTACAAAAAACCCAAGACATCTCTTACAAAGCAGAAATTTCACAATATCCAAAGAAGGGATAACTACATGTAAATCTATTCTTGACATGCCGTTCTCTCCACAGGCTTGTGCAGCGCTTTGTGACCCTCGGGTGAAAGACGCTCTATAAATGCTATTATTATTATAAATGCATCGTCTGCAGATTTACAGATCTAGCCACCTGTACTTGTGTGTGTTCACGCGTGCGTCTCCGCCTGTGCCCGTGCGTGTCTTTACGCGCGCCTCAGGGCGACTGCCGCGGGGCGCCCACACGGCCGTGACGCAGTACCGCGTGCTGGCGGAGGGCGCGGGAGGCCGCAGCGCGCTGGTGGAGCTGAGGCCTCTCACGGGACACAAGCACCAGCTGCGGGTGCACCTGGCGCACGGGCTCGGCACCCCGATGCTCGGAGACCACAAGTACTCGCCGAGTCGCCGCGGCCAGGGACTCGTGCCGCAGCGGCTGTCGCCCGTACTCCTCCGCAAGCTCGGGCTCGCGTGAGGATCCATTTTTATTTCATTTCACCTTTCATTTGAAACTGCCCACCAACCGCCGTAGCCGGACAAATGAAATTGTCACGTGTGCACACATATAACATGCCAGTTATTATCATTTCAGCTCACAGGTAAGTTGAAACGATTCACGTAACCAATATGTCGCAGTTGGATATGACATAATACCGATATATTTGCAACCCAAAATAAATCCTCTTACCGACTCTCTTCTTCACTGCACATCTCCCCCGTCTCCTCTCCGTGTGCTGCAGGGCAAGCGGGCAGCAGCGGCCGGCGGCGGGAGCTGCACGCCGCGTGCCCCTGCACCTCCACGCGGGCCGCTTGGTGCTACCAGGCCTGGGCCCCGGCGGAGAGCCCCTCGTGGTGCAGTGCCGCCCCCCCAAGCTCTTCATGCAGAGCCTCAGAAAGTTGGGCATCGAGCTCCCCGAGGCGGAGAAGGACGAGCCATCGCAGTGATAATAATACTTTTTATAATTTAAAATCTATAACGCGCACATATTCATTCGATGTCGAAGGTATTCATTCGACGAGAGAACGACTCAGAGGCGTGAGGAAAGCGCAGAGAGGTGGAGGAGGCAGCCAGGCGGCCTGCCGGCGCCAAAATATTGCTACTAGACACTGCTTCCTATATATTATGATGTTAATGGCCAGCTAATTAACGAGTGGTTTTTTTTTTACGTTGTGGGAGGAAACCGGAGAACCCGGAAGAAACCGACGCAGAACAGGTGAAGAACACACAAACTCCACACAGAAATGCGCCCAAGGCGGGAATCAAACCGCCTCGGGCAAGACCATTCTTTCTGTGAGGCGCTGATGTTACCACTGCTGTGTCCTAGGCCAGTGGTTTCCAAAGTGTGTGCCGCAGTGCTCCGGGGCGCCGCAGCTAACTCGCCGGGGCGCTGCGGGATATTCCGAATTAAACGTAACTGTTGGGTGTTTTCTGACTTTGGGTGCTGTGGCAAAAATCCTGATACACTAAGGGTGCCGTGAACCGAAAGTTTTGGAATCACTGTCCTAGGCACAAGTGGAGATATTGGTGTCATGTCTGAGATGGTGGTGGTGCGGTGAGTAGCGCTGCCGCCTCACAGCAAGAAGGACCCAGGTTCGAATCCCGGCTCAGGTGCCTTTCTGTTTGGAGTTTGCATGTTCTCCCCGTGTCTGCGTGGGTTTTTGCCAGGCACTCCGTTTTTTTCCCACAGTCCAAATACATCTTGTTATATAGGTTAATTGCCCTGCTGACTAAAATTGCCCTGTGATGGACTGGCGTCCTATCGTCGGTATAGCCCTGCCTTGTGCCTAGCATCTGCCAGAATAGGCTCCAGCTCACCGCAACCCTGTACAGGATTGAGCGCTTTCTGAAAATTAGATGAGATGTCTGTGGTGGTGCACCCAGTTCCTACCTCACTGTACTTGATGTAATTGAGAGTGAAGCAGTTGGGATGATGGATGGTCCAGCGCCCACTGATTGGCTCGCTCACCATTCAGTCGCCTCCTGATCACTCTTCCGTCGCACCTACCACAACACTGTTCCTGTATACGTTACTTAGTGGTTCTGCCACCCATGTTGAGGACTTGGCCGACCAGACTGAAGCTTGATCTCACCCACTGTTCAACCACCACACGGCAGATCCCAACAGCACACTCGCCCACCCACTTCCAGTTCTGCTTCTTCCCTCACACTGCTTGACTTTAGAATTCCCTCCCGTCATCTCTTACCTCAGGTGATTATCTATTTGTGAATGGGGTGATGCACTGTTTGCCACGAGCATTCCAAGTGGATGATACTCCACCCCATTACATGCTGCCCATAGCACATGTGTAATTCCATTGTGTTCTGTACATGGCGTTGTGTGTGTTTATCATGGGGAATAAAACTAAGAGGTTCTATACTTGGGGCTCAGTTACGTCTCGAGTTGTGTGACGCAAACAAGTGCATATACATTTGCTCCTCGTGAGTGTTACTGAGTCACATAACTCCAAACTTGATTCTATTTGAATTTGGGTTTTTCCCAGAAGCCAATCTAAATCTTCTTCTTCTTTGCGATTCTTCGAAGCACGATGGCTAGCTTCTGGACATCGTCGTCTTTCAGCTTGGCTTCGAAGTGTTTGGTAGAATTCGCAGGCAATACCAAGTACTACCTGACAGGGATCGCGACGTGAACGCTTCTACCTTGACCCCCGCCAATCTAAATAAGACGTGATCATGCACGCACACAGACAAACGCATTGTGCATGTTCCTCCACGTATGTACAATAGGCTTGCAACCTGTTCAGTTTTACCGAGACATTCCGGGAAATGTTCACTTGGCATTGTGTTTAACTTTGCTATGGGGGAACTTGAACACATTTGAAAGTAGACCTAGGCAAATTGAGAAATATGGCCAGGTTTTGTCTGCTTAATGTGCCAACCCTAAAGTAAATCAGGTAGTAGTTATGTCTGGCAATGTGGCCACAAAACAGATGTAGGAAGTATGGGTTAGCTCGCACGGATGTTTATGTGTACTATATAAACTGCATATACTCATACAGACCCATTTCTGGGCACACACGCAAACACGTGCATATACATTTGCTCCTCTTGAGTGTCCTGCTAATGCCCTACACAATTTTCTCTGGTGGTGCCTCCCAAGTGAACATGCAACGTTGGGTCAACGTTTGCACGGGGTTGAAAACGTTGGTCCAACGTTCCATGTTTATTTGGGCAGAGGCTCATTGAGCAGTGGGCATTGCTGCTGACCCCTGTAAGCAATCATCATTTATATATACACACGCGCATATAAAGGCTTGATAATGCTTCCGCCGTGGGAGGCAGGGCTAAAACCCAGGCTGGGACGCCAGTCCATCACAGGGCACCGGGAGAGGTTTAGTCAGCGGGCCAATTAACCTATGCAACGTATCATTTGACTGTGGGAGGAAACCGGAGTGCCCGGCGAAAGCCCACGCAGAGACGGGGAGAACATGCAAACGCCACAAAACGGAACCCGAGCCGGGATTCGAACCCGGCTCCTTCTTGCTGTGAGGCGGCAGCGCTACTCTCCGCGCCATCGTGGTGCACGAAACATCTTCGGGATAATACTTTACCTCCTTTAACATTTTCACGCATAAATCGGCAAAACTAAGGGGAAATGGCACTGTGAATCGCACGGAGTCGGCATAGTGAGATAAAAACGCCACTTTAAATAACAACAAGGGCTGCTGTGAGGAGCCGTAGGGATGACGCGGGAGGGTTACAGGTCACGGCGGCCGCGTTCGGTCTGTACAGTAGTGTGGTTGTATTTTCCCCGATAATCGAGCTCGTCTATAACAATAATGTAAAGTTAGTCCGCTCATATTAACGCTCGCGTTCTAAACAGTCGAGGGTGAATTACGCCGACGGCAAGGTGGACTCCGTCTGCGAACCTCTAGAAATAGGCCTCGTCATTCGCCGGAGCGAGAGGTACAGAGTCGCGGGCCGGGGCGAACCGGGCGGGAGCTGAGTTGGAAATTCTCCCTGGTCGCCTTCTCTCCTACGCCCGTCACCTCCTCGCATACCCCGGTTCCCTCTACCCTACATGACCCTGGGTCTCGACGACTCTACTCGGAGTCCCAGTTGCCCTCAGACTCGAATAAGGTTCCTTGTGTCTCCTCTCTCCTACCCCGGTTCAGGGTCCCCGCTCTCTGCTCGGACGCCGGTGAATGTGTCTCTATCCCATTTCAGGGCCTAGCATGTAGCTCTTGTCCCCCGAGACCTTTATTCATTATCCCATTTCCCATCCCAGGTCCTGGCGTCGTCAAACCTCTCACAGGACCCCCGTCTCTAATACAATAGTGGGCCCTCTGCTCCTGTCCCCCGACTCCCCTGTCCTTACCTTCCCGGACCCCTTCTCTGTGTGATCGCCTGAATCCCCGTCGTCATCGTCGGAAACCGCTTAATCCTGTACACAGTGTACAGGGTCGTGGTGACCTGGAGCCTATCCCGGGAGACACAGGGCGGAAGGCAGGGCTATACCCAGGATTGGACGCCAGTCCATCACGGGGCACCGGACGCAATTTAGTCAGTAGACCAATTAACCTATGCAGCAGCATGTCTTTGGACTGCGGGAGGAAACCGGAGTGCCCGGCGGCAACCCACGTGGACACGGGGAGAACGTGCAAACTCCACACAGAAAGGCACCCGAGCCGGGATTCGAACCCGGGGATGCTAGCTGTGAGGCGGCAGCGATACTCACTGTGCCGCCCACGTGCATTATTTTATGGCCAATTCTTGAATAAATGTCAGTGGATTTTGAACGACAAATGCAGAACAGATGGCACAAAATATTTATATTAACCAAGGTGGCCACTGACCTCGAACCACATACCTCGGGGACAAGCAGCACGCGCATCATCACTCGGCATTGTCCCTGCCCGTTCTTGTGTTCCCAGGTTCCAAGGACCTCGATCCAGGCTCGGAGGGGACCCGGAGGGGACCCTGAGGGACCCCGGGAACCCCGTTGACGGGCGGTGGAGGTGGTGGAGCGGCGGGGACGATGCACAGCTCGCTGGAGTTTGAGGCGGAGCCGGTGCGCAAGTCGCCCATGATTCACGGCAAGGAGCAGACTCGAGCCTCCATGATGCAGATGGTGAGGGCCGCCTTCCCCCCATTCCTCCCAACGGTGTGCGCGTCTATATGGGTGCTGGACATGAGAATGAGGGCCTTGAATTTATAGGGCATCTAAAAGTCCCTGAGGCAGCGCCGTCCACCACTTCCCATCTCAATCCTTCCAATGCCCTGCTGCAGTGCTGCAGTCTAGCCAAGGGGACCCCCAGTGGCATTTGCCACAGTGCAGCACCAGGTGTTCCGTCATCACTCCTGCTGCACTAGCCAGTCACCTTCCAGCAAAATACGCATTCAACGTGGTCGCCGTGAAGTCATTACTCAGTGCACTTCAGCCGGTCTGTGTTAATGTTATTCAAGTCAATAACGTTAATGCTATTGACTTGATTGATCCATCCACCCATTATCAGAAACCGCTCAATCTTATACAGGGTCGCGGTGGGGGTCAAGGTAGAAGCGTTCACGGCGCGATCCCTGTCAGGTAATACTTGGTATTGCCTGCGAATTCTACCAAACACTTCGAGGCCGAGCTGAAAGACAACGATGTCCAGAAGCTGACCATCGTGCTTCGAAGAATCGCAAAGAAGAAGAAGAGGGTCGCGGTGAGCCGGAGCCTATCCTGGCAGACACAGGGCACAAGGCAGGGCTATACCCAGGATGGGACGTAATTGATTACGAAATATTATTACGGGTTATGATCAAATTGCAAGTAATCAGGACCACTCGTAAGCTTTTTTTTGTATAATGTTCCGCTAACCTTTGTTGGAACTCTCATTTACTCGGGGCTAGGGAAAAATCTTGTCTTGACACAAACTTAAGGTCTAGCTAGGATACTGTCAGTCATTCTCTCCTCTGTGTCCTGGTCGTTGTGCCTGCAGGCGTCCATGGGCAGCCACTCTCCCAGCAGCCCTCTGTCGCCGCTGGCGGAGGTGGCGGGCACCGCCCCCGCCCTGCTCGCCGTGCTCGAGCCAGGGGTGGACGCCGACCTCCCGGGGGGCCTCTCCCTCTTCCCCAGCCTCGACAGCGTGGCCGGACTGCCCTCGTCACACGAGCACGCCGACGGGTGTGTGTATGCAGGGGTCACCAGCTGACCCAGATAGATGTTTTTTCATTACAACAGACAAATACCCAGTGAGCTTGCAAGCTCTTAACGGGATTCCTACATTGACACAACAAACGCGAATTGAGACACCCGACCTGGCCTCGTCCTCAAACACGTGGCCTTCCCCACAGACACCTGGCCTAACTCATAGACACTGGGCCTGGTTCACAGACACCGGGCCTGTCCCTCAGACATTTGCCTGACCCAATTCTCAGACATCTGGGCTGGCCCACAGACACCTGGACTAGCTCAAAGACACCTGGCCTAGCTTGTTTACAGCTACCCCAACGAGGCAGTACATAGCCTGGCTAGGAAAACTACTCCTTGTGTGGTGCGGCGTTGACAGGGACCCGCCGAGCGATCCGCCCGAGAAGACCAACATGACGTGGCTGGACGCGGCACAGGTGAGCGAGCAACGGACCTCGTCTGTGACACCTCACGGACAGGCTCCATTTCACCTGTCTCCATGGAAACAGACGGTCCAACCGCAGGGGACCCCAGCAACACAACCAAGGCATGGAAACCACAATCCACCGCCGCATGTCAGCCTTCTCGCGGCAAAAATAAATCCTCGCGTAATTCAAAGTAACCGTTAATAGCACCATTGTGGAGAATGTGAATAACTAAATAAGCAGACAATATGTCTCCTTCAGCGTTACATGAGTACCTAGTGCGGTGTGCAAATAGTGCTACTAGGGAGACAAATGAGGCCGGGCGTGGGGTCGGCCTCCCGCCCCCTCGTGTGCCGTCTCAGCCTTTGTAAGTGCTCGCTAACAGGCACTTGACCCTTCTTCTTCTTCTTTTCGATTCTTCAAAGCGTAATGGTCTTCTTCTTAGCGATTCTTCGAAGCAGCGCGATGGTCAAATTACAGTTTCCAATTTTCGTACACAGCCCCTTGCATTTTCATTGAACTCCGCAACGTCTTTTGAGCTGCAAAGGTTCGGTAGTAGAGCACAGACAAGGCAGCGTAATGGTTATATGACAGTTTCCCATTTCTTTACACAGTTCTTTACACAGTTCTTGTTAAGGCTACACGTGGGATCTTTTGTGTGTTTGTGCAGCTGGTGCTGGAAGAGGCCGGGAAGCCTCTGCACATCAAGGAAATCAAGCAGCGTGTTCTGGAGGCCGGCCTCGTGCAGTCCAGGTCTGGCCCCACCGGCGCGTCACAGCCCGGCCACACCACGGGACTGGTCAGCCAACGCGGCACGACCACACGCGCACCTGTCTGCCTGGCGGTCCAAAATCAACATGCACGGTCGTTAATTCGATTGTCTCTGTTTCATTCTCATTGTTGCAGCTCCAAGTCAAGCCTGGAGGCAGTGATGTATAGAGAGGTGAGCAGCACGGATGGTTGTGTTGGTAGTGGTGGTGATTATTACGGTACATCTTTTGCCTCTTTTCCACCGCACAACTGAGCCATGCCAGGGCTGTGCCAAGCCAGCCCTGCTTGGCTGAGGATGAGTCAGGTTGTGTTTTTCACTGCAGAGCCCGACCCTTGTCGCTAATGTCGCGTGCATTGACCGAGTCCAGTCGAATTCAGGTGACGTGGTGGTGACGCTGCGTCCTCACTGTTTACTGACGGGTCACACGCGATGAACGCGTTATCAACCCCGGGGCCCTGATTCGCCCCCGAGCAACATTGTGAGGCCAGGGTTTTCACTGTTTCTGTCACGGTTTGATTCCGACTTGGTTCAGCAACAGTGTATAGACACCCACGTGTTCCGTTTGTGCCCCCATGCTTGACCGCTCCCTCTTTCCATCTGTCTTCACATTCCAGACGCAGAAGGGAAGTCGACGGTTCAAGCGAATTGAAAATAGGAACGGGGTCTTTGCGCTGCTGGTGAGAACTATTTTATAAAATCAACACTGTTTTCTGTGTTGTTTTCTTGTCATTGTTACGCTATTTGATATAGGAAGGCCTCACTGAGTCTCACGACTGTTTCAGGAGGGTTCTGCCAACTTCATTTAGTTTTAAGTCAGTGACTTGTGGATGCTTTCAGAATATTTCAAGAAGCCAAGAGAAAAACTGTCCATAATTCTTGGCGTGTTTGTGTCGCAGGAATCCCGTAACGAGCTTGCAAGCTCATTGGGTATTTTCCACTGTAATAATAAACACCTATCTCTCTAGCTATATAGTGTTAATTGAGCATCATCCTTGTTGCTAAATATCCGCGCGACGCTCACGACGCCGTGCCCCGGCGTGACCGTGTCCCCAGACGCAAGCCGAGCGGCAGCAGCAGCTCCTGCACTGCTACTCCGCCTCCTCCGTCGCCGCCACGAGCGCCGGCAGCAGGGCGTTCCCCGCGCACCTCGCCTCGTCCCCGTCCACGGCCCGCCAGGCCCCGCCGGCCCCCAACCCCCGCGGGGCGCCGTCGCCGTCGGCCTCGGCGTCGGCGTGCGTCACGGGCGGCGCCGTGGCCGTCTCGTCGTCCTCGGCCTCGCCCCGCACGGCGCTGTCTCCCGGCCGGGGTCCGGGCGGGCCGCCCCCGCCGGGCGGCGGCGCGGGGGGGCCCCCCCCGCCGCTCGGGGCGGGCGGCCCGGGGGCCGGCGCCACGGGGTCCCAGCGCAGCAAGGCGCGTCGGCTCGCTCGACGGAACGCCGTGAGCGAGCGCTACCGCATCAAGTACCAGCGCCTGCGCCGCCTCGTGCGCACCACCATCTTCGTGAGTGCCCCGTCCCGGCGGGAACGATTACCGGCGCCGGCCGACGGGGCGGCCGTGCGGTAGATTTCACGGTGGATCCGGACACGTTGGGCGTGTTTAATCCACCTGGCACTGTGGAGGGGTGTGGGGTTAACTAACGTCTTCCCGCCAGCGGGGAGGAGTGTGTGTGCGCACGCGCGCTTGTGTGGGGAAGCGGTCGTGTGGTGGTTAGCGTAGTACGATGCTAACCGCGTGACCTAAGCTCAATTCCCGACTAGGCATTGAATGGGTACTCGAAGCGGTGTGTAAACTTAATCATTGGGAGACAGGTGGCGGAGCGTGGTGCTGACCGCACCGCCACTGTGCGTACCGTGCCGGCCTTCATAGCCGTTCGCTGACAGCACTGGCTCCGGCGGCCTGTGCGTGCTGTGCGTGCTGTGCGCGATCTGAGTGTTTGCTGTCGGTGCGCGTGTGTAGGAGAACGCGGCGCTGTGTGACGAGCTGGCGCGGGCGGAGGGACGCGTCGCTCGAGCCAAGGAGCAGAGGAGGTGCCACGCACACGCACACACACACAGGTTTATTATTGAATATTTTTTCTCGTCTGTTAAACAAAAATTCGTTGGCCGAGGCTTCGTTAAAAGAGGTATGCGTGTATTACATTTCGTCAAACTTAGAGAATCAAACACGCAGGGGCGACGTTGGCGCACTGTTCAATTTCCACTCATGGCTGGCAGCTTCTGGGCCTCTCCTAGATCGGCTCGGCACTAAATTAAGTTCAGTATCTAAAACCTGGTTTGGTCTGTAAAACATCAGAACTGGGGAGACAAAGGTGGCCGGGCGTGGTGCTGGCCACCTACCCTGTTATGCATAGACATTCACGAACGGCACTCGAACCAACAGCTACATGGGGGACCTTTGTGGGTTCAGGGTGCTGCTGAAGCGCTTCCTGCAGTATCAGGCACTCTACGAGGGCACCGACCCCACAGCCGCGGCTTCCCCCACCGGCGTCACAGCGGGGGGCCCCGGGGCCGCCCCCCCTTCCGCCCACTCGCCCACCACGACCGCCGGGCCCCCCACAAGCGTTGCCATGACGCCGGCCGCCGTCCCGGCGCTGGATGAGCCCCCCGCGAGGAAACCCAAGCGGGTAAAGAAGGAGCGGACGAGGGAGAAGAACAGGGATGATGACGAGAAAGGTGAGATTCCACTCGGCTCCTCGGCCACGATCAGTCCACTGCTGGATGAATGCCTCCCGAGCCACGTGTGCCACTGGGGTTGTTTGAGCGTACGTCAGCAAGCTGGTCAGTGCGGGTGGGTGAAGTGGGGTGATTGACGCAGGTCCGGTTGAGATATCACTTGCCACTGATGTCAACCGTGGCCAGGAGTCGAAACCATTTCACCAGGTTTCAGGTGACGGTGAGCTAACCACCGCACCACCAATCCACCCCAATACGCCTGGGGAGAACTGCTTGGTGAATGCATTGTGTTCAGTGGTGCATCATTATTATTATCGTGCAATTGACAGGCAAACCGGACTTTTAATGCCCTGGGAATACTGCCAGATTATTCCAGCTGCCTCAAAGAGGCAGACAATCCTGGGAAAACCAGGACGGGCGGTAACCCCTCTTCCGTTGCGGCGCCGTGATCCAGGCTCGAAGGCGAAGGCCTCAAAGCGGAGGAAGGGTGGCGAGGGCCTCACGCGCCGCCTCGTGCAGGCCATCCCGCTCGACCAGATGGGCCGCCCCATCTTCCCCATCGCGCTCGGGGACCTGACCGTCTACAGCCTCGGAGAGGTGCGGGTGGCTCCCCCTGTTGTTCGACGCGGTGTTTGAAGTTTTGCTGGTGACGGTAGGGAAGCCGCAGAGCAGAAGCGGCTCCCAGCGGCACTTGTGGCGGACCGTCGGAGATCGTGCCGAGTAATAATAATAATAATTTTACATTTACAACGCTGCGTGGCACATATTCATTTAATGTCGAAGGTATTCATGCGTAGTGTTAGTCTAGTGCAGGGATAGCTGGTGTTGTTAGCGTACAAACATAATATTAGTGCGTTGCAGCATTAGCTAAGCGTGGTTACCGTAGCGTTACACCAGCAGTGTTAGTCAAGTGCAGCGTTAGCTCGCGTAACCCAGGATTGTCTCGTCATGGCCGTGGACCTGCGTCTCCTCCGCGTTTGCAGATCATCACGGACCGGCCGGGTTTCCACGACGAGAGCCACATCTACCCCGTGGGCTTCTGCAGCACGCGCACCGCGGGCAGCCTGCGCCACTGCGAGCTCACCTGCCTGTACACCTGCCAGATCAAGGACGGCGGCTTCGGGCCCCAGGTGACGCGCGTGCCGGCATTTAAACAACATCGTCGCCACCGTTGTTCTTCGGAGACGTTTCGCCTCCCACGTTGGAGGCGTCATCGTGGGAGGCGAAACGTTGAGAGGGAGAGATGGAGATTGCTCGACACGGCTATCCCGAAAGAACAGCTCCGAAGAGCAACCATCATGAATCGAGCCGTGAAAACCTACATCAGTACAACATCATCATCATGAGTCCCCACTTAATCATGTAGTGCAGTGGTTTTTAACCTTCACTGCAGCCTGCATCCCTTTGGTTCTCAAAATATGCTGTCGCACCCCTTGTTAATAAATACATATATTATACAATACATATATAATAATAATAGCATTGCTAGAGCGCCTTTCACCCGAGGGTCACAAAGCGCTGCACAGGGCTGTGGAGAGAACGGCACGCCAACAACAACAGATAATACATTGCCCTCTATACATCGTTTTGTTATTTTAAACAGTCTTGGACATTTGTTATTTTCAGTGCTGGGCATTCATGTAAATCGCTGTAAGAAGCGCTTATAAATTAGGGTATTTTGATTGGTTATTCTCATTACTGTGGTTGTTGTATGGAATGTACCTGCATGCTGACGTGTGTGGGTCGTGTCCCCCCTGCTACAACCCCCCCTACCCC
>JAZEWU010000026.1:7175879-7191290 GCA_036362915.1 Geotria australis | reverse complement strand
GGTAAGTCGCGTGAGGAGCGTGGTGAGTGCGGCGAGCAGGGTGATTGTGGTGAGCTGGGTGAGCTGGGTGAGGGAGCGGAGTGGGCACGGTTGGCGGTGTCCAGGGGTGACAACGGTTTGAACCGAACCGGTTCCAAACCGGTACCAACCGGATTGCATTATACCGGTTCCATTATCTAAGATGACGTTGCAATGTGTATCTTAGATGCTGTTGCAATCTGTATACAAAACCGGTTTGGAACCGGATCCAAACCGGTTTGAAACCGGTTCCAATCAGATTGGGCCTTCCATCAAACCGGTGTGAATAAGTTTCGAAAAAATCCAAACCGGTTTTACCGGTTTCAAACCGTTGCCATCCCTAGCGGCGTCGTTCGCTCTCTCACCTTCCCAGCCCCTCTCTGCTCGCTCGTCCCGGCTCTGCCCGCCCCGCCGCCGCCCCCGCGCTCCGTGGGCGGGTGGTGGTGGTGGTGCTGGTGGTGCTGGTGGTGCTGGTGGTGCGCCTCCGCCGTGGGGGGCTCGTGGGGGGCGGCGGGCGGCATCACGGGCCCGATGATGGTGGACGCCGACTCGTCCGTCTTGGCGGCGCCGCCGCTCTCCTTCTTCTCCTGCGGTGCGTGGGGGTCGCCCTCATCCTGCGGGAGGCGCGGGGGGGGGGGCACGGATGGGGGGGGGCCGGGGCACGGGGGAGAGGGAACGCGGCAACCGGAGTTTGATTCATGCTCACGACCGGTGACGGATATCGACAATCCTCTTTCCGATGGTCGCTCTTCAGACCTGTTCTTTCGGGACAGCCGTGTCACTGAGCGCTCTCCCTCTCTCCCTCGCTCGACACGGCTATGACGAAAGAACAGCTCTGAAGAGCAACCATCGTGAATCGAGCCGTGAAAACCTACATCAGTACAATCCTCATTCTCTCACAGACGCGCACACACACATACGCAGACGCGTGCACGGGTGGTGACAGGGTGCGTCGGTGGGTGGGTGCGTTGCGTGGGTAGGAGAGTGGGTGCGTGCGTGACTGTGTGGGTGGGAGGGTGGGTAAGGGTGAGAGAGGGTAGGTGGGTGCGTGGGTTGGTCGGTGCGTGGCGAGAGCGGTACCGGTGCGATGGCCTTGAGGGGCGCCGCGTGGTACACGGTGGGGCCGGCCTGGATGACCGACGGGTTGAGTTTGGGGGGCGCCTCCACGACAGCCGACGACATCATCCCTCCCATCGGGGGGCCCTGCACGCGCATATATACAGTTACAGAATCCCGCAAAGCGCTCGCGAGCTCACTGGGTATGCTTCTGCCGTAATAACAAACATCTAAATCACGGGGGGGTAACGCAGATAGCGCGCGCGAATCGGGCGCGCGCGTGCGCGTCTCCGAAGCCACGTACCGGGGGCAAGGCCATGGGGCCGATGGGCGGCGGCGGCCCCATCATGCCGTGCGGCCGCGGCGGCATGGGCATGAACGGCGGCGGGCGCAGGGGAGGCCTCAGCAGCGGAGGCCGCGGCGCGGGCGGCGCGGGCGGCGCTGCAAGACAGCGGGCGGCCGCGGCGGGCGGTGACCCGTCGCGGCACCAGCGTGGCGCTAACGCGGCCGTCGCGCGACGCCTCGTTAATGGGTTGTACCGCGCGCCCAGTGTTTACGTTCGCGCCGGTAGGCGGCAGACGCCGATGCCAGCGCGGCGTTGGCAGCGGTGCACGAGAGGTAATTGGAAGAGCAAAAAAATCTCGACACATCCGTCAACCCTGTCGCTTTAAAGGAGAAAATATAACATAATAGGCGATGTTTCTGGCAACGTGTTATGAAGAAGGGCCATTGCCCAAAACGGTGCCTATTTTACGTGTCCGCTTGAGGCACAAGTGCTATTGACAACGGTTAACGGAGAGAGTACGGAGAGATATTGTGAACATCGTGCGGTAAGAGTTCAACAGAACGCTATGCGGTTTAAGAGCGGGTCAGGATGCGAGCGCATCCCAAGACGCTGCAATAACAAACTGACAAATGACCACGCAGTTCGTGGAGACCCAGCTTTGGATACAAACACACACACAATTCTTGATACTGTAATTCTTACTGGAAGTACAGCAAAGTACAAACAAAATAACAACAATGCAAAATACGATCACCGGGACCGGGGAAAGGGATAATGCGATAAGCGTCGTAGTGCGACGATTAAATTAGTATCGCATTGCGAAAAACCGTATCGCGGTAAAGACAGCTGGTACGCACGCGTGTGTTAAGAACCTGCGCGTTACCTGGCCTCAGCAAGACGTGCGGGACAAACGCAGGCCTTGGCGGGGGCCTCATGGGGGCCACGACTACAAGGGGAGGAACCGGCAGAGGGGGGAAGAGGGGGGAGACACCATTGGTGACCACGGAGGGTCAAAGAATCTATGAATAGCTATATTAGAACTTTCTTTATTCTGAACATCATATGCGTCGATCATTATGACGAGAGTCGACGGGGACACCGGTGTCTCGAGTTGGCGTTGGCGACGGCGAGGAGTGTGGTGCCGGTGTGTCGGGGAAGAGTGAGGTGTCCGTGCAGTGATTGTGCGGTGTCTGTGCGGTGATTGTGCGGAATTTGTGGAGCCTTACACGGTGGGAGTGGTGGCATAGGAATGGGTCCTGCTGCAGCCCGGGCTTGCAGAAGACTCTGTTGCACCTAAACACAGACACACAGCAGAGATTCCCCATTAGAGCTAGTATCTTAACTGCTCCATTGGGATTCCACACAGCAACATCGTTCTCAGTTTTTTTCCGGGCACTCCGGTTTCCTCCCACAGTAAAAAGATATAGGTTAATTGTCTTACGGACTAAGCTGCCCCCGGTGCCCTGTGATCGACTGGCGTCCCATAATGGGCATAGCCCTGCCTTAGGCCCACTGTGACCCACCACAGGATTAAGTGGTTTCTGACGTGAAACACACCAGCGCCTTCCATCGAGGTCGCTTTGCGCTATAAGAATGGTGTGAATGCCAAACGCACTCAGTTATTGATTATTACTATTATCACCAGTGAGAATTGCTCTTAAGAGGCGCTCTTTTGGGTTAGACATGCGGAGCGTTCATTCTCTCTCCATCGCGACGAGAAGCCTCCAACGTGGGAGGTAAAACGTCGTGAGATAGAAGGAACGCTGGACACGGCTATCCCGAAAGAGCGGCTTTTAAGAGCAACTGTCATAAAACTGGGCGGAGACCTAGTGGCCGACCCAGGACACGTTGGCGGAATTATATCTCTCGGCTGGCCTGGGAACGCCTGGGAATCCCTCAGGAAGAGCTGGAATCTGTTGCTGAGAAAAGGGATGTCTGGTCCACCCGCATTGGACTGCTGCCGCCGCGACCCTCACCAGGACAAGCAAATTAGAAAATGGATCGATGGATGTCATAAAACTGCTTCTGAATTGACTCCACTGAGCCTCCTGGCTTGTTTACACCAGTGTGCTTGACAACGCTGGCAATGTAAACAACCCACGTTGGGATGTTGCCTTCGGTGGAGCTCAGCTAGCAATGGAGCGAGCCTGCTGGTCTCTAACCTGGTGGTAGGTGTTGGAGGAGATGACCGGGCGAGATGGAGAGTTGAGCGTTCCGCCCAGCACCTCCTGCTCAAACCTGAACGTTCGAGACGACGATTAGTCTTATGACCCTATGACAAAAGGCAAAACAAATTAAAACCAAGTACGGGATAGCCGTGTCGAGCGTTCCTTCCTCTCTCCTTCGCGACGTTTCGCCTCCCACGTTGGAGGCATCGTCGGGCCAATTCCCACGAGTAATTCTCATAAGAGCAATTCTCATAAGTGCAATTTCACACTCAACACTCTCACTATCTCAAAATCCTACACGCTGCTGTTAGGACGTCACGCGACAGACCCATGGGCCTCACACTCTCACAAATTCCGTCACCCTCTCACTTTCCTTTTTAATTGTTTAATTTATTTGGTGAATAACGTGCAATGCTGTGGGTAAATGAGTGTTTTTGTTTGGTTAATTTGTGATTTTTAGATTTTAATTTATTTTAGTCAATTCACGTGTTTGTTGTGTCCCGGGAATCCTGTAGAGCTTGCAAGCTCACTGGGTACTTTTTGCTGTAATCTTCTTCTTTGCGATTCTTCGAAGCGCGATGTTAAATTACAGTTTCCCATTTTCTAACACAGCCCCTTGCATTTTCATTGAACTCCGCAAGGTCTTTTGAGCTGCAGTCGCCGAAACGCGGGGACAGACGCAGGAGACAGAAGATACGGGGACAGAGATACGCAGGAGACGCCGGGACAGACATCGGAGACACAGGAGACAGGGAGACACGAGGGAGACAGGGAGACACGAGGGAGACAGGGAGACACGAGGGAGACAGGAGACCACGGGGGAGACACACAGGAGGAAACGGGGGTGAAATGGGAGAGACAGGGGCAGGCACGAGGAGCAACGGGGGTACATGGGGGAGACACGGGGGACACGGGAGAGAGACGGGGAAGCACGGAGAGAGACGGGGAGACACGGGGGTGGCCTTACAGCGCCATCTCCGCCTCCATCTCTCGCAGCTTGTGGTCTTCCATGGCGTCCGCCATCTTGACCTGTGACGTCCCGCGGTACGCGTCACCACGGAATGACGTCCCCCGCCTTGTACGCGTCTGGAAGATGACGTCGTCGGTGAAATATATCTACAAGGACACTGAATCAATCCATCGATCCATCCATTGTCAGAAACCGCTTAATCCTGTCCAGGGTCACGGTGAGCCGGAGCCTATCCCCACAGACACAGGGCGCAAGGCAGGGTTTTTTTTTCCTTGTTGACATGCCGTTCTCTTCGCGGCCCTTGTGCAGCGCTTTGTGACCCTCGGGTGAAAGGCGCTATATAAAATGATATTATTATATCCAGTATGGTACGCCAGTCCATCACAGGGCATCGGGGGCAATTTTAGTCAGCAGGCCAATTAACCTATGCAGTAGCATGTCTTTAGACTGTGGGAGGAAACCGGAGTGCCAGGCGAAAACCCACGCGGACACGGGGAGAACATGCAAACCCCACACAGGAAGGAACCCGAGCCGGGCTACGAACCCGGGAACTTCTTGCTGTGAGGTGGCAGCGATACTCATAGCATTGCAACCCAGGCAATTGGCCACCTCCCCAACCCAGGCAATTTCACTGGGGGGAGGGGGGAGTGACGACCGGCCATTTGTCTGAGCGACGTTTTGCATGCTCGTGGCGTCACGGGGCGCGTGACGCACATCCGTTGACGCATCAAATTTGCGCGGGAACCGCGAGACCTGGGAGACGGGCCGCGGACTCGGGACGACGCGAGACGTGAGCCGGGAGCCGCGAGACGTGAGCGGGAGACGCGAGCGGGAGACGCCAGTCGAGACTCAGGACGACGCGAAGGGGAGACGCTGTTCGCCCACCCTCTCGTGTGCCCTTCTGGTCTTCATAGGTGCTCGCTAACGGCACTTGACCCTCCAGTATGTTAAGGCTATACGAGGGATCTGTGTAGGTGCTTTTGTGTTGGTGATGGTGGCATCACCGCCACTTAGTGGCGAACGGCTGTTGTATTTGTTGGTGATGGTGTTTGTGTGTGTAGTTGATGGTGTGTGATGGGGATGTTTGTGCGTGTTGTTGTATTGGTGCAGGAGTCATGGCGGTCGCATTCGTGGAGGGGTGGGACCTGGTGCAGACACTGGGAGAAGGAGCTTATGGAGAGTACGTGGTCATCATAATTTAACATCGTCACCATCATCAACATCGGGGGAATCACCAGCATCACTAAAACCTTTATCATCAGCATCACAATCATTATAGGCAGGTTCGACCATGATGACCATCATCACTAACATCACAATCGTCAGCATTTTCGTCAGTCATCATCAACGTCCTCACCATCAGCAGTGACATAAATCAGAACCATCATTGTCATCAACATCATTACCAGTATCATATTTACCCAGCATTATCTTTACCCATCATTGAAATTATTATTATTATTGTTATTTATGTCTGCGCTTATGCTTTGTGGTTTTACCAGTTATCTTGGTCATCCATTGTCAGAAACCGCTTAATCCTGTACACTGTACAGGGTCGCGGAGCCCATCCCGGCAGACACAGAGCGTAAGGCAGGGCTATACCCACGATGGCACGCCAGTCCATCGAGGGGATTTCATCAGCAGGCCAATTAACCTATCCAGCAGCATGACTTTGGACTGTAGGAGGAAACCGGAGTGCCCGGCGAAACCCCACGCGGCCACGGGGAGAACATGAAAACTCCACACAGAAAGGCACTCGAGCCGGGATTCGAACACGGAACCTTTTTGCTGTGAGGCGGTAGCGCTACGCGCCGCGCCACCGTGCCGCCCTTATCGTAGTCAGTGAATCCATAACACCGGTGTTTGTCCCACAACCGCCTCCGAGCAGCGAGCCTTTCACACTTCACGTGGCGTCCTCAAACTGCAACAACAACAACCGCCGTTCGCCACCAAGTGGCGGTGACGTCCCCACGCCGTCTGTGCCAGGCCAGGTGCACCTTGAGGCTATCACGCAGAGTGTCGAAGGCTCGCTGACAGGAGGTCACGGGACAGACCCAGGTGCCACTGGCTCCACCCAACCTGGCACTATCGCTGTGGCGACGTGGCCGCCACTTAGTGACCTAATCCAAGGAGCTGCCGCCGCCGCTGCTGCCCCCGCGCCTACGTTCACCCGCGCGCCGTGTCTCGGCCCCCGCTCGCGCAGAGTCCGACTGGCCGTGAACCGCGCGACGGAGGAGGCCGTGGCCGTGAAGATCATGGACGTGCGGAGGGTGGCGGCGGCCGCCGGGCCCGAGACGGTGCGCAAGGAGCTCTGCATCAACCGCATGCTGAGCCACGGCAACGTGGTGCGCTTCTACGGCACGCGGCACGACGGCAACATCCACTACATCTTCCTCGAGTACTGCAGCGGCGGCGAGCTCTTTGACCGCATCGGTGAGAGGTGGTGGCGGCGGCGGCGATTGTGCTTGTGGCGCCTATGATGATGATTTGATGACGGGTGCTTTTTAAAGGGTGTTTTTTTGGGATGGCCGTGTCGAGCGTTGCCTCCTCTCTCCCTTGCGACGTTTCGTCCTCCCACCTTTCGCCTCCGACGACGGTGTCATCGCCCATGATGACACCGTCCCCCCTGATGACAGGTAAAGGCCTGTCGGGGTCGTGGTGTGGGCACTGTTCATCGCCACGCCGCAGGGTCTTCACCCGTACCGCCATCTGCTTGCCCGCTTCTCACTCGACACAACCCCGTCCTCACCCCATCAGTCCTCGCTGCTTCCTCACACGCTGCCGCGTTTCCTCGTTTGTGTTCGCAGAACCGGACATCGGCATGCCAGAGTTCGAAGCTCAAAAGTTTTTCCGGCAGCTGATAGCCGGCGTGGTGAGTCACAACACTCACCACGGCAGACGCCAACTGGGACGTTATGGAACGCGCACCCTGCAGAACCCACCGCTCACCAACGGCGCACGCCGATTTTCTGATCCGGTCATGGGCCTCTCCTATGTCGACTCGGCCTCAAATGAGTACCTGGTGCAGTGTGTGAACATTGCCACAAGGGAGACAAAGGTGGAGGATTTTTTTTATTCTGACTACTTGTTTGTGTGTATGTGCGCGAACTTGCAGGAATACCTACACAGCCTGGGCATCACTCACCGTGACATCAAACCAGAGAACCTACTCCTAGATGAAAACGGTGTGGCGTGGCGGTGAACACAGTGACCACACCATGACCCCCACACCCCCACACCACACCCTATACTGTAGGCAATGACACCATGAGATAGATAGATAGATGTTTATTATTACGGCAGAAAAATACCCAGTGAGCTTGCACGCAGCTTCCCGCGACACAACAGACACGCGGAGGGAGTGGGAACGAGCGCAACATCTGCAGCATTTCAAAACACAAACCGTGACCCTGCGACCCGACCGGACCCGTTGCCCCCGTATCGCACACAGACACGCTGAAGATCTCGGACTTCGGGCTGGCGACGGTGTTCCGGCACGGCGGGCGCGAGCGGCGCCTGAGCCGCACGTGCGGCACGCTGCCCTACGTGGCGCCCGAGCTGCTCTGCGCCGAGCTGGCGTTCCGCGCCACGCCCGTGGACGTGTGGGCGTGCGGCCTGGTGCTCACCGCCATGCTGTCCGGCGGTGAGGGCTTCGACACGCCGCGTGCAAACCGCTGCTTTCACCGAAATCGCGCTTACGGGACGCTGGGTTCCCAGAGTGAAATCAACCGCGTTAAAGCGCGAATTGCACCGCGTCATACAATTAACGTGCTAAATACAAAAAAACGTGTAACGGCTCGGGTGCCTTTCTGTGCGGAGTTTGCATGTTCTCCTCGTGTGCGCGTGGGTTTTTTGCCGGGCACTCTCGGTTCCTCCCGCAGTCCAAAGACATGCTGCTGCATCGGTTAATTTGTCTGCGGAATAAATTGCCTCCGGTGCCCTCTGATGGACTGGCATCTCATCCTGGGTACAGCCCTGCCTCGCGCCCTGTGTGTGCCGGAATAGGCTCCGGCTCACGGCGACCCCGTACAGGGTTACGCGGTTTCTGACAACGGACGAATGAACGAACGCGTAATGGCGACATCGCGCAGTGTGAACGCGCGTAATGCGAGGAGCACCCGTGTTGGGGTGACGACGTTCCGCCCGTGTCCGTCTCCGGCCGCCAGAGCTCCCCTGGGACCAGGCGTCCATGTCGTGCGCGGAGTTCGTGCACTGGACGAAGCGCAGGGTGCAGATAACTCCCTGGAGGAAGATCGACTCCCTGCCCCTGGGTAAGCCTCGGCGCTGTGTACGTGTGTGCGGGCCTGTGTGCGTGCGTACCCCCGTGTCTGTGAGGAGCGGTGGCTCGGTGGTTAGCGCGTTGGGCTACAAACCTGGCGATGAGCCGAGTTCGAATTCTACTCACGGGCCAACACCATTGAAGATGTTCTGAACCGGTCAGGGGCCTCCTCTAGGTCGAGTCGGCCTCAAATGAGTACCTGACACGCTATGTAAACATCGCCACTAGAGGGAGACAAACGCAGCCGGGTGCGGTGTTGGCCACCAACCCACTCATGTGCCGTGTCGGCCTTCATAGGTGCTACCCGCAAACAACAATTGACGCTGCATTCTGTTAAGGCTATACGGGGGATCTTTGTACGTGTACCTTCGTGTAAACGTGCGTGTGTCTGTGTGTGTGCGCACAGCTCTGCTCAGGAAGATCCTGGAACCGGATGCAGATAAGCGGGCAACCATCCCCGCTATCCACCACAACTCCTGGTTCAAGCACTCCCTCAAGCGAGGTGCCGTGCGTGTGTCAGTGCATTTGACCCTTCAGTCTGTTAAGGCTAATAATAATAATAACATCCTGGCACGACAGCATTGAGCCGCTATACGGGGATCTTTGTTTTTGCCTCTCGCTATGAGAGATGCTTTCTCAAACACCGCAGTTGTGTGGCGGCACGGCTGTGTGTGTGCACGTCACTGTGTGTGTGTGTGCGGTGTTTCGTGGTGTGGGACGGTGCGGTGTCGTGGCGTGTGGGTCAGCGCGGTTGTGGTTTGACGCGCCGCCGTGCTCCGTGCGGTGCCAGGGTCAGGCGTGCGGAGGGAACTGGGGGAGTCTGGCCTCAGCTCCACGCGGATCTGCTCCGGGATGGACCTCTCGCTAGGGTCCCTCGCGAGGTGAGAGTGTGTGTGTACAGCACTGTGTGTGTGTGTGTGTACGGCACTGTGTGTGTGTCATGTGGGGAGCGGTGGCTCAGTGGTTAGCGTGCTGGGCTTCAAACCTGGCGACCCAAGTGCAGGGTCACGGTGAGCTGGAGCCTATCCCGGCAGACACAGGGCGTAAGGCAGACACAGGGCGTAAGGCAGGGCACCGGGGGCAATTTAGTCAGCAGGCCAATTAACCTATGCACGTCTTTGGACTGTGGGAGGAAAACGGAGTACTCGGCGAACATTGAGAGGGAACAAACGTTTTCCGTTCCTCCCGGCAGCGACGAGTGGGCGCGCTACTCCGTGTCGCAGCCCGAGCCGCGCCTCGCCCACACGACCTCCTCACAGCCGTCCAGCAGCGCCATAGAGGCCCTGACCACGGGCCTCAGCTTCTCCCAGCCGCTGCATCCCGACAACATGCTCCTGGGCAGCCAAGTGCAGTCCACCCCGGGGTCCTCGCAGGTAACGCGCGGGGCCACGCAGGCAGCGCCACGGACGCCTCGCGTACACGGACACACGGGTGGAGTACGGGCTTGGGTCACGTGATGGGAAGTTTGTGCGATTCTGTTTCAAGATATTGGTCTAAGACGATGATGGCACCGCATCTCGCCCCGTGATGGACTGAGGTCCCGTAATGGGTATAGCCCTGCCTTGCGCCCTGTGTCTGCCGGGATAGGCTCCGGCTCACCGTGCCCCTGTACAGGAGTAAGCGGTTTCTGACAATGGATGTACGGATTGGTGGCATTGCACCTCGCCGCCAGCGCTCGCCACCCTCGGCTCGATGCTGCAGCGTTGACGCGGAGCGACCTCCTATAGCGGCGCCGAGAGTATCCGACCACCTGCTCCGTGACTCACACGGAGATCTACAGAATCGCGCACAGGCCCGTAGACTCTCGTACAGACCCACAGATTCTCATACAGATCCATAGACCCGCACACAGGTACGCATACACTCACGTAAAGAACCATCAGTCTGCCCTGACAATATCCCACTTTATGCTCTTCGACTCACAGAGACTTATAGAATCCTATTTGTGCGCATAGTGTGGCCCGAGTCCTCAACACAGGTGGGTGAACCAACGCACACGCATGCGTTTCCACGTGTGTGCGCGCGTGTTTGCTTGTTTGCGTGTGTGTGTGTGCGCCCGTGCGCGTCGCCCCCGCACAGAACCCGTGGCTGAGGCTGGTGAAGCGCATGACGCGCTTCTTTGTGCGCGGCACGGCGGAGGATGTGCGCACGCGGCTCCACGACGTGTGCGAGGCCCACGGCCTCTCCTTCCGCCAGACCTGCCCCACACAGGTGCGTGCGTGCGTGCGTGTGAGCGTGCGTGCGTGTGTGCGACCGTGCGTTCATACACGCGCTGTGTGAGCGTGCGTGAGCGAGCGTGCGTTTACACATGCGCTAAGCCCATCGACTCGCTGCACTTGAAAATTATGCTTAATCACGCGCGGCTGAGATCCGGAATCCCGGGTCTCGGCATGCTGACCTCTGACACGCCGCCCCACGTCCGCCCGACAGCCTCCCTCCCTCCTCATTGTTTTGACTGCAAAGTAATATTTATTTTCATTCTGTAAAAGGGAGACAACATTTCTATACACTGCAGAGTATATGCGTATGTTATTAAACTGACGGAGTGTTTTAGCCTTGATGAAACAAAGTGGCGCAAAGTGGTGGCACAGTGGTTGACACTATGACGCTCGCTCCCTCCATCCCATCCTCCCTCGCTGTCAGTAACCGCGCAGCCTGCCCCACTCTGTCGCCGCGGGGTTTAAACATTCATTAGGCGCGTCACTCTACCCTGCGCTAATGCGGCGGCTGGCTCGCGGCCCGCAGCGCTCGCCACCCCCGCTCGCCCCTTGGTGGCGTTGTCGCGGCTTGGTGGTGGCGGCGGCGCAGCGGTCGATAAAGATCCCGCGGCAGCATTCGGAAAGGCTGGACCGTGCGCGCGGTCGACGGCGCGGTCCGAATGTGTCAAATGAGAAAGCTGAGATTCGCTCTCGAGAGCTGCTCTTTTGGGATAGCCGTGGCGAGCGTCGCTCTTCTCTCTCTTCTTCGCGACGTCTCGCCGAGTGCGTGCCGGGAGAGGTGGGGTGACGGTCGTGTTTGCGCCGCGTGCGACCGTGCGGTCGCGTAACGCGATCGGACGGCGCGGCTATCGCGTGTCCCCGCGCGCAGGTGACCCTGTCGACCCTCGACCGACGCAACAACAAGCTCTTCTTCAAGGTCACATTCCTGGACATGGACGGACGGCTGCTGCTGGACTTCCGTCTCTCGAAGGTCAGGCTCGCGGGATCGTAGGGGCTCGCTGGGTCGTGAATGCGACCCGGCAACTGGCACCGGTCGTTGGCGTGCGCCGTGCGGAACACGCCGAGCCGGCTCTCGGCTGAGACGAGGGAGGCTCCGGCAGCCCCCGCTCGGCTACGAGCCAGCCGTGGGATGGCAGCGAGCCAGCCGTGGGATGGTAGCGAGCCAGCCGTGGGATGGTAGCGCAGCAAGCGGGTTCGTGAGCCCGCCCGCGCGCAGCTCCGAGCGCTGTCCCCTCGCAGACGGAGGTTTTCCCCGGCGGCTGCGGTTTGGTTTGCTTGGGTTCCCAAATTGCTCATTAACGCAGAGCCGGCCAAATGCCCCCAATTCAGAGAGGCTTTTCCGCGATGATGTAAAAAGAGTAAAGGTTTTGCCCTTTCTGGTGATAATGCAAGTGTTAAGATCTAAAGACACCAAATAGACACCTTTCACAAGGTGTTCGGTTTGCTAAAAGCCACAGTGCTTGTGGAAAAACATGCAAACAAAATGATTTGATAATGTATGCATTGTCCTTGAAACTGATTGGCCCATACCCAAAACAGCTTTCTTATAGCCTAGTGTGACCAGTGTTAGCCAAGTGTTGCCAAAAGGCAAGCAGCTCAGGACAACGCACATAGCAATGCTTTAATATTTTAACACCTGTATTATTGCCAGGAAGGGTAAAACCTTTTATTTTTTTACATCATCTGCATACTGGCAAGAAGGTGCCCATGGGCTTTCCTAGAAAATAAAGAAATAACGTCAGCATGCCCCCACCCCCTGCTGTGTGGCCGGAAGAGGTTCGCGCTCTGGAAATACCCGATGGCGAGTGAACCGGTCGTGGTCTCTCCCCGGGTTGACTCAACCTTAAATGAGAACCGGTGCAGTGTATAAAACAGCACTACTGGGGACACAGGGAGGAACATGCAAACTCCACACAGAAAGGCACCCGAGCCGGGATTCGAACCTGTGGACTTCTTGCTGTGAGGCGGCAGCGCTACTCACCGTGCCACCGCGCCACCGTGCCGCCCTGGGTGTATTAAATTATTATTATTACATGGAGGGATCTTTGCCGATGTGTCGTTGTGTGTGTCCATGGGGTCAGGGCGACGGACTGGAGTTCAAGAGGTACTTCCTGAAGGTGAAGAGTCACCTCTGCGACATCGTGATCAAGACGTCGCCGACCTCGCCGACCTCGCCGTGACCTCGTGTCGGCCGCAGGGGTCAAAAGGTCACCCGGAGCTGCCCAGTTCCGCTCCCCTTCTCGCCGCCGCTGCCTGAAGGCAGAGTCGCAAACTCGGCAATCGTGTCGTGACAACTTAGTCGCCGTTTTTTGTTTTTTTTCGAGCGACAAAGCAACAAAAATCCATGGAGCGTCTACGATGGGACTGGGACGTTGTGCAGATTTAGGAGCGAGTCCAGATAGGTCATGAGTGTTAAGGCTCCTGTATCGACCCACTGCGTGTGATACTTTGTCAATTGTTTAGCGAGCAAAGGTCGGAAACCTTTCAGAAGTGTCGTGCCAAGAGATCACTGTTATTTATTGATCTGCATGGCATTGATAATTTGAACAATAGTAAACAACCTGACAGAATCGTTTTTCTTTCAACAGCAAAGCTTTCACTGGGTAGCATATAATTTAGAGATTGAGAGACCGATCGAGCAGAGTTTTTATCGAGGTTTTTTTCCCAACTTAGTTTGTTCACCGTTAACTACACCTTCACTGCACGTGCCACTCACAATCATCTCGCGTGCCTCCCGTGACGCGCACGGCACGCGTCGCCGACGCCTGATGGAGCGACATCGACCCAATCTTTCCGGTTCATTTGGGGCGGCTCGAAGGAGGGGTTGGCGACGCCGCACAGTCGCGATGCGGCCCCCGGCCTTTCAGGGCTCGCGTTTTAAAAACGCGGCCGTGGAGGAAGAGGGCGCGCGGCCATTGAGCGTCGAGCGTGTGGGCAAAGTCGCGAGGTTTTGCATTCGAGCGGCGACGTCAATTCGTGTCGCACCCAGGGCTGATTTTCTAGAAGGTAAATAATAATAATAATGGAAGTGTCTGCAGAGAGGGGACGAGGGGGAAGGCAGTCAATATTTGCGAGCATTTTGGTGGTCTCGGCAAAGCTGAGCGGTGTGTGTGCTTTTTTTAATCGCCGTTGACCAGAGACCCATAGAGCCAATACGCCAGGCGGCCAGCAAAAAACAGCACCATTGAAGGTGTATTAAACGAGAGTTAATGCGTTTTGCCTGAATTAAGTTGGCTTGTAAGAAATTGGGAAAAAAGATGATGATGATGGGAGGGATTTCAAGCGGAGCGGCGCGAGGGAAGAAGCAGAGAGAGAGGTGATGCGACCCGCAGTGTGGCGCACCCCAGACCATGAGTGAGGTAAACCCTACATCGATACAGGCTAGGCTCACCGCGAGTCAATACAACCCATAGAAGTGGACTACATACAACCACATACACCTCTGTAGTCTGGGCTGGGTTGAATATGGACTGTATACAACCCAGCCCAGACTACACAGGTGACACACTCGCACCCTGCGGATCCGATTGAGGCAAGAGCAGCCGGCCCTGTCTAAGCGAAAAGTTCGTAGGGGGGCTATAGCCCTGCCTTGCGCCCTGTGTTTGCTCGGGCTCACCGCGACCCTGTACGGCAGGGGTGTCCAAACTGCGGCCCGCCATCCATTTTTAATTGGCACGTATCAAAGTCTAAAAATATAATGGTCTATGGCCCACACATATTATTTGCGCTTAACTGTCTAGTGAGTGGCCCAGTCCTTCGTATATTTTTCTGTATGTGGCCCTCAGGAAAAAAGTTTGGACACCCCTGCTGTACAGGATTAAGCGGTTTCTGACAATTACGACGACTTGTTTTTGTCACCGACAGCTTTGATATTTGCTCACTATTTTAGTTCCATTTGAAGTGTGTTAAGCCAGTGTGTTTTGTTACTTGTACCTCGTGCGTTAAATAAACATCAATAAATAAATCCTTCACTAAACTATTTTACTCGTATGGATTCATGATGGTTGCTCTTCAGAGCTGCTCTTTCGGGATAGTGTCACTGAGCGATCTCCCCCGCGACGTTTCGCCTCACGCTTCAGTACTATGGATTCATTAAAAAACATCTGTTATCTAAACGACCAGAGTTGCATACAAGTCATGTGGTGCGACACTTACACAAGGGTTCTGACACTGCGTGAACAGCACACAAGAGAAGGGAAATCAGGAAACGATAATTTTGTTTACAAAACAAGAGGGGCTGTGACATCGGGTCCCTCGCCTCCCCGCGTCCCTCACGCCCGTCTCGTCAGATCCAAATGAACCCCATGACATTTGCTCCGCTTCCTCGTCCAAAGTCACGTCGACCGCGAGGAGGCGGCCGCCGCGATAGAGGCGATGTCCTCGCTGCGGAAGAGCGCGGAGCGGCGCGCGGTGGA
>JAZEWU010000026.1:7152011-7171528 GCA_036362915.1 Geotria australis | reverse complement strand
AGTACTCACAGCTGGGACTGTTGCTACTGCAGTACTGTAGTACATTAGTACTGTAGTAGTGCTGTGCTGTATATAAGGGCCGAGTGTGGGGGCTTATGGGTGACGGTCACAACAGCGAGCCGAGCGCCGGGCGGATAAAACTCAGCAATCTGGCACGGAGGGGAGCACAGGTGGTGCCCCAGCCAGTCATCTCAGTCAGGCAGCCAATGGCACCTGGGTCTGTCCCGTGACCTCCTGTCAGTGAGCCTTCGATACTCTGCGTGATAGTCTCAAGGTGGACCTGGCCTGGCACAGGCGCCGTGGTGACGTTACTGCCACTTAGTGGCGAACGGCGGTGTGATGGACTCGCGTCCCATACTGGGTACAGCCCTGCCTTGCACCCTGTGTCTGCCGGGAGCGGTTTCTGACGATGAGATGAGATGGTTACGACTTTAATCCAGCAGTGGATTGACTCGGATGGATTGTAATCTTATCGTGATGTAGGAGGGGTTTGCGTGTTCCAATAAACTCCGGACTGTCACATGGAGCCCTCCTGCTGGGTTCTCCCGTGGTGGGCTGGGCGGAGGTTCCAGACCACAGCAGTGGATCGACCATGGCTGGTATGTCCGTGTAGCGTTAGGGGTATCAGGGCTTGGTTGGGGTCAGGAGTGTAAGCTCATTAACATTTAGGGTTTAGATTTGTAGCATTACCCGACACGCAAATTGTCTTTCACCATCGCAGGAAAACCCGCGGCGGTGAGCCTCAGCAATTATTGCCCAAGCTCTGCGGTTCTCTGTGTTTAGATGTTTATTATAATAATATAATACATTATTATATTATTATAATAAACATATTGCCCAATAATCCTGGACAGCGCGCCCCAAGCGGGGGGGCGTGGGCTGCCGCTCCCTGTGTTTGACGTATTTATTTAGCTTACATTTGTTGTACATTTGTCACTTTTCATCTGATCCTTTTCTCTTTGGTTGGTGGTTTGTTTCTGCGAAACTTTGGTGTTTGTTTTGTTGTCTGCCATGCTCTTATTGCTTGTTTTTTGTTGTCTGTTTTGCCTAATTCCTGGCCCAGTCCTGCCTTGCCTAAACTCGCCTCGTGGTGTCGCGGATGGAAGTTGTGTTTTGATGTTGTGGGTGCCTGCGGTTTCCCCCTCGTGTCGGTCTCTCTGTCTTCCTGTCTCTGTGTCCCTGTGTCTCTCCCTGTTGCTCACCCTTCACGTCGCGATCCCTGTCAGGTAATACTTGGTATTGCCTGCGAATTCTACCAAACACTTCGAGGCCGAGCTGAAAGACAACGATGTCCAGAAGCTGACCATCGTGCTTCGAAGAATCGCAAAGAAGAAGACCCTTCCTCCCTGTCTCCCTCCGTGTTTGTCTTCAAGGAAGTGACGGCCATCTTAGGGGACGCTGGCAGAATGTTGCCGCTCTTAAGATTGCAAGTTTCACGACCCTTCAGTATATTCGAAGTAGTCTTAATAATTTATTTTCTGTTGCATTGGTTTTTATTGTTTTTTTCTTTCGTTGTTGGCATGCCGTCCTCTTCCCGGCCCGTGTGCAGCGCTTTGTGACCCTCGGGTGAAAGGCGTTATATAAATTGAAATTATTATTATTATTACAGCACAAGAATACCCAGTGAGCTTGCAAGCTCTTTACGGGATTCCTGCGACACAACAAACATGCGAAT
Source organism: Geotria australis (assembly GCA_036362915.1). Classification (NCBI taxonomy): domain Eukaryota; kingdom Metazoa; phylum Chordata; class Hyperoartia; order Petromyzontiformes; family Geotriidae; genus Geotria; species Geotria australis. Next base: position 7,169,853 of record JAZEWU010000026.1, on the reverse strand, counting down.
TGACAAAAAAATGAAACAAATTAACCTAACAAAAAATAACCACTTACACACACTGTGTAACAGAAAATAACCCTCTCAAGGTTCGTCAGCAAGGCTGGATTCTCAATTTGATAAATATTTAACTGGCGACGTTTCGTATAATAGTAGTCTTTGTGTGTCGTGAGTAGCGTCTGTGTCTCAATAGTAGTGTCTTGGTCTCATTGGTAGTGTCTGTGTATCAACACAGACGTTGTATCTGACTCAGTTGTGGCGTGTGTCTCGGTGCTAGTATCTGCGTCTGTCTCACTACCGGTGTATACGATGGGGAACGGTGGCTCAGTGGTTAGCGCGCCGGGCTAGAAACGCGGCCACCCGAGTTCGAATCTCGGTCGCGACCTCTACCCTTCCAAGACGGTGCGTGTACGAAGGGTGTCGACCTGGTGGGTCGGGTTGGTGCCGTGACACCGCAGCGCGCCATCCTCGCCATAACAATAATAATTTTACATTTATAACGCGTGGCACATATTCATTCAATGTCGACGGTATTGATTCGACGAGAGAACGACTCAGAGGCGTAGCGAGGAAAGCAGAGAGGCGGAGGAGGAGGCAGCCAGGCCATCGTCAGTCCCCTCCCCGCACTGTTCATGGCGGCTCTGCTCGGGCCTCAGCCGTCCCGTCCCAGCCTCTATTTCCACTCCACAACCGAGCCGTGAGCGGCACGGTGGCGTAGCGGTGACTCGCACTGCCGCCTCACAGCAAGAAGATCCCGGGTTCGAATCGCAGCTCGGGTGCCTTTCTGCGTGGAGTTTGCGTTTTCTCCCCGTGTCCGCGTGGGTTTTCGCCGGGCACTCCGGTTTCCTCCCACAGTCCAAAAACATGCGGCTGCATAGGTTAAGTGGCCTGCTGATTAAATTGCCCCGGTGCCCTTTGATGGACTGGCATCCCAGCCGGGTTACAGCCCTGCCTCGCGCCCTGTCTCTGGCGGGATAGGCTCCGGCTCACCGTAACCCCGTACAGGATTAAGCGGTTTCTGACAATGGATGGGTGGACAAGCAAGCCGTGCGGGGCCCGCCCGGCACGGGTCGCCGAAGCCGCGGCGTTTTTCCACCGCACAACCGAGCCGTCGGCCGCCGTCACGCGCTCCGATCGCGTCGTTTGACCGCGCCGCCGGCCCTGCTCGGGCCCCGCGGCGCGGTCGGTGGGTCCCGCGCCGGCCCCTGGTTTGCCGGTCCACCGTTCCCCGTGTTGCGCCGCGCGCGGTGACCGCGGCCTCGCGTCGACTGTCGACGCGGACACCGACTGTTGACGTCGACACCGACGGTCGACACTGACTGTCGACGCCAAACGCCGACTATCGACGCCGGGCCACAGTCCCGCGCTCGCGCTGCGTCGATGCTGTTGAGACGAGGCCCTCTCTTTCTCTCTCTCTGCAAGGCGGCGGGGCGTGCGGCTGCCGGGATGTGACGAGTGCCTCCTCTTGTTGTTGTTCTGCGACGAGGGACGGGAGCCCTCCGTCGGCCGGTGATGTAACGCGATCCAGCGGCGTCGCGGTTTCCTTTCCTCCCGTATGGCCACAGCGGCTCAACGGGTTCATCGGGTCCCCAAGGAGTGACAGTTCAACCCCCGCTCCCTGTCACGCTGCTCCCTCCCTCTCTCCGTTTAGTCTCAAGACACGTTATTATTTTTTCCCGGAATGCTCCTGTGTTTGCGATTGATCGAGTGGAAACCGCAGCCACACCATCGCTCAGGCGCCGTGACCTCTGCCCCCTCGTTCAATGTCCCCGTTAATGATTGGCGGCGAGTGCTGTGCCGGAGACGGCTGTGTGTGTCACCGTGCCCTCACTCGCTGTCGCCGTGTGTCCCTGGGGAGCAGCGCAGCAGCGGATAGCACACTGTGAAATTAACCCAACTAGCCGGGTTCGATTCCTGCACACGGGTAACGTCAGTGGCTAGTATCTGAACCGATCCTGGGCCTCACCTAGGTCGACTCAGCCTTAAATTGATACCTGGTTCAGTGTGTAAACATCCGCCGGGAGTGGTGCTGGCCACCGCTTTGCGTGGCGTGCCGGGTTTCATAGCTGCTATTTGCCAATAGCACTTGCACTAACAACCTGTGCTGGCTACACGGGGGAGCTTTGTCCTTGTGTTGGCTTTTTGTTCAAGCTCAGGGGATCAGCAGGGACAACCCAGGCCATGGCAGGGAAAAGCCCCAGGGGACGCTGGTTGGGGGAGGTCTTGTGTTGGGTGTGAGTGTGTGTGTTTGCGTGTCTCTGGGGAGCGGTGGCTCAGTGGTTAGCGCTATGCTGGGCTACAAACCTGGCTATGACGCGAAGTTGAATCCCGGTCACGGCCACCAACACCAGTGACGATTTTCTGAACCGGTCCTGGGCCTCCCCTACGTCGACTCGGCCTCAAATGTGAACCTAGTGCGGTGTGTAAACATTGCCACTAGGGAGATAAAGGCGGCCGGGTGTGGTACTGGCCGCCAACGCCCTCGTGTGCCGTGCCGGCCTTTGTAGGTTCTACTCGGCCTCAATACGTGCTCCTCGCTAACAGCACTTGACTGGACAGCCCGTTAAACCTCGTACGGGGGATATTTGACCTTGGTCTTGGTGTTGCTCCTACTGTGCAGGCTGTGCGTTCTGCTGTATCATAATCTCACCTCGAGACCGAACAAAACCACACGCATTCCTGCCGACACTCCCACGCATGCGGCCCGCTCGCCCCGCGTGCCCACATCGGGGGGTTGCCAACTCACGGGCACAAAAACCCGGAACGTGTTGTCCATCCAGCCATCCGTTCATTGTCAGAAACCACTTAATCCTGTACAGCCTCGCGGTGAGCAGGAACCTATCCCGGCAGACACAGGGCACAAGGTAGGGCCATGCCGAGGATGGGACGCCAGTCCATCACAGGGCACCGGGGGCAGTTTAGTCCGCAGCCCAATTAACCTCACAGGCACAAAAGCCCGGGACATATTGTCTGTGTGGTAAACAGAACTGTACCTTGTGTAACTGGCAAAAACACAAATTTGAACGAGTGGTTTTGTCGGTGAAAACGTACGGATGTCCCCGGACAGCTGCCTCCTCAACAGGAGGAGGATGCTGGGTAAACCGGGACAGGCGGCAACTGTGGCCAACGCTCGCCTCTCCCTGCGTGGTTGGCGGTCGCGGAGACAATGGAGGAGGGGTTCCTGTACCTGGGCGGCGAAAGGCGGCTCGCTCCGGTTTGGCGGCGGAGGTGTCGATGTGAATCGGGAAATTCCGCGCCCAGCGTTATCGTGTCACGGTCAGCTGTGTCAGGCTGCCTGGCCGCGTTGTTTCACTTGGAACGTGGAACCCGCTCAGATAACGCACACTCGGGCTCACGCCGTCCCGTCTCGGGGTCGCCGGTCTGGGACCGATGGAGGTTTTCACGGCTCGCTTTACGAGAATCCCCCCCCCCAAGAGCTGTTTGTGCGGGATAGGTGCGTGGAGCATTCGTTCTCTCTACTTCGTGACTTTTCACCTGATTTTATTATTATTTATTAGTACAGCAGAAAGTACCGAGTGAGCAGGCAATCTGGATTCCTGCGACACGACAACCACGCGAATTGACAAAAATAACTACAAATATACAAATCACAAATGAAGCAAACCAAAAACCAAACCTAGTCATTTACAGACGCGATTGTATTTCCGGTGTGATTGTGCGCGCTGTGGTTGCTTGACGAGCGGCTGGGCGTGCGCTGCGATCGTACGGGGATCGTACGGGCGGTGTGATGTGCGGTTGCGCGCGGCGGCACGTGATTGTGCGAGCGGTGTGTGGTTGCGGGCGTGCGTGTGTGCCCGCAATTATTCTCGGACCCAATTACTTGTCGTGGGCAAATTGCTGCTCCCGCTGTGAGTTGCGTGCGTCGGGGCACACGGCGACGCGCCTCGTGTTCCCAAACACGATGCGCGCGTGTCGTCGCGCGGCCGTCGTGGTTGCCCGCGACTCCCGCGGGCCTTCCAAGTTGCGGCAATCGCTCTCGACAGCCGCTCCTCCGGGAAAAGCTGTGTCACGCGTTATTTCCTCTGTTCTTCGCGACGTTTGGCCTCCCGTTGGTGGAGGCATCGGCAGGCTTCCTGAAAGTTTATCCGTCCATCTGTCCATTTTCTAAACCGCTTGTCCTGGCGAGGGTCGCGGCGACAGCTCTTTAAGGAGGATGGACCAGACATCCCTTTCCTCGGCAACAGATTCCAGCTCTTCCTGAGGGGTTCCCAGGCGTTCCCAGGCCAGCTGAGGGATATAATCCCTCCAGCGTGTCCCGGGTCGGCCTCTAGGTCTCCGCCCAGTGGGCCGTGCCTGGTAGACTTCCCGGGGGAGCCTCCCAGGGGGCATCCTTACCAGATGCCCGAACCAATGTTGTGTTGTGCACGGGGTCCAGATGTCTCGTGACCGCCATTTCATAGTTGTTTTTCCTGTTTGCGTTCTTTCTTCAGCCCGGCGGCTCCTCGCTACAAGCCGTTCTTCAACAGTGTATGAACTCGTATCAGCCATCTGAAAAATATAAATAGGTTTTTTTTTTTAAGGACGGCACGGTGGCGCAGTGAGTAGCGCTGCCACCTCACAGCAAGAAGGCCCCGGGTTCGAATCCCGGCTCGGGTGCCTTTCTGTGTGGAGTTAGCATGTTCTCCCCGTGTCCGAGTGGGTATTCGCCGGGCACTCTGGTTTCCTCCCACAGTCCAAAGACATGCTGCTGCTGCATAGGTTAATTGGCCTGCGGACAAAATTGCCCCGGGTGCCGTGTGATGGATAGGCGTCCCATCCAGGGTATAGCCCTGCCTTGCGCTCTGCGTTTGCTGGGATAGGCTTATGAGCCCGCGGCATCCTCGCTTGCCCGCAAAAGACCCGAATGCAGAACATCAACAGCAATCATCTCCGCATCATCATCATCATGAGTCGCGCCGTCGTCGCGTAATGACACATAATGAGCGCTAAATGAGTTTAAACGGTGATGTGCAGCGGGGCATGATGGGTGGCGACCATGGTGGTGGTGGTGGTGTGGGGGGTGGCGGAATAGTGGTTACTGGTGTTGGCCGTGAGCGGGATTCGAACTCGGGTCGCCAGATTCGTAGCCCAGTGCGCTAACCACTGGGCTACCGCTCCCCACAATTTTCTGAACAGGTCCTGGGCCTCCCCTAGGTCGACTCAGCCTCAAATGAGTACCGAGTGCGGTGTGTAAACATCGCCACTAGGGAGACAAAGGCGGCCGGGCGTGGTGCTGGTCACCCACCCCCTCGTGTGCCGTGTCGACCTTCGGTGCTGCTCGCGAACGGCACTTGACCTAGAGTCTGTTAAGGCTACACGGGGGATCTTTGTCTTGGTGGTGACGGTGGTGGTGGTGGTGGCAGAGGTGCTGCCGCTGCCTCACCAGGCCGGGCCCCGCGTGTGGGGACACACGCTGTGTGGGGCTTGTGTGTGGGCCTGCATGTGGGCCACACGCGGTGCGCGGCCCGCGGTGTTTACTCGGGGATCAGCGGCGGCGTCACGGGCCGCGGCACGCGCGGGCTTTAGCGGCGGGTCAGGCGCCGCGTCGCGGGTCGTCACACCTGGTCACACCTCGCCTGCCGTAATCCGGCGGCCCTGGTGGCGGTGTCGGGCCCTGTGGTTGGAGTCGTTGGGACCTTTGGCTCCAATGTCGGGGCGGCGGTTGCACTGGCATCGTCACCATCGTTACAACCGCCACACGTCACCAGCATCATCATTGTCACCGTATTGCCCATCGCCGTCACCAACCTCCACCAAATTCGCGTGTTCGTTGTTGCAGGAATCCCGCAAAGAGCACGCACGCTCACGGGCTGTTTTCTGCGGTAATAACAAACCTCTATCTGTCTGTCTGGCACACCGCGACCCTGCGCAGGACTAAGAGGGCACTGATAATGAAGGAATAGCTTGATCACCAACGCGTCGAGAAATCGCCCTTGGTCACAGCACATGTTTTGGTTCTGTAAGTAGTGTGTGCATAAGGTCACTGTGTGTTACTTCTTGGTGTAAGAGGCGTCAATAGTTGACGCGTTGTGTTTGTGGCTATAAGTATTGTATACGCTGCGTTGTCAGCCTCCTCTCGCAACACGGAGGGGCCCTCATCCAGCAGTGGAGAGACTCGGGGGAGGGGGCTCATCCAGCAGTGGCCGTGGGCTGATACAGGATGAGGCGACAACACTCGCACTGTACACGGCATACCCCGCCTCGTCATTACCACCCCGGCCACACCCTCACAACCACCACAACACGCTCCCCACAACACCCTAACCCGCACCACCACACCCTCACCACAACAACCACACCCTCACCACAACCCCACCACAACCTCACCCTGACCCACCACCTCAACACGCTCACCACAACAACCTCACCCTCGTCACCACACCCTCCCCACCACCACCACCACCACACTTTGATCACCAGAGTATTCTCACCACCACAATACTCACCACAACATCCTCCTCACCACAAAAGCGCCCTCGACACAGCATCTTCAAGACCACAACCCCCGATTCACCACCGCCACAACAACATCCGTTCGCCACTAAGTGGCGGTGACGTCAACACGGCGCCTGTGCCAGGCCAAGTGCACCCTGAGGCCACGCAGAGTGTTGAAAACTCGCTGACAGTTTACGGGACAGACCCGGGCGCCATGGGCTGATTGAGATCTTCTTCTTTGCGATTCTTCGAAGCGCGATGGCTGATTGGGATCTTCTTCTTCTTTGCGATTCTTCGAAGCACGATGGTCAGCTTCTGGACATCGTTGTCTTTCAGCTCGGCTTCGAAGTGTTTGGATGATTGGCCAAGACACCACCTGTGCTCCCGACCGTGCCAGATTTCTGAGATGTATTCGCCCGGCGCTCGGCTCGCTGTTGTGAGCGTCGCCCCTCCGCCCTCCTTCGTTGCTGGAGGGCGACTTCCTCCAACTGCCCGGTAGCGTCCTTCACGAACCTTCTCCAGAGGTCGATCTTGACACCGCTGGTAGCAGTCAACGGCTAGTCAAATCAGCCCCACGTCCTTCTGCACCGCATCAGTCCATCTTTGACTACTTACCACGCCACTCTGAGCACCCACCCCCTCCTCATCCTCGTGAGAGCACCCCGTCTATACATCCTGTTCTGCCTGATTCCATCTGCAATCACACCACACCCATCACAACCTCTTCCTGATTATATCTGTTGGCATGTAAACCTCATTAGCAGTTTCCGCGTCATCGTCATTATCATTAAACTCTCTGCGGTCGAGTTCAAATCCAGGTTGGGGGCTGTTGAGACTGCCCATCATCGTTCCGGGACGGTAAAACGAGTAACACTTTTTTTGTGGGAGTCAACGGCCTCGATGTATGAGAACTGCTGTCCACAGCCTTGTGATGGACTGGCGTCCCATCCTGGGTATAGCCCTGCCTTGCGCCCTGTGTCTGCCGGGATTGGCTCCGGCTCATCGCGACCCTGTACAGGATTAAGCGGTTTCTGAAAATGGATGGATGGATGTCCACAGCCGTTCTTTCGGGATAGCCAAGTCATATCCGCACCTGGTCAATTATTGATCCAGGTAGACAGTCTCTTCTGATCTTATCGTGTCTACCTGGATCAACAGTCTTGTTAATTATTAAGAGACCTGCTTGCATTGACGACCGTGTGTGGTCGATCAACGAATCATCTCAATCCTTTACACGTGGAGGAGTCCGTGACCACCTTGCCGTCCGGCCCGGCCGTGTGTAGCGTGCGTGCGAGCGTTGTGTTGCGACGCGGGGACGCATGTGGGAGCCGTGTCGCGGCTTGTCGGAGTTATGCGGCGCCCAGGTCACGCGCGCGCGTGCGTGTGTGTGATCGGCGACGCGGGGAGATGGCGGCCGCGCGACACGTGTGTGTGCCGTGCAGCCGCGGGCATCGCGCGTGCAGCTGGGGTGTGGTCCGCTTAATCCTATACAGTATACAGGGTCGCGGTGAAACGGAGCCTATCCCGGCAGACACAGGGCACAAGGCAGGGATACACCCAGGATGGGACGCCAGTCCATCAAAGGGCTCTGGGGGTTAGTTTAGTAAAGCCGGTTAACCTGTGCAGCAGCAGTGTGTTTGGTCTGTGGGAGGAAACCGGAGTTCCCAGTGAAAGCGCACGTGGCCACGGGGGAGAACTTGCAGACCGCACACGTGAAGGCACCCGAGCCGGGGATCGAACCCAGGCCCTTCTTGCCGTGAGGCGGCCGCGCTACTCGCCGCACAGCCGTGCCACCCTGACTGTATATGTTCGGGCCTTACTTTATTCAACAACTGCAAATCTTAACGTTTACTTGAATATCTGCGCGGTTCTACCGCGATACGTCTTGATTGTTTATGCGGCCTGCCGTCTCCTGTACCGGCCCGGCCGCTCCCCAGCAGCAGCAGCAGCAGCAACCCCGCGCGACCCGGCTTCTCCCGATTCGGCCTCTTCTCTCTCTCCTCCTCTCTCTTACAGTCGTCGTCATCGCTGTGCGGGTGAGGTGCGGGTGAGGTGGAGGTGAGGTGCGGGTGAGGTGCGGGTGTCGTGTGCGGGTGAGTTGCGGGTGTCGTGTGCGGCTGCGCTGCGGGTGCGTCACAGGCTGCGTTCCGTGCGTGCAGGTGAGGTGTCCGCGATGAAGGTGTACGTGTCGGGCGAGGTGGAGGTGACCAATGGCACGGAGGCGCGCATCCCGTGCACCTACAAGAGCACCAGCCCCATCAACGCCAACAGCTTCCTCATCATATGGACCTTCAAACCCGCGTTGGGCGGCATGCAAGAGAACGTGAGTGTCTCCCTCGGCACGGCACGCCGCTGAGTACACCTGAGAGAGCGCACATAGGCGGCCGGACGTGGTGTGCAAACATCGTCACCAGGAGAGACTAAGGCGGCCCGGCGTTGTGCTGGTCAGCCACCTCCTCGAGTTGCGTGTCGACCTTCGTAGGTGCTACGTGCTAACGGCACTTGACCCTACGGTCCACCGGCAAGCCGCCTGGCTGCCTCTTCCGCCTCTCTGCGCTTTCCTTGCGCCTCCGAGTCTTTCTCTCGTCCAATGAATTCCTTTGGCATTGAATGAATATGTGCGCGTTATAAATGGAAAATTATTATTATTATTATTATTTACACAGGATACTCCCGCACGCAACTGAGCAACACCTGCACGCGCCTGAGAACACACCTGGACACTCGTGAACACACCTGCCCAAACCTGCGCTCACTTTTGCACACGTGAGCGAAAGACAAACATCCGCCCGTGTAGCCTTAACAGACTGTAGGGTCAAGTGCCGTTAGCGAGCAGCACCTATGAAGGCCGGCGCGTCGCACCAGGTACTTATTTGAGGCTGAGTCAACCTGGGGGAGGCCCAGGACAGGTTCAGCAAAATCATGATTGGTGTTGGCCGTGAGCGGGTATCGAACTCGGGTTGCTGGGTCTTCTCAGCCTCAATTGAGTACCTGGTTGCATTGTGTAAACATCGCCGCTAGGGAGACAAAGGCGGCCAGGCGTGGTGCTGGCCACCCACCCCCGTGGCTTGATGCGCTGGCCTTAATAGGTGCTTCCCGCGAACGGCACTTGACCCTGCAGTCCTGGAAGGCTACACGCGCGGGACCTTTGCCTTGTGTGTGCGCCCCGCGTGACCCAGGTCCGCCACTCGCCTCCGATTGCGTGGCGCTGTCCGCCGCCCGCCGGGTGGATTCGACGAATCCCGGCGCGGATATAAAATATTTACAGCGGCAAACACTGCCGCTGTAATGGATATTAAGGCTCTCTCAGAATGGACCGATATCCGATGTATTCTTTCATGCGGTTTGAATGGGCACTTTGTTAGATTAGACAAAAATAATAGCAATGTTTGTCCCTTATATATATATAGATTTTTAGCGAGCACCTATGAAGGCCGAAACGGCACATGAGGGGGTGGGTGACCAGCACCACGACCGACCGCTTTTGTCTCCCTAGCGGCAATGTTTACACACCGCATTGGGTGCTCATTTGAGGCTGAGTCGACCTAGGGGAGGCCCAGGACCAATTCAGAAAATCGTCACCGTGAGCGAGATTCGAACTCGGGTTACTTAAAAAAAAACACTCATTAATTACTTGGCCGATAAAATCATAATATATAGGAAGCAGTGTGTGGCAATATGACGCCGGCAAACCGCCTAGCTGCCTCCTCCGCCTCTCGGCGCTTTCCTCGCGCCTCTGAGTCGTTCTCTCGTCGAGTGAGAACCTTTGACAGTGAATGAATATGTGCGCGTTATAAATGTAAAATGATTATCATTATTATTACAAGATTTGTAGCCGAGCGCACTAACCCAGTGGTTCCCAAAGTGTGCGCCGCGGCTAACTCACAGGGGCGCCGCAGGATATTACAAATGTTCGATATGTGCCATATATTTTCTGACTTTGGGCACCGTGGAAAACATCTTGATACACTAAGGGCGCCGCGAACCATCGAGCCACCGCTCCCCGCATCACCCCCGCGGCTCCCCCCCGCGCCCCGCCACACGCAGATCCTCATGTACTCGGGCGGCAAAACGTACATAATGGCGCCGCGCTTCGGGAACCGCCTGTCGCTGTGGGGCAACGCGGAGCACGGCGACGGCACCATCGCTCTGCGCGACACCAAGTTCAGCGACAACGGCACGTTCACCTGCATCGTGCAGAACCCGCCCGACGTGGGCGGCCAGGCCGGCCACACCGAGCTGCGCGTCGTCCTCTCCCGTGAGCGCTCGCGCACACACGCGAACGCACGCACGCACGCAAACACACACGCTCATTCGCAGGCTTGCTCGCCCACATGCACACTCACCCGCACACTCACCCGCAGGCCCGCTCGCACGTTTGCACACCAACATGCTTTACCTGAACGCTCGCTACATCCGCTTGCCCAGACACTCGCTCACCTTTCTTCAATGTACCTGCGCTCACTAGCGTGCACTTTAAATTCACGCGTGTGTCCGTGCGTGTGCGTGTGTGCGTATCTGTGCGTGTCCGTCCGTGCGTGCGTGCGTGCGTGTGTGAGTGCAAGCAGGAACGCTGTCGGAGGGGAAGCTGGTGGGGATGGTGATCGGGGGCCTGGCGGGCGTGGTGATGCTCACCGTCATCATCGCCGCCATCATCATGGTCTGCAAGAAGTACCGGCGCGGCGGCTACCGCGACAACGCGGCCTCCGCGCGGTGAGCCACGCGCGCGCGAAGTGCGGGGACCGGTGAGCCCACGCACACGCGGCGTGTTAAGGCTACACGAGAGATCTTTGTGTGTGTGCAGGTGCCCGCAGGACACGCTGCTCACCGAGAAGCCGTACCGGCACGACGAGGAGCGCAGCCTGCACCCCCCGACCCCACCCGACGGACGGAGGGTGAGTGCGCGCTCACCACGCGCTCACCACGCGCTCACCACGCGCTCACCACGCGCTCACCATATGTATTAAACCAGTGGTTCCGAAACTTTGTCGGTTCGCGGCGCCCTTAGTGTATCAGGATTTTTTCCACAGCGCCCCAAAGTTAGAAAACCTATGGCATACATCGAACACGTGGAATATTACGAACCACTCTACTATGGATTACATTGCTCAAAGAAAGCCTTCATGTTAAGTTCACATACACTACACGTACACATCTGCACTCACACACGCACACACCACACGCTCACCACAACCCTCAACCACTCACCACAACACGAATCACACGCGCCAGACTTTCCCCCAATGGATACCTGCCCTACTGGAGCTTGTGTGATGTGTCGTGTCCGCCGTCGCGTGTGGTTTTCATCGCCGTTTTTGTAATCTGCGGCATTTTGTGTCGTTTTGTGATTACTAAAGTGTATGGGGTACAATGGGGAGCGGTGGCTCAGTGGTTAGCACACTGGGCAACAAACCCCGCGAGCCCATTTGGCCGTCAGCAGGATTCGAACACCAGTGACGATTTTTCCGAACCAGTCCTGGGCCTCTCCTAAGTCGACTCATCCTGAGTACCTAGTGCGGTGTGTAAACATTGCCACTAGGGAGACAAAGGCGGCCGGGCGTGGTGCTGGCCACCCACCCACTCGTGTGTCGTGTCAACCTTCATAGGTGCTCGCTAACAGCACTTGCCCCTACCGCCTGTTAAGTCTATACGGAGAATCGTTGTCTTTGGTGCATAGTATCGTATATGACACTGTGTATGGTGTACAGTATTACACAACACTGTATTGTGTATTATTTCACAGGGTCATCAAAAAGACGCTATAGCTTACAGTATCTCCATCCATCCATCCATTGTCAGAAACCGCTTAAGCCTGTACAGGGGCGCGGTGAGCCGGAGCCTATCCCGGCAGACACAGGGCGCAAGGCACGGCTATACCTAGGATGGCACGCTAGTCCATCACAGGGCACTGGGGGAAATTTAGTCAGCAGGCCAAATAATGTCTTTAGACTATGGGAGGAAACCGCAGTGCCCGCAGGAAACCGCAGTGCCCGCAGGAAACCGCAGTGCCCAGCGAAAACCCACGCGGACACCGTGAGAGAACAAGCAAACTCCACACAGAGAGGCCCCCGAGCTGGGATTCGAACCCAGGCCCTTCTTGCTGTGAGGCGGCAGCGCTACTCACCGCTACGCCACCGTGCCGCCCCCACTTACAGTATTTTGCTTACCGTAAATCATTAGGCGTCACAGAACACGTCAAACGTGGGCGTTTATGACCGCTGTGTACAGCAATAATCCACGTACGGTTCGACAACAACCGAAGGCAGACAGGATGGAGCGGGTGCATCGCGGGATTGTGACAGCTATCGGCAGCCGCTTGGGAAGGCCTTCATCCAGTAGTGGATTGACCATGGCTGTGATGATTTGTCCCGTGTGTGTGTGTGCGCTGCGTCTACGTGTGTGCGGTGTGCGCGCGGTGGTGTGTGTGCCGCGCATTGTGTGCCGTGCGTGTATTGTGTCTCGTCTGGTGCGTACGCGTGTGGTGTGTGGTGTGCGTGTGTGCGCGTGTGCGCGCACGTGTGCGGTGTGTGCGGTGCGGTCAGGTCGTCTATGCGTCGCTGGAGAATCTGCCGCCCGGCAAACATCCGTCGGCTCCTCCGTCGGTGGAGTACGCCACCGTGAAGCCGCCCGCGGCCTCCGTCGCATAACCACGCTCGACGCACCGCGCTAGCCGCACTCACCACTCACCAGCAGACCTCAGGCACCCTGCACGCAGCCTGCACGCAGCCTGCACGCAGCCTGCACGCAGCCTGCACGCAGCCTGCAGACACAGCAACACGACGCGTCACGCACGCACCGTGTCACCCTGCACTGCCCGTGACGCCCTGACCCGTGACATATTGCAACACGTGATCATTCCACGCCTGATAACACTAGCCCTGATATCTCCACACGTGATCAATCCACACCTGATATCCCGACACTTTCAGGACTACGCCTGAAATTTGAACACACGATCTATCCACACCTAATATCACTACCCCTTATATCACTACCCCCGATAACACTAGCCCTGATATCTCAACACGTGATCAATCCACACCTGATATCCCTTTACCCGATAGTTATATTTGCCCCGTGAGGCCGTCGTGACCACTGTATATGGGACGTGAGACATGGCATCCCATGAATATTTTGATCTTCCGTTTTTAAGTGAACCGCGTTATTGTTCAATGTTACGTGTTATTACTTCATTTTATAATTTTACAGTTAAGATTGTTTGTTTTTTTTCTAAAAGTCTTGATTCTAAATGTACATTTCTGATTGGTGGGAGTGCGGTGCCGCGGGTAGATGTGGCGACGATCCTGGGAATCAACGCTTCGTTTGCTGCCTTGTGACAATCGTGACCTGTTGAACCCCAACCCTCGCCCCCTGCCCATCCCATCCCTAACGCGGACCGTCATCTTGTTTAAAGTGGGGTGGGGGGTGGACGTGAGTGACCGATAAACTCTAAAGGAGACTTTGAACGTGAGACGGAGTGAGTGATGGCGCGTTCTGCTCTCTCTCTCCGGCCTGTGTGAGAGAGGAGACGCCATGGCGCCAATCGCTTAACTCATTTCGTATTTGTTCCTACATGTGGGTTTTCGCCGGGCACTCCGGTTTCCTCCCACAGTCCAAAGACATGCTGCTGCATTGGTTAATTGGCCTGCTGACTGAAAATGCCCCCGGTGGCCTGTGATGGACTGGCGTCCCATCCTGGGTGTAGCCCTGCCTTGCGCCCTTTGTCTGCCGGGATAGGCTCCGTCTCACCGCGACCCTGTACTGGGGTTAAGCGGTTTCTGACAATGACAACGAGATGCGTGAGAAAAGGAAACACACGTTCGTGGTCAATTAAAGGGGCGATCACGAGACAGCTGCACCAGGATGCAGTGTGCTGCACGGTTTAGACAGAGCCAGGCTGACCGGCCGATACGTCCGGGTGCGGCCTCGAGTGGACACGGCGGCGATGCTCCCTCACGGCCTCACGGCCTCACGCCCACGGTGGTGACCGGTCAGCGTCTCTTCTTCGCCACCGTCGTGTTGGACCACTCTGCTCGCGACCCTCCTCATGACCCCCTGACCCTCCAGTGCTCGCGACGGGTGTCTGCTGATTGGTGGTTTGGTGTCTTGGCGGCGCAGCCACTCTGCTGGCCCCTGCTGTGTTCCGACATGATTTGACGGCCGGTTGTCTTCCAATTAAATATATATTTTATGCTACATTTTACTGGCGAGTTGTAAAGGCGTTGCTTGCTCGATTTACGTCAGCGTGACACCCACACGACAGACGGGTACGTCCGGCCGCGGAGATGGAGCGATGACATCATCTCGCGCCGAGGTGCTGGGTGGATTGTCACCCTGGGTGGATTGTCACGCTCTGGGAATGACGCCGAGAGACGGGAAGAGAAGAACACGTGCATTAGGGAACATTAGCCAGTCAGACATCACGTTGTTTAGAGAATGTCTCGGGCACGACGCCTCCTCAATCAATGAGTATTTCTTTAATTGTGGGAGTAAACCGGAGAACCCGGAGGAAACCCACGCAGAACAGGGAGAGACTACACAAACTCCAGAGAGAAAGGCGGGAAGCGAACCGCCTCTAGCAGGTAGGGGCCTTCTTTCTGTTAGACGCAGATGTTATCTGTGCACCACCCTGCCGCCCAGATGTCCGCTTAACATGTGCAAAACCGGTTTCAACAATGTCTCGTCGGCAACTCGACAAGCTTGAACCGCTGCTTGTGAACTATCCGATGTGTATTCGGAAAGGGTGCTGTGTGTTAGATAAGGGCTCCTATTCCAACGCAGAATCCTATAATTTATAACTAATTAGCGGGTTAACAAAGGGCGGTGAGCGAGTAAATGAAAGACGGGTACACCAGTAAACTCTGACCCTATGGGTAATGTTAGTGTTAGGATTAACCTTAGCGCCACGTCAAACACCGCATTGTAATAAAGCTGGGTTCTGTTAGAGGTTAAGCTAAAGGTGTTTCAATGGATGGGCAGCAACACAATGGGGACTGGTTAATGAGTGGGTGATTCATCAGCTGTGGCGTTGGGGGCCTTATGAAGTAATTAACTTTTTGTCTGTGGGGGCAGTATATCTGTTAGCTTCGAGACAGGGGCGGGGTGGTGACGCGGTGAGGCGCGCTGCCGTCTCAGCTAGAACACCCGGGTTCGAATCCCAGCTCGGGTGCTATTCTGTGTGGAGTTTGTATGTTCTCCCGGTGTCCGCGTGGGTTTTCGCCGGGCACTCCGGTTTCCTCCCGCAGTCTAAATACATGCTGCTACAGAGGTTAATTGGCCTGCGGACTAAATTGTTCCCGGTGCCCCGTGATGGACTGGCGTCCCATCCTTGGTATAGCCCAGCCTTGTGCCCTGTGTCTGCTGGAATAGGTTCCGGCTCACCGCAACCCTGTACAGGATTAATCGGTTTCTGACAATGGATGAATGAACACTGCGGCTTTAAAAAGGCGTCGAATAATATTCACTATGTTAGGTGACATTTCGTGCCATGCACCTTCATACCACATAAATCATTATGGGTAATACCCCTGCCTTGCGCCCTGTGTCCGCCGGGATAGGGTCCGGCTCACCGCGACCCTGTAGTGTAGAACCGGACCCTATCAATGGATGGTATCCGCTTCATCCTTTGCAGCGTAGCGGGACGGGGGGTGCACTAATTGGTTGGGAGCTCCACTAATTGACTAATTGATGAAGCCCTTCAACCTCCTCCTCCCACGAGACGCCCCGCCCCCCGTCCCCCCCGTGACAGCTGCAGCTGCACGTGTCTCGGGGCATCGGAAGATATTTGAACTTTAGAATTGGGACACACAAATACCAAGGTTGGTGACGATTTTCTGAACCGGTCCTGGGGCTCCCCTAGGTCGACTCAGCCTGAAATAGGTACTTAGTGCGGTGTGTAAACATTGCCACTAGGAAGGCAAAGGCGGCCGGGCGTGGTGCTGGCCACCCACCCCCTCGTGTGCCGTGTCGGCCTTCATAGGTGCTCGCTAACGGCACTTGCTCCTAAAGTCTGTTAAGGCTATACGGGGGATCTTTGTCTTTATTGCGTACCCTTTGTGTACGGCACACGCGTGCTCTGTGATTGTGTTGTGAACTGCTTGTTCAGTACATATAGGGGCTGTGATTGTGTACTGTACGTGTGTATTGTGTGAGCACTGTAACTGTGTTGTTGCTGCGCTCGCCTCTGGGACATGTGCCCATACGCGCGATCGGAATGTGGATTCGGCCAACAACGTCCGCGTTTTAACCCCCTTTACCGCGTGAATGGATGAGTCCACCCACCACAAACTTGACGCATTGGAACGCACCATCTTGAAATAATGGGAGGATATTTTTATGGGGGTGTGGTCGCCACTGCCGTAACCAGTTAGGATGGAATCTCCCCTATTGACAGAAGTGGGCCTACCTGCCTCCCCTCAATATCAAGAGTTTGGAATCTCCCAATTTAATATGACGAAGGGGGGATTGGAATGTGGGTGTTGTCACACTGCTCCAACCAGACCAGGTGGACCCCCCCATCTCCCACCTACGTTAAGTGTTTTTAGAACCTCCTATTTTAACAAGCTCGGACGTAATGGAATGTGGGTTCGGTCACTTGTTCATGCTCTCACAAGAAGGCACCCCATTTCCACCCACTACGGGTGTGGACTCGCCCATCTTCCGACAACGTCAAGTGTTTTGGAATGTTCCACTATCACACGTGGCGGGAAGGGGGGGGGAATTATGGTAGATTGATTTGGAATCTATACTGATGTGTGATGAGAATTGCTCGCAGGAGTTGCTCTATTGGGATAGCCGTGTCGAGCGGTCGTCCTCCACACTCGACTTCGCGACGCAGTTCTCCTCCCACGACGGAGGGATCACCAGGCTAATGAAATAAGTAATACATAATGAATTAAATACATCAGTACAATGAAATATTAATTAGCATTTAAATAAAAACACACGTACATCCATGACTGTCAATAAACTGCTAGATGCGATTAGACCATACCTTACCACGTTAGTCATTAATACATTATGAGCATGTATAAGGCTGGTCCAGATGTCCTGTGACCCCCATTTAATTCTCTACAACGTAATATTATTCTAACCCCATAGATGTATAATGTGATGTTCATCCAACCATCCATTGTCAGAAACGGATTAATCCTGTACAGGGTTGCAGTGAGCCAGAGCCTATCCCGGCAGATGGGACGCCAGTCCATCAGAGGGAACTTGAGTCCGCAGGCCAATAAACCGATGCAGCAGCATGTATTTGGACTGTGGGAGGAAACCGGAGTGCCCGGCGAAAACCCAAGCAGACACGGGGAGAAAAGATGCAAACTCCACACAGAAAGGCACCCGAGCCGGGATTCTAATGTGCTGCTGCATAGGTTTATTGGCCTGCGGACTCAATTTCTCCTCGTCGCTGCTG
>JAZEWU010000026.1:7056160-7070534 GCA_036362915.1 Geotria australis | reverse complement strand
CCCCCCTCACCGCACCTCACGTGACACGCGTGCCTGAGCGTGTGCACACGTGTGTGGATGCGGTGTGTAAACATCGCCGCTAGGGAGACCAAGGCGGCCGGGCGTGGAGTTGTTGGCCACTATCCCCCCGCGTGTGCCGTCCCGGTCTTTATAGGTGCTCCTCGCTAACGGCACTTGACCCTACAGTCCGTTCAGGCTATACGGGGGATCTTTGTATTTTGTGCACGAGTCCAATGTGTGCCCCACGCGGGGAGCGGTGGTGCAGAGTGGGTCACACGCCGCGCTGTAAACCCTGCTTCCTAAGTTCAGTTTCCACCCACGGCTAACATCAGTGGCGATTGAAAATCGAATCTGCCCCGGGCCGAATGTAAACATCAACACCGGGGAGACGTGTGGTCTGCCGTGGCGCTGGCCACACCGCAAACACCCTGCCGACCTTCACAGGTGCTGAGAATTGCTCTTAAGAGTTGCTCTTTCGTGATAACCGTGTCGAGCGTTCTTCCTCTCTCATTCGCGACAGTTTCGCATCCCATGTTGGAAGCAATATGGTATAGCTGAAAGAAGTTCTAGCTCAACCATTCACCAGTCTGACTAACCCGTCAACGTTGGGGGTGATGGAGAGAGCAGGAAATCTCGACACGGCTATCCCAAAAGAGCAGGTCTTAAGAGCAAATGTTATACATCGAGCCGTGAAAACCTACACCAATACAATCATCGGTATTTTGTATTTTATTTACGTATCCCAGTGTTTGTAACTGACTAAAGTAATTGACAAGTGCATACGCAATGGGCCAGAGGCTGGGCAGTCTCTGTCAACACATTCATGTCCTCGCAAACAGCACTTGCCCCAACATTATGGGCAACTTTTTTTGCGAGTGTACATATAACGTTTCAAGGACAATCCATATATATGATCATAGAATACTGTGTGTATGTTTTTGCTACAAGCATGTATGGCTTCTTGCAAACTGGACCCTTTGCAAAAAAAATGTGTCCATTTGGTGTTTTAAGATCTTAACACTCGTCTCATTGGCAGAAAAGGTGAAACCTTGTATATTTCACACTTGCCCCACCACACTGTGTGTTCAATGTTGGGGGGGGCTGTGTCTGCGTGCGTGACCAGGACTGGCTCTTCCTCACACGATTCTGTTTCCTGACCGACTTCGGGAAGATGGAATTCCTCTTCCGCTACCCAGAGGTGAGTGGTCCCGCTGTGTCCTTGGCGTGTCCACCCCGTGTGTCCACCCGGTGTGCCCTTGGCGTGTCCACCCCGCGCGTCTTCTCCGTGTCCACGCGGGACAGTGGGCTTGTAGCCGAGTCCATCTCGAGTGTCTGTGGGGAGCCGCGACGGTGGCTGATTAATATTAACGAGCACGCTCGAGCGCGCGAGCCCCGCGGGGTCGGCGGGAGCGATGTGCGTGTCGCACGGGGAGCGGCGGCGCAGCAGTTAGCGCGCTAAACCCGCAGTTCCACCAACGTCGGTGACATGCCTGAGCTCCCCGATGAGTTTCTGTGGCAGTGTGCCATCGTTAGCACTGGGGAGACAAAGGCGGCCGGGCGTGGCGTTGGCCACACCGCCCGCTCGTGCGCCGTGCAGGCCTAATTAGGTGCTCGTCAGCACGGCGTGCCTCAACAGACTGTTAAAGACTGCTTTGGGTTTTCACAGGTCGATATATGAGATTTGCTATTAAGAGCTGCTCTGTCGGGATAGCCGGATTAAGCGTTCCTCATCCTTTTAATCGTTTTGCCTCCCACGGAGGCATCACCGGAAGCCTGATGATGTGGGAGGCGAAACCTCGCGTAAGAGAGAGGAGAAATGCTCGACAAGGCTACCCCGAAAGAGCAGCTCTTAAGATTAATTCTCAGATTGTTAAAGGCTACACGGGGAATCTTTGTCTCCGTGTTCAGGCGCTCTGTTGCCAGAACGTGCTGCTGTATTTTGACGACCCGTCACAGTGGCCCGCCGTCTACAAGCAGCCCTCGCAGGTGAGTCACCACACAGCTCAACCTCAGCTGCCAACAACAGCAGGGCCTGTATTAAACAGCAAGAAGCTGGCAAGCCAGTCGCTTAACCCAGCGTCCGTTAGATTAGGATACGGGTGGGGATCCTGTGGTGGATTAGGGGAGGAATGTCTCTTCTTCTTCTTTGCGATTCTTCGAAGCACGATGGTCAGCCTCTAATGCCTCTAATGCGTAACAATGTCCGCGCGCGTTACCTTATTGATGATAGTAATTGCGTCAGGGGCCGGCAACCTTTAACAAGTGCTGTGCCAAGAGTTAACTTTTTCAATCTGATTCACGGATCTGTGTGTTGCCATTGAATAGTTTTTCTTTTTACGTCAGAGCTTTCATTGGGTAGCATAATTTAGAGATTGAAGGAGCAGTCAAACAGAGTCAGGTTTTTTTTCAACATTGTTTGCCGTTAATTCGACTTTCATTGCGCGTGCCGCTCGGAATCATCACGCGTGCCACTCAAAATGCCGACCCCTGTTTTAGACACGCTCAAAAAACCCGCCACCAGCCGGAGCCTATCCCGGCAGAGACAGGGTGCAAGGCAGGGCTATACCGTGGATGGAACGCCAGTCCGTTACAGGGCACCGGGGGGAATTTAGTCCGCAGCCCAATTAATCCAAGCAGCATGTCTTTGGACTGTGGGAGGAAAGCAGAGCGCCCGGCGACAACCAACGCTGACATGGGGAGAACATGCAAACTTCACACAGAAAGGCACCCGAGCCGGGATTCGAACTCGGGGCCTTCTTGCTGTGAGGCGGCAGCGCTACTCACCGCACCACCGTGCCGCCCTGTGTATTCACGACCATACAACTTACATCGCCGCGCAAATTCCACGCCTGGTCAAGGACGAGACGCGGATACGGAGGCGCGGAGCCGACCTCAGTGTGGGTATGCCTGAAGGAATAATAATAATAATAGCATGAATAAGTCTTGTTTGAGGCATTCTTCGAAGGTCGATGTTGTGGTGATTCATCAGAGGTGCAGGGGGCGGGGGGGAGACTGTTCCGGGTTGTGGGTGCCGAGAGTTGCGTGCAGCATCGTGGTTTAGCACGCGCCTACGTGTACCTACGCATGTGCCTGTGTGCACGTGCGTGTACCCGCGCATACCCGGTTGGAGAGCCGTGCCCGCCTGTGCGCTGTGAGCAGAGCTGCCAGCAGAAGGAGCAGGTGCTGCGCCCAGAAAACAACCAGGTGATCAACCTGACGACCGAGTACACCTGGTCGGGGTGTGAGGTGAGCTCGCCCCCCGGTGTTCCTGTCAGCGTGCCACTGTGTCGTGTTGCCGTGTTGTTTGTACCAATGCGATGTGTTTCTATGTTGCTGTATCGTTTGTACCTATTGTGTTGCATTGATGTGTTGATTGTACCTATGTGTGGCGTTGCTGTGCTAGTACCTTTGCTTTGCCTTCCTGTGTTGTGTTGTTGTGTTGTTTGTTTGTACCCAGTGTGATGGTTGCTCTTCAGAGCTGTTCTTTCGGGATAGCCTTGTCCAGCGATCTCCCTCTCTCCTTCACGACGTTTCACCTACCACGTTGGAAGCGTCATCAGGCGAAACGTCGCGAGGGAGAGAGAGGGAGATCACTCAGTGACACGGCTATCCCGAAAGAACAGCTCTGAAGAGCAACCATCGTGAATGGAGCCGTGAAAACCTACATCAGTAGCCAGCGTGTTGGGTTGCCGGCACTCTTCCCCCAGGCCGTGGAGGGAATGCTGGAGTGCCGCGGCTCGCGGAGTTTCCGCTCCGTGCGTGAGCGCTGGTGGTACATCGTGCTGAGCAAGTGCGAAGTGAGTCCGGCACAGCAGCAACAACAACAACCGTGGCAGTGACATCACCGCGGCGCTTGTGTCTGGCGTACATTGCGCACACACGCGGCAGCGCTAACCGCTCCGCTATCCCTTCCCTGTGGGGAGCAGCAGTGTAGCGGTTGGCGCACTGCTACGAACCAAATGACCCTGATTCGAGTCCAACTCACGGCCAACGCCATTGATAATTTTCTGAACCAATCCTGGGCCTCCCGTAGGTCGACTCAGCCTCACATGAGTACCTGCTGCAGTGTGTAAACATCGCCACTAGGGAGACAAAGGCGGCCGGGCACGGTGCTGGCCATACCTCCCGCTTTGACTGAGTGCTGGCCTTCACAGCTGCTCGCTAACAGCACTTGTCCCAATGTTCTGATAAGTCTATAGGGGGCATTGTTGGATGTCTATACCTACGTGTGTATGTGTGTGTAGTTGGTAGCGATGGAGCGGTGGTTAGGCTACTGTGCTACGAACCCGGTGACGTAAATTCGATTCCCGCTCACGGCCAACATCAGTGGCATCTTCGTCTTGTCTTGTCAAGGGCGGGGGGTTAGTGGTGGACTTTGAGCTGACGCTGACCAACGGAGACTCCTTCTGGACTCGGCACTTCTCTGCGGACGAGTTCGGTACGGGGCTGGCGACACGCACACGCACGCACGCGCGCACACAGACACACACGCACGCACACATTGAACGACAACAGCCATCATTTGCCACTAAGTTGGGGCGACGTAACCACGGCGCTTGTGCCAGGCAGTGTGTCCTTTGAGGCCATGTGAAGTGTCGAAAGCTCACTGCCAGGAGGTCACAGGACTGGCTCAGATGCCATGGGCTGACTGCCTGAGATGACCGGGAGATGCACCACTTGTGCTCCCGACTGTGTCAACCTGCTGCGGCTTAGCAGCCCGGCGCTCCGCTCCTTGTTGTGAGCACCGCTCCTGTGCCCTTCGCTGTTGTTGGAGGACGACATCCTCCAACTTCCCAGGAGCATCATTCACGAGCCTCCTCCAATCTTGACACCGCTGGTACCACCAAGTCTAATTAGCATTCAAACATGCACCCGCGCATACGCGTGCACGCACAAAAAATACAAAGATTTCCTGCATATGTGCGTGTGTGCCTGCATGCCTGAAGGGGAGCGGTGGCTCAGTGGTTAGTGCTGCGCTAACCACTGGTGCGCTGTGTAAACATCGCCACCGGGGAGACAACGGCGGCCGGGCGTGCTGCTGGCCACCCACCCCCTTGAGTGCTGTGTCAGCCTTCATAGGTGCTACTCACTAACAGCACTTTCCCCAACGGCCTTAAGGCTATGCAGGGGATCTTTGTCTTTTGTGTGTGTGTGTGTGCCTGCACGTACGTGTTTTCAGGAATCCTCCAGGCAGACATCACGTACCTGCTTGTCTTCTCAGCTCTGCTCGCCGTGTCATGCTACTTTGCAGGTGATTAACCATCGCAACAACAACCGCCCTTCGCCACTAAGTGGCGGTGACACCACCACAGCGCCTGTGTCAGGCCACGTGCACTTTGAGGTCACGTGAAGTGCCAAAGGCTTGCTCGCAAGTCACGGGACATGCCCCGGTATCGTAGATTACCTGACTGAGATGAGTGTCAGATGCACCACCACATACAGGCAGAAGAAACTCACCAACGACACACACCACACCCACCTTAATGCAGGTGACTCACATATGTACTAATGCTCAAAAGTGATTTCGCATCTCTTGATTGCAGTCTTACTGAGCCAGTGGTGGAAATTGCACCTTCCTATGGCAGAATGCAGTTATATGTAGACATGATCCATCCATCCATCCATTTTCAGAAACCGCTTAATCCTATACAGGGTCGCGGTGAGCCGGAGCTTATCCCGGCAGACACAGGGCGCAAGGCAGGGGCACACCAAGGATGGGACGCAAGTCCATCGCAGGGCGCCTGGGGAAATTTAGTCAGTACGCCAATTAACCTGGCAGCATGTCTTTGGACGGTGGGAGGAAACCGGAGTGCCGGGCGAAAACTCACGCGGACACGCGGACCTTCTTGCTGTGAGGCGGAAGCGCTACCCACTACGCCACCGTGCCGCTCTGTAGACATGGTGTGAATCGATATACTGATGTTGGTTTTCACGTTTCGCTTCCAACGTGGGAGGCGAAGCATCGGGTGGGAGAGAGGGAGAGCGCTCGACACGGCTATCCCGAAAGAACAGCTCTGAAGAGCAACCATCATGATGTGAATCTACATTGTACTAAACAGACTCACAAAGAGACCCACGGGCTAGCATAGAGAAATGAATTTTCAGATGAAGACCCATACACTCACATGGAGACAGTCTGGGTTCAACTCCGGGTTACTGCCCTCGTTGTGCCTCCCCTCGTTGTGCCTCCCCTTGCACCATGCTCCCTGTGTGCCCCCTATGTACTCCTTATTAGTCGTGTTAACTTGTGATTTTTATAATTTATTTTGTTAATTCGCGGGTTTGTTGTGTCGCAGGAATCCCTCAAAGAGCTTGCAAGCTCACCGGGTATTTTCTGCTGTAATAATAAACATCTATCTATCTATCTTCCGTGCCCCTCTGTGCCCTCATCCCATGAGGGAGGTCTCGCTGCCCCCCCAGCTCACAGGCGGAGGAGCGGGTGTTGATGTGTAACGTTATTCTGCGGTCTCTGCGATCCTGCTCTCACAGACCTGCTGAGGAAGCGGCAGCTCTTCCACTCCACCTACAAACTGTTCATGGCGGCCGCGGGGATGCAAGGCATGTGCACGCACTCGCACGCACACGGGTGTACACATGTGTGCGGGGGTGAATAAGTAGGTAAATGAGTTAGTAGCTGTGTGGGTGAGCTGATGAGTGATTGGGTGGGTGAGTAGGTGAGAGAGCGAATGGCTGGGTGAGAGAGTGAATTGGTGGTTGGGTGAGTGGGTGGGTGGGTGAGTGAGTGAGTGCGTGGTTCAATCAGTACATGGGTGAGCTGGTGACCAGCCTGCTTACCCACATTCCCTCCCCTCCCCCCCTCCACAGTGCTGAGCCTCCTGCTGATGTGCATCTACTGGGGAGGTTACGCACGCACAGGGAGCGGGAACCAGCCAGTGCGCGTGCTGGGTGAGCAAACTCACCCGCACCCCTCAGCACCCGTCTGAGCGAGAGGGCTGCTCTGCTGTGTGTGTGTGTGCGTGGATGTGGATGTAGGCGTGTGTCTCCCTGCATATGACGAGAATGGGGAGCGGTAACTCAGCTACCGCCCCCGCCGGGCTACAAATGCGGCGGTCCGAGTTCGATTCCCGCTCACGGCCAACACCAGTGACGATTGTCTGAACCGGTCCTGGGCCTCCCCTGGCGTGGTGACAAAGGCGGCCGGGCGTGGTGCTGGCCACCCACCCCCTCTATGTCGTGACGGCCTTCGTAGGTGCTCGCCAACGGCACTTGCCCCAACAGTCTGTGAAGGCTATACGGGGGATGGTTTGTGTGCACTGTGCAGGTAAGCTGCTCTTCTCGGCCAGTTTCCTCACCTTCCTGCTCCTGCTCATCCTGCTGGGGAAGGGCTTCACGGTCACGCGGTACGCACACACACACACGCACACCCACACCTGCACACTTGCGCACGCATGGACACACGCACACAAACGCACACACATCAGCATGCAGACGTATGCACACGCAAGCATGCACGCACGCACGCACAATCACGCTAATTTTCATCGCACATATTAGCATGCGTGTCAATGTGTACCACCACGTGTATATAATGAGTAGGTGGAGTAGGGAGCACAGGTGGTGCCCTAGCCAGTCATCTCAGTCAGGCAGCCAATGGCACCTGGGTCTGTCCATGACCTCCTGTCAGTGAGCCTTCGGCACTCTGCGTGATACCCTCAAGGTGCACCTGGCTTGGCACAGGCACCGTGGTGACATCACCGCCACTTAGTGGCGAACAGCGGTTGTTGTTGTTGCGTGGCCTCGCCGCCTTCTGTGCAGGGGCCGCATCAGCCACGCGGGGGTGGTGAAGCTCAGCGTCTACATGACGCTCTACACCACCACCTACGCCAGCCTCTTCATCTACGAGGCGAAGGTGAGTGGGGCGGGGAGGGGCGACGAATCTCCGTTAGTTCGGCATAGAGCGCTGTCCTCCCTCAAACGAGTGGGTTTTATCCGAGTGCTCTGCGTTCCTCGCGTGTGTTTAGAGAACAAAATGTGGAGGACCGCAGAGCTCACGCGCGGCCACGTCGTAACGCGCATCGTAACGTGACATTGGATCGTAACGTGGTCCCAATGTTCTTGCAGAGCGTATATCGTAAAGCGATTTCACCGTACTGTGAGGCCGTCGTAAAGCGAGGGACCGCTCGTACAGGGGATCCGTGTGTGCGTGTAGTGGTTTGACCCGGGCCAGGTGCTCTACACGTACGAGTCCCCCGTGGGCTACGGCCTCATGCTGATGCAGCTGACGGCATACGTGTGGTTCTGCTGCTCCGTGTACCGCACGCTGCAGCGGCACCCCGACAAGCAGCGCTTCTACGTGCGCCTCTTCGTCGCCTACACGTTCTGGTGAGACGCGCGCACGCGGAGACGAACACGGGGACGTACGCGGGGAGAGAGACGCGGAGGGAGACGCGGAGGGCGACGCAGAGAGAGAGAGTTAGCTTGCGCTCCTGGCTCGTTAGGCCTCCCGTGGCTCGTTGCCAAGTCAAGCTTATCGATCATGCACACGAGATACATGGCAGTGAGATGCTTTGTTCCTCGTTTTCGAACTCAACTCTGTGCAAAACAATTATGTGCAATAACATATACAAGCATAACGCCTGATGATGCTTCCAACGTGGGAGGCAAAACGTCGTGAGGGAGTGATGGAGATCGCCCGAAAGAACAGCTCTGAAGAGCAACCATTGTGAATCGAGCTCTGAAAACCTACATCAGAACAAAAAGAAAGTCATGAATACTTTTTGATAACAAGTACAAATGGCGTCTGCATAGACAACGAGTATAGTGACATATGCAAAGCAGCAATGGGGTGGCCTCTGTTTGGCAGTGATCGGTGTTCAGTGTGCACGTTGGCGGTAATGTCCAATGCGGCCCACGTGGCTCGTTAGGGTCGCACGGTTCGTTAGCGTCGTGGCTGCCCCCCCACCCCCTCCCTTCCCCATGCAGGTTTTTTTCGGTGCCGGTCGTGGCTCTGATCGCGAACTTTGTGATGGCGAAATGGGAGCGCGAGAAGATGGTGAACGACATCCAGCTGGGCATCCACCTGTACGCCCACGCCGTGTTCCTGGTGAGACCGCGGCAGACTCACAGAGGCGGCGGCGGTGTGCGTGGGACGAGCGCCCGCTTGCGCACACTCTCAGGATCCCTCGCGCACTTGTTGTGTCGCAGGAACCCTGGAAAGAGCTGCAAGCTCACCGTTTATTTTCTTCTGTAATAATAAATATCTATCTGTACTGATGTAGGTTTCTCACTGCTCGACTCATGACGGTTGCTCTTCAGAGCTGTTCTTTCGGGATAGCCGTGTCACCGAGCGATCTCGGCTCGCTCACCCGCTCGGCCCGCGTGTCGCCCCGTCTCCACCGCCGAGCGCAGGTGATGACGCGGCCGTCGGCGGCCAATCGCAACTTCCCGTTCCACGTGCGCACGTCTCAGATCGGGGCGCTGGGGGTGGCTCTGCCGGGCGACGAGTGTGCGTTTGCGCAGCACGCGTACGGGCCCGGGGCGCGGGGCGGGGACGCGCGGGGGGCCGGCGAGCAGCATCACCACCACCACCACGCCTACAGCAACGGCAACTTCGTGGCCGACGCCGTGGGGCCCAACCTCACCGAGCTGTTCTGCGTCTCCGGCTCCAAGGTTTCTGTCTCATCTCTGTCGCTCCATCTCGTGCCGTCGTCCACGTTCGTCTTACTCTGCTTAGCGCCGTCTCTCTCCGTGTGGCCTCTGTTTTGCCTTAAAGTGTGTTTTTGTCTGCGCGTGTATACGTCATGTGTGTCTGTTAACCCGTGACCTCGTGTTTTTGTGCAGGTTACATGTCTTTGTATATCTGTCTCTATTTGTGCCCGTCTCTGTCTCCACCGTGAATGTGTCTCTGCGTGTCTACGCCTTGGTGTCTGTATTCTGGCTACTATCGCTACGTTTGTGTCTACGCGCGCGTGTCCGAGTGTCTGCACGTGTACCTCTATCTCTCTGTGTATCACTGTGTCCCTGCATCTCCCTGAACGTGTGTGCATGTCTCTGTCTGTCTGTGGGCATGCAGGGTGCTCTGTTTACACCGGGGGAGTCGATGGGCAGCTTTGTGGACCTGGGCTCCCCGGTGGCCGAATCTCCCGATTGTGGGACCCCGAACCCGGAGGGGACACCCGTACGGGGACCGCGCGGGCCCACCAGCCTCCCCGCCTAACGGGAGGCCGTCAGTCGGGGATCCCCCCCCATCGCATGCGTCTCACAGATAACACCCGGAACACAGACAACACTGAGGTTTCAGCAGCGTCCTTTAACCGGCCGGTTTGAGGGTGTTCCTTTAAGGGCTGGGCAACACCGGCGTCGCTTTAAGAGCCAGCCGATGCCAGAAACGCTGGAGTATTTGTGCCAAAAGCGCCGGGCCCTGCGACCCTCGGGGTTTGGGGTTAGGAGGTGAGGAGATCAGGGTGTGGGAGCCGGGTCGTTGAGTTCTCTGAGGGTTCGGCTGCTGGCGCCGTGATGGCAGCGGCCTTCCCTCCTCTGACGCGGCCGAGTGGTGGCCGAGCGAGCGAGCGTTCTGCTGCTCGCCGCGAAGGTTTGCGGTTCGAGGCCGGTGGGCACCCCCGATTAATATCGCGCTGTGCGTTAAGCGTGATGATAACGCGCCGTCCACGCCGCTCACAGCAGAAGCGTGAGACATCCCGTGACGTCGTTCAAGAGCGAGTCGCGCCGTGTGTGTCGGCGTCACGTCCCAAAAATTTACACGTTAACAAAAATATCTTTACATGTAAATTATTCGTCAAATAATCGACCGAAGTCACGCAGCGATACGTCGCTGCCGCCATCCGTGTGCACCGGCGGCCTGGGTGGTTTTGCGATCTCGCGTTCGCTCAGGACCGGGGAGATCCAGGCAGCTAGACGTGGTGTTGGCCACCCACCCGCTTGTGTGCTGTGCTGGTCTAAATAAGTGCTCGCTAACAGTACTTGCCCCAACTGTCTGGTACAGCTACACGGGGGATGTTTGCTTTGGTGGGGATGGTGGTGCTCACAGTGGTACTGCTGATGCTATTGGTGGTGTGCGTGATGCAGATGGTGGTGGGGGGCACTGCTTGTGGTGAGTGATTCCGGTGGTAGTGATAGTGGTGATGGCGAGTATGGTGTTTACAGTGTGTGTGTATGGTATGCGCGTTGTGTGTATCGTCTGCCCGGTGCTGTATGTGGTATGCGCGGTGTGTGTATGGTCTGCGCGGTGCTGTGTGTGTAGAGCGCACCCCGTGTGTGCAGAACGCAGCCGCCGTGTTTGCCTCCCGTCTCCTGCCATCACGCATGCCGTCGGTGCTTTTGTCCGGGTCACCCCGGTAACCAACCAAGTGATGAGCTCGCTCTCACCACACTCACCGTGCAGGGTCGCGCCAGCCCTGACCATAACCATAGCCCTAATCCAGCCATGGCCCTAACCCGGCCATAGCCCTAACCCAGCCATAGCCTTAACCCGGTCATAGCCCCAATCATAACCATAGCCCGAACCCAGCCATAGTGCTGACACAGCTGTGGCCCTCTACCATAACCACAGCCACAAACCCTAACTGTAACCCTAAACCAACCGTAACTCTAACTAACCATAGCTATAACCACAACCCTCAACCCGAGCCCCGACCCTTTATAACCATAGTCCTCGCCTTAACCCTAGCCCTAAACCTAATTGCCACCACAGACCTAAGCTTAACCCATTCTTAGCTTACATTTTGTCTCTAATCCTAATCTTATCCCCAACTCTTACCCCAAAACAGTCATGACCTGATGAGCTTCTGGGCCAGGGTCAACCCGGCCTAGCTCTAGCTCCTGGTATCCCCGTGCCTCCCTGTATCCCCGTGACTCCCTGTATCCCTGTGTCCCCTTCCTGGTGTCACCGTATTTACCTCACATTGTGTCCCCGTGTCTCCCCCACGGTGTCCCCGTGTCTTCCTTGAGATCTGCCTATGTCGAGTACCATTGGTTTCCCTGTATCTCCTTCCCACGGCTCCCAGTGTCTCCCCTGCGGGACCCCGCGGGACCGTTGTTGCTGTGCTGTTTGTTGTCCTCTTACATATCGCGTCTCATTGCGACCACGAGTGTTTTTCTACATCCGCAGTGTTATACTCACATGAGTGCCGTGTGCATGCCGTGTTTCGAACTCGGTCGGTATTTAGTCGCGATTGCAGTATTCGGCGCGGTCGAATCACCCTGCTCGCCGCCCCGCTAGCGCTGCTCGGGTTAATATAATTCGCAGAGTACCCCTCCTATGGGAGATCTTGTTCCAAGCGCGTAACACGTTCTTCTGACGTCAGGATGAAGGCGGAAGAGTGCTTAAGAGGGTTGATGGTACTGTCGTGCAAAAGTGGGAATTTTAAGCTGAAAGTGTTAAATCATTTAAAGGTTTAAGTGTTAATGTTTCAGACGCGTAATTAATAACTGGGAAGTGAAGCTGAACTAACACTTAATTGTCTTGGTGTTCTGGAGCTAAAAGTTGGGCTTGTGAAGAATTCGAACCCTGTACCCTCAGTGCGGACATACATACAAAACACTTGCTCCATTATATATAGATGATAATAATGTTTACCAACTTAAACAGGAACACACACTGAGCTTGACGGACTGGTATTTTTCTGGCGACTTTATGCATTGTATGTTTTTATATGAAACATGTGTTGAACCGAATCATGAGTGTTCACGGGTTGACTCTTGTCCTGGTTTTCCAAGGATCGTCCGCTTGTTTTAGGAGGATGCGGCAGCTGCCATCGTGGGTAATCCTTTAATTCATCCATTCTCACTCCCCGCTTAATCTTGCTCAGGGTCGCAGTGAGCCAGATCCTATCTTGGCGAAAACAGACTGCAAGGCAGGGCTATATGCAGACGCTATTCATCGCAGTGAACTGGGGTTAATTTATTCAACAGGCTGATAAAACTAGGCAGCAGCATCGTGACTTGGAATTTGGGTGGAAAGCGGAGTACCTGGCGAAAACTCACGTGGACACAAGGAGAACACAAACTCCACGCAGAAAAGCACCCGAGCCGGGTTTCGAACGCCGGACCGTGTTGCTGCGTCGGCTGCGCTACGCACTGCACCACCGTGCCACCCCTGCAGCGCCATAATTTTATTTTCTATTTTAGACTCAAACTTTATTGATAAGATTTGTTCACTACCAAGGGAGACCCTAGCAGGAGTGCCAGACTCCAGACCTGTCCACGACCAAGAGAGACCATAGCAGGAATGCTAGACTGCAGATGACAGCTCTAGGGTCCACTGGAACACGCAAACCCCTCCACCACGATGTTACTATCCTCCTTCTTTTCGAATCTTCGAAGCGTAATGGTTATATGACAGTTTCCCATTTCTTTACACAGTTCTTTGCATTTTTATTGAACTCTGCAAGGTCTATCCTCCTGTTGATGTTAATAAATTATCACTTACAGTGCGCCGCGCTCACGGTGGCGCAGTGATAACGCCGCCGCCTCACCGCAAGGAGGCCCCTGGGTTCGATTTACTGCTCGGGTGCCTTTCTGTGTAGAGATTTGCATGTTCTCCCCGTGGGAGCTGACTTACAAATGAACTTATTCCCTAGCGCACCACCCAGCAGATTAATTCACAACTCATTCCCGAGCACAACAACTCGCTGATGCATTCCCAGCCACAACACGTGGCCGAGGGGTCACGTGACGCGCGCCGTCGCCCGGAGACGGCGGACGCCGGCCTTGGCGAACATTCGTGACGTCGCGTCCTGGGATCGAACCCGGTGAGCCGCGAGTCCGGGGGAGCGACCCGCGTGAGGGAGAGTGAGACAAGAGCGTGAGAGAGGAGAGGGTGAGAGAGCGTGAGGGAGAGCGTGAGAGAAGGAGCGTCAGGGAGAAAGTGAGGGCGAGTGACCCGGAGCGAGTAAGGGAGAACGTGGGAGAGGGCGCGTGAGGGAAGCGAGAGAGGGAGAGCGTGAGGGGGAGTCTCGGCGGGAGTCGACGCGGTTGCGGCGATCTTCAAGTTGAAGGTTCTATGTGGAGTTTGCATGTTCTTCCCGTTTCCGCGTGGGTTTTCACCAGGCACTCCGGTTTCCTCCCACAGTCCAAAGACATGCTGCTGCAATAGGTTAAATGGCCAGCTGACTAAATTGCCCCCGGTGCCCTGTGATGGACTGGCGTCCTATCCTGGTTATAGCCCTGCCTTGCGCCCTGTGTCTGCCGGGATAGGCTCCGGCTCACCGCGACTCTGGGTTCACGTTCCCCCCATGAGGCCTCAGTGAGACCCCCTCCCCCGCGGGGCGTGAGGAGCGATGGTGGCTGAGGGAGTTGATTAACGACTCGGGTAATGGCGTTAATTGGCGGGATGCTGATGAGCTGAGGTGCTAATTAACGAGGCTCGATGGGAGGTTGGTGATTGTTGTTGATG
>JAZEWU010000026.1:6867577-6916946 GCA_036362915.1 Geotria australis | reverse complement strand
CCCAATCAGGAGCAGGAGCCCTTTGTCACGGGAGTGCGCGCTGTGTATGTTGATATACGATGATAGGAGACAATACGTTATTCTGGATGTTGCCCTGTCCATTACGATGCCACTTCCAATCTCTCAGGGGCTCCTTGAACGATACATAACAAAACGCAACATGTAATGTACCGGCACGAGCTGCGAACTCCGAGGCTCGGACAATTATCCCGCGTCTCTCTTCATTAAGGGGCAATCGGCGAAGCGTGCGCGCAGTGGGGTGGCATGTTCCCCGCTCTTCAACTCGACTCGAGGCAGCGTGCCGCCGCGCATTGCCGCGCTATTAAACGCAACGCGCGACTGCTCGACATTTCGTAAACACGCAGATGTGTGGACCGCCAGCTGATGAGCGTGGAATGTTTGCGAGTACACTGCTTATAAGCGATGATTCACAACATCGCGTGCCGCATGTCGCCCTTTCGTCTCATGTGTTACAAAAACACCGCCGTCAGTACAACACACAGCATCATCTTCACTGGCTGACTGGCGTTGTTTTAAAACACGAATCGCAACGCACTCGTCACTAAGACGTGCCGCCCATCCCCCCTCTAAATAGGGGAAACAAAGTGTGTAATAGCCGGCTACAAATCAGGCAATGGTGCGTATTGTTTTGCGTTTGTTGACGCCGGCGTTACGAACGCGTGTGAGTTTTTGTTATTATTGGACATCGCGGCTCGCCTCGGAATCACAATTATCTCCCATCTCATCGTCAGAAACGGCTTAATCCTGTACAGGGCCGCGGTGAGCCGAAGCCTATCCCGGCAGACACAGGTCGCACGGGAGGGCTTTACCCAGGATGGGACGCCAGTCCATCACAGGACACCGGGGGCTATTTAGTCAGCAGGACAATTAACCTATGCAGCAGCAAGTATTCAGACTGTGGTTGGAAACCGGAGTGCCCGGCGAAAACCCACGCGGACGCAGGGAGAACATGCAAACTCCACACAGAAATGCGTCCGCGCTGGGATTCGCACCCGAGCTCTTGTCACACTTATTTATTTATCTCTCGCACACAGGAACGAGGGAGGCTGGTTCACCATCACCGCACGGGACCGGTTTGGGTTGGTTACAACCACCACAACGCGGCTTCTTAATGATAAAGGGAGCAGCGGTAATGATCAGCACTCACCCCACGCCCCATGGTCGACACGAGGATGATGCCCGAACCGATGGACGCACAGCAGGCGGCTTGAGCTGGCGGCCTAGTAGCGCGACAGATCGCCACGTGTCTCCTGCTCCCAGGCCACTCTCTCCGCCCGTGATGTTTGAATGCTGTCGGGCCACCGAGGCTGCTCCGCCGTCCTCCCCCACACCTGGGCGCTCTCACCTGGCAAGGCGCGCCGGGTCACGCCTCCTTCTCGGGCACATGACCAATGGCCCCACCGCGTGTTCGACTGCTTCATGACATTGACATATTTTCCTCGAAGGGCGTACGTACGTGCTTTCTTTTTACGCGGCACTTTGTAAATGCACTGCTGGTTGAGGGTCTTGGGTCACACGCCTCTATGGTTCGAGAGAGTGGTTGCGAAATTGCGAAACATCGCTGTGGGAACGCTCCCCGGGCCTGCGTCCCCATCAGAGGTGGGGGGGGGTATAGGGGTCCTCCTCCAGAAAATGTTGAGTTTCTGAGATCAAATTTCTTGCGTTTGTATGACTTCTAAGATGTAGAATAACTATCCAAATGAAAGACCATGCAACCTTTATACGTTCCCAGTGGGATTTCTACTCTAGGAACGGCGTTTCCGGCCCATCCCACCCCTGATTGTGACCTTAATTCACCACGCTTCCAACGTGGGAGGCGAAACGTCGCGAGGGAGAGATGGAGATCGCTCGACACGGCTATCCCGAAAGAACAGCTCTGAAGAGCAACCATCATATAAGTTCAGTACAACAAAGACGTTAGCTTTTTCTGCCGCCTGCTGCCCAAAACACACATGGCCCCAAAGCGATTCATAGAGTCACTCGTATCAATGGGTTATGGCACATTTAACAATAGTATTGATTAAACAACATTGCAATGAGAAATTGCGACCGTAGAGCAATCTATCATATTTCCTCCCAAGTCAAGTAGTTTAATTAAAATGCCAGGTAAAAATCTATCGGGATACAATTTTCTATTTTTATCGGAGACCTGGGGACGTTTAAGCAGAAGCAGTATTCCAAACTTTTATTTTCACGCGCACCTAATGCACGTTTTGTTTGAGGATATATTTTGTGTGTGTTTGTGCATCTTTGTCCGACGGTGCCCTTGGTCTGTGGTGTGAATTTGAATGTTTAATAAAGTATTGGCGTGGCAACATCTGCGCCTCACGCAAAGAATGTTCTTGCCGGAAGCGGTTCGATTCCCACCTCCGGCGCCTTTCTAGAGTTTCTGTGTTCTCCCCCGGTTCTGCGTGGGGTTCCTCCCGGTTCTCCGGTTTCCTCTCACAACTTAAAAAAAAATCACTCATTAATTAATTGGCCGAAAAAATCATAATATATAGGACGCAGTGTGTGACAATATGTTGGCGCCGGCAAACCGCCTGGCTGCCTCCCCCGCCTCTCTGCGTTTTCCTCGCGCCTCTGAGTCGTTCTCTCTTCGAATTAATTACCTTCGAAATGGATAGAATATGTTATAAACAGAGTGTATTATTATTAGTATGTATAATATACATGCCGTTCTCTTCGCGGCCCTTGTGCAGCTCTTTGTGCCCCTCGGGTGAAAGGCGCTATATAAAATGCTATTATTATTATTACTACCATTCACACCAGTTTCAACGATGGGCTGCCGATATCTTACAGCACGTTACTGTACTGATGTCGGTTTTCACGGCTCGATTAATGATGGTTACTCGTCCAAGCTGTTCTGTCGAGATAGCCGTGTCGAGCATATGCAGTAACAGGGTTTCATGTAGGCAGCTATTGCTTCAAGCGGTCGAGGCGACGAGCATTTGCAAGTTGTGTATCGGTGAATGTGTAGCGGCGCCTGCATCTCTCCAATGGATTGAGCTGCCCCAGCACCCTCACCATCTCACGGCATTGATTTCGATCCAGTGAGGGGGTTAAGGGTGAAATGCATTCATTCATTTCAATGCCTGCCATTCCGTGCTTGTAGCCACACAGCCTCCTCGGGTGTCATTTCCATGAGTTATTCCAGCATAAAAAAAATACTGCTCCAGTTCGGATCGATTATTGAGTAAAAAGATGACAGCAGCGTTGCATCTTGTATATTACACGGTATTAAATCTATTGCCATCACAACAGCACACCGCCAGATGCCAAGAAAGGGACTTCTCTGCGGATTTGGCGTCGCAAGATTTCCACCTAGTGGAATCACAAAGACTCTGCAGGAAGTATTTCACGGAAGTCAGCAGGAAGTATTTCACGTGCTCCTTAAAGGAGAGAGTGGTCCAGGGTACTAGCGATGAACGCCACCTCCTTCATGGACGTCAACCGCCGGCCCAACGACTGAAGTCAAAAATAACTTCCTCAGCCATGTGCAGCCTCTAACAACATCTCGAGGGGAAACCAGACTCCAGCTCTGGACGGAAGAGCTTGAGAGTGACCCTCCTGCAACTGGCATGGGAATCCCACCTGCTGAAGACTTCCCTCCTGGCTCAGATGCACCATGGATTCAGTGGAAGACACTCAACCGCCTGAGAACTAGAACGGGACGATCAAAAGATGCTTTGGTCAGATGGGGCTACAAGACCGGCCCAACCACCTGTGAATGTGGAGAAGCAGACCATACTATGGAACACTGCCTTGTCTGTGCTCTACTAAACCAACCTCTGCAGCTCAAAAGACCTTGCGGAGTTCAATGAAAATGCAAGGGGCTGTGTAAGAATATGGCAAACTGTAATTTAACCATCGCGCTTCGAAGAATCGCAAAGAAGAAGAAGGGCCATTCTCAAACAGAAGCTCATTGGTGGCCGTGAGCGGGAATCGAATGCAGGTCCCAGCCACAACGCTACCGCTCCCCACGGCACCTGGGTCTGTCCCGTGACCTCCTCCTGCACTTAGCCTGTCACGGCAGTCAGCCAATGGCACCTGGGTATGTCCCGTGAGCTCCTCCTGCACCTGGTCTGGCACAGCAGTCACCCCGTGACACCTGGGTGTCCAAGACGTGTCACGATGAAGGTTTTCACGGCTCGATGTACGAGAATCAGGCTTCAAAATCCCGATGATGCCTTCAGCGTGGGAGGCGAAACGTCGCGAAGGAGAGAGCGTGAACACTCGACGCGGCTTTCCCGAAATAACATCTATGGAGAGCCAAGACATCACAATAAATCTGGAACGTCGTTGGGCCATCGTTGGTCCAAATATTCTCACCACATGGCGCCAACGCTGGCACCAATGGTGGGCACGGTTACTGTCTGCTGCCCACCAAACTAAAATCCAGCTGAGAACTATTCTGGTTATGTCGTGCGTCGAGGAAGTCAGAGTGCGTGCCGTGTGTCTGCGAGTGGAGCAGCGCGAGCCATGAAATGTTAGCGCGCTACGGACGAAGGCTTATTTGAAAGAGATGGATTGTTCTGCTGCCAGTAATGGGACTGGGAGGCAGCAGATATGGCAGACGCGCGGGGCCAAGGCCAGGGCAAGGACAACCTAAGGGCATTGGAACAAGGATTATGCTAAATAGGCTGGGAAGACGAATGTTGTATTGCCGAGCACATCATTCTGTGACATAAGTGATGTGCTTCTAGCCCTCTCCGTGTCCATTCGTCTATGTCCGTGCTTCCGTATTTCAGGGTCTTGAGATTCGATCGCGTTTAGATTCTTTGTAAAATCTACATTGAATGATTGTATTGTAAAATCCCATATAATATTAAATAACTAACAGGAACCCAATACAAACCACGTTCGAGTACAGTTTGTTTTCTGCTATACAGGTTGTATCTAAATTCCTGTATAATGGAGTAGTGTCACAGCGGTGAGTGTCATTTGCCCTATGCATCTGGCCATCTGAGTTGAATTCCTGATATTTGTTTACATCAGTGGGTTTGAATGCCGGCTCGGGGACCTTTGTGTGTGGCGTTTGCGTGTTACGCCCAGTATCCGTGTGGGTTTTTGCCGGTAAGTACGGTTTCCTCTCACCGTCCAAAGATATCCTGCGGACTAAATTGCGTCCAGTGCCCTGCGATCGACTGGCGTCCCATACTCGGTGTAGCCCTTGCCTTGTGCCTTGTGTCTGGCGAGATAGACTCTGAAAATTATGTTGGTGTTTGGTATGGTAGTTTGATTAGGGTTGTATATGGCAACTGGTGTGTGTCTAGTTTAACTTGTAGTTGAGGTCTCCACTACAGTGATCAATTTATAGCATTGGTGGAATGGTGGACGCCTGATTTTAATTGGAAATTATTTATTTTATAATACCGTATAGTTTTCTATAGGGTTAGGGTTCGCTGTCGGTGCAATGTGTGTTTGATTTGTATTTGAAATGTTGGAAATGTTGCACTTGTTTCCTCTCAATGATGAATAGGCCACCGTTAATTTGTTTCATGTTTTCCCCCGTCGCAATGCACAACTGTATTTTTCCGTGATCACATAACCCGAGTACTGATGAGCTCCCCCCCTCACCCCCCTCCCAAAGACAAAGATCCCCCGTATAGACATAGCCGGGACTCGAACCCGGGTGGTCTTGCTTTGAGGCGCCACCGTGCCATCCATCCATTGTCAGAAACCGCTTAATCCTGTACAGGGTTGCGGTGAGCCGGAACCTATCCCGGTAGACACAGGGCGCAAGGCAGGACTATGCCCATGAAAAAAAAAATTGTTGCTGATTTTCCGTGCTCTGTCGTTGTTCACATGTCGTTCTCTCCGCAGCTTTGTGCAGCGCTTTGTAATCCTCGGGTGAAAGGCGCTATTTAAATGTTATTATTACTTGTTTATTTGATCAATTACGTGCAATGATGTGTGTAAATATGTTTTTGTTTAGTTAATTTTAATATGTGTATTCATTAATAATAATTTCAATTTATATATCGCCTTTCACCCGAGGGTCACAAAGCGCTGCACAAGGGCCGCGAAGAAGACGACATGTCAACAACGAAAGAATACATTTGACAATTCACATGTTTGTTGTGTCAATGCAGGAATCCCGTACAGAGCATGCGCGCTCACTGGGTATTTTTCTGCTGTAATAATAAACATCTATCTGCGACCCTCGGGTGAAAGGCGCTCTATAAATGCTATTATCTATCTGTATCCAATACTTGAGGGAGGGGGGGGGTCTCCAGGCAACCCGTGTGTGGGGGGTGGGGGGTGCACGGGATGGCGGCGCGTGACGTCGCGCCTATAAAAGCGATGTCACCGAAGTCACGTGGCCCGCTCACAAAATGGCGACCACCCCCGAGGAGACTCAGGTAAGCGGGAGGGAGACGCGGTGAGGGAGAAATACCGACAGGGCACCCGGGGTGGGTGTAAACACGGGGGGAAAGACAGCGGCGGGGTGGGGAGAGTGCCGCTCATAACGGGGTGAGCGGCACAGCTCCGGGGAGACGGCGGTGCGCGGTTGACTAAGACCGGCGCTGTGCACACAGGCATTATGATGGCGAACGCATGTCCAGAAAGAGTGTTGCTTCACGTCGTACACAGAAGGCGATGGAATGCGCTGGAATGCGCGTTGGTTTCACATTCATTGCCATCGCCGCACCCAGCTCCGCCGCGTGGGTGTGTGTCGATGAAAGCCTGCCTTGTCTCCGGAGGGAGGTGATACCGTTTAGCGGTTCCTGACACACTTGATCAGCATTGTCAGCAGTGCCCGCTTCAGCGAGTGTTGGGGTCCCGGGGAGCCGCGCAGCCTATCCTGGCAGACACCGGGCGCAAAGCATGGCTATACAGTATAGGACGCCAGTCCATTGCAGCTCACTGACGGATATGTGGTTAACAGGCTAATTAACTTTCATAGCAGCAGCACGTCTTTGGAGAGTGGGATGAAATCGGAGTACCCGCCATGCGGTCTGTGCGAACGAAACCAGACGTATGTGCCTCTAGGCGGGACCACGTGTCTTACTGTCGGAAAGACCAAATGGCCCCGTGTTGGGCCAGCGTTTGTCTATGTGGCTTTGTGCTGCTATGTGTAGGGTATTATATATGTGTGGCTTAATGTGTTGCTGTGTCTCTATAAGTACGCTGCTCTGGTTCTCTCGCCCATTAGGTATGTGGTTGTATAACGGAGCCCATGTGTGTGTGGAGGAAATGGTGTGTGCGTGTGTGTAGGGGTGCGCCACGTGTCCCTGTGTATCTCTAAAGCAGACCTTGTCAGTGGCTTTAAGAGAAACCCGCGTGTCTGGGGGAGGAGACCGCACTGATATATCTCCGGGCAATGGGAGCCGAGGTACCGTTATTCTCATCATCATCGTCAGAAACGTCTTAATCCTGTCCCGTTATCCTCGGTCCCAATAGCCTGTAGCAGTGGCCTCCCAGCCTCCACTCCATGTGTCAAGACGGGTTCCAGTGTCGGTGAGAGGAGGGGTCGAGACTCGAGCGGAGAGTTAATTTTACACGGGCACGCCGGCCACACGCCTTCTCGCCTGCCCGCGTGTGTTGGGGTGTGTGTGTGATAACCCGTGTGTGTGTGCGCGTTATGCCATGTGTGTTATGTGCTGTATGTGTGTGTGATATTTTACTGGAACGAGCTATTTTGGTCGCGGTGAGGCGCACAGCTATCCCTGAGTATCTTGAGGCTGCCCGCCCGCCCGCCCGCCGGGACGCCTGGGGCACTATGCCCATGTGCCGGCTCAAATTCAAAGTTGGGGTTTGGGAGAGAGAATGTGTCCACCCGAGGTTTCCGAGTAGAAAAAAACCCGGCCGCCGGTAAACAGAAAGTAATGAGAGGCTGTGAAGTGTTAATGGAGCAGACGGAGTGAATTTACAGTTTGCAGTGAAACCCGACGAGGAAGAACAAGTGAACCAGAAGTTATAACTCGGGTCAGATGAGTCATTGTGACTGAGATGTAGGGGGGGACCCGGCATGCTTGGTTTGGACCGGTCACTACACGCAACGACTGCAAGCACGGGACGCTGGTGGTCGAGACAGGTGGCAGCCGAAGGAGCGATCACGCCGCCATGTGTAATCGTAATGAGGTTGGGTTCGTAAAGATGACGGTCTGGTTCCAGAGACACGCGCTTAGATGACGAATCGTTCGCCTCGCGTGACTGAGGGAATGGCGACGTCTTGGATCTTCGGGGAGGGCCCTCATCCAGCGGTGGATGGGTCATGGCTGCTAATCATGATGTTGTGCTCAGACGTTAGAGCGCGGGTAAGAGAATACGAATATAAGGGAGTGGAATTGGGCAGCTTCGAGGCACCGTGGGGGTTTTAAATTCGGTGCGGCCTTGGGGTCACTCCCGAAATTGAAATGGGGCCCGGTTCCATCAGTTGAAATTACAGAGGGGGATTGATCGTCCACGTTATTAACGGCGAGAAGAATGGGCCCTTGTGTTGTGGAGCAGTTTGCTCCTCGCGTACTCGGGGCGGCCGCGTGGGGGCGGTGTGGCCAAGCAGAGAGACCAGCAGCCACCCAGAGAAAGAAGGCTCCTGCCAAGGAGGCTTTAGAGTTTAGAGCAGTGGT
Organism: Geotria australis; assembly: GCA_036362915.1. Classification (NCBI taxonomy): domain Eukaryota; kingdom Metazoa; phylum Chordata; class Hyperoartia; order Petromyzontiformes; family Geotriidae; genus Geotria; species Geotria australis. The sequence continues at coordinate 6,908,352 of JAZEWU010000026.1, read as the reverse complement.
TCTTAACCTGGGTTCGATCGAACCCCAGGGCTTCGTTGAGTCAGTCTCAGGGGTTCGGCAGGGGTCAAGACACACACAGTATAGCCCGGTTCACGCTAGCAATGTCGGGCCGTTTTTGTTGGTTTTGTTCTTTGAACACAGTGATTTTGTGTGCAACTGATGCATGGTTCATTTTGTGCACTAATAAAATATATACCTACGTTTTGAAGAAATCATATTTTATTTTTCCAATTACGAAGGGTGAATGCACTGATGAAGCTTGCAGGGTTCAGTACCTCCAATAAGGTTAAGAACCACTGGTTTAGAGTTTAGAGTATTTGCGTTCCTCAAGTCGAATCTCTCTTGAGTCTGCAGTCATCCCAATGGCAGGACCTTCTTGAAATGTCTTGACTCGTTTGGGCTTTTTCTTGGGTAAGCATAAAGCGGGGTTCTCAACCTCCTGCACCTCACGGGCCACTGGGCTCACCTGGGTATGCTCTCCACGCACCCCTAGGTGACATTCGCGTCCCACTGATGGGTCGCGACCCACCAGTTCAGAATGGCGGATATAAAGGAACTTGAAGGTGTAATCAGCGCTGTACTTGTTCTGACGGCACTGTCCAGTTCTGTGAAATGTAACCGTTCTTCGTTCGGCCGATAGATGGCAGTACTCCATGTCACCACCTCGTTATGCGTTGTCTGTTTTCTCCTATGAACTCGGTTTTTCTTTCCTACCATATGCCTCATGGCGTTTGCCAAGCATCCCAATGCAGGTTCTTCCTGGAAATGCATTGAGACTCTTTAAAGCTTTACTGAGTAAATGATTGACATGAACTAGCTGACACTCGAATCTATGCTGCTGTTGTAAAGACACGGTATTGTGAAAAGACACGTTATTGGGGGTCAAGGTAGAAGCGTTCACGTCGCGATCCCTGTCAGGTAATACTTGGTATTGCCTGCGAATTCTACCAAACACTTCGAAGCCGAGCTGAAAGACAACGATGTCCAGAAGCTGACCATCGTGCTTCGAAGAATCGCAAAGAAGAAGATTGTGAAATCTAACTGCTACTTCAGTCAACGTCCTATACCAATGACAAGTGGCTTTTGTCAAGTGAGTGGGCTTGGGCAGAACACCTCGCTAACGGGAAGGGATGTTGGCCGCTGGGCGAAACTTAATGACAGATAAAATAAGCCCGAGGCGACATCCACCTTGGGGGGGACGAAATCCACTCTTGTGCAGCTGCTTCACGAATTACTCCATGACCGTGAGGGATGCCCACAGCTTGTGGAAGCCTTCATCCAGCAGTGGCTATAGATGATGGCTTTAGGACTTCTCAGCCTTGCCTATTGGGGCACATGTGTTTCAACGCTTAATGTAGTTGGTCAATTTGAATAAAAAGCCTGTTGCAAGGAGGCGAAAGTCCAGACCGTATCTATTTTACAAGCAAGCGAATGACGAACTTATGACGACTTCACCCAAAATGCACCTGATCTTGTCGCATGTCAGAATCAAAGCAAGGTTGAGCCTGGACAAAGCTTGGATGGCCACCACCAGGCAAGAAACCGAAGTTATAGGTTTGGGGGTGTTGTGGACAGCAGACGGCGGTGTAGCGAAATCCATTGTTAAAGTGTTCCCAGCTTTATTCAACACCGAACAGTGCGGTTTCAAATAACCGACCACTACCCGCACGGCATGGGGGAACCCTAATCCAGCAGCAGATTATTCAAAGGGCTTTCCATGGAAGAAACACCACTTCTATTACTCCACTCGTAACTCGAGGCGCTTGACACATCCTCATGTGCTACGCGTGTCACCGTGGGCCGCCGCTCACTTCTAAGTGGAGATGACGTTCCAGATAAAGGTGTGGAGAGTGCACATTCCACGATTAAATGTCTCATCTCATTACCAGAAACCGCTTAATCCTGTACAGGGTCACGGTGAGCCGAAGCCTATCCCGGCAGACACGGGGCGCAAGGCAGGGCTATACATATGATGGGACGCCAATCCATCACAGGGCACCGGGGGGGGGGGGCAATTTATTCAGCAGGCCAGTTAATCTATGCAGCACCATGTCTTTGGACTGTGGGAGGAAACCGGAGTGCCTGGCGAAAACCTACGCGGACACGGGGAGAATATGCAAACTCCACACAGAAAATCACCCGAGCCAGGATTCGAACCTGGGTCCTTCTTGCTGTGAGGCGACAGCGCTACTCACCACGGCACCAAGCCGCCCACGATTAAATGTATCTTTTTTTTAAAGCCCTCGCTCGACAAGACATTTGTGTGAAATCGAGTCTCTGGGCTGAACACGAAATGTGAGGCTGGCTCCGACATCCTTAACGCAGCTCCCAAGGTCCTGCGTGACACGGCTCGGAGCGTGGCGCCCGTCATTTGCCCTTGCCTTGCCCTATGAATAAAATGGCCACAAATTAGCCGTATTTGAGACTCCTTGCTCTGGAATGACCTGCTGTGTTTTTTTTTACCCTTTAAACTGCACTGCGGTGATATCTCCCGTGGCCACGGAGTTCCTGAGTGCCTCGATGTAGATAATCTGGTGACAAGTGGCACAGCGATCCCCGGCCACACGCCGACGGTTACTCGAGCAGCCTTGGTGGAGGCTGAAGTAACAAAATGGTGGTTTTATAAGGGCGGCGGATTAATTATTAATTTAGTTGTTGCAGTATATGTTTTACCCTTGGCAGTGAACCACTCTGCGTGTTTACTCTTCCCCCATGATGGTTACAACAAACACTATGCACATTGTACGCTCTTGAGCTGTTTTATGACGTTTGTACTTTGGTGTTATTTTTCCAATTTTTTTTCCAATCCCTCCCACCCGCCGTATTTTCATAACACTCTCTCTCTCTCTGGGCTGCCATAGCTCCATTCAAAAACTGCACTCATTCGTCACTAACACTCGTATGAACAGAAGGAAAAATAAAATTATTGTGCAGGACATTTGGGGAAATGGCCTTTCTTATCAAAGCAAGACGCGGGCGCTCGACAGGCGTGTGAATGCCCGCAGTGTCGCCACTGCCGTCATTGCAGCGTCACAATTATTGTATTGCTCCATTCATGTTCACGCACAGGGACCTATTCCGATAGTTTTACAGTGGTGCATCCGAATGCTTTAAAATACATTGGGCGGCAGGTTGGCTATGTAGCGGTAACAGAAAGAAGGCCATTCCCGAGGCAGTTCAATTCCCACCTCGGGCACCTTTCTGTTTGGCGTTTGTGTGTTCTCTCCCTGTTCTGCGTGGGTTTCCTCCCGGATCCTCCCATAACTGGAGGGCGTTTGTGTGTTCTCTCCCCCTGTTCTGCGTGGGTGTCCTCTGGCTTCTGCGGTTTCCTCCCACAACTAAAAAAGCATTTAATCCATTAGCCGATAACATCATAAAATGCGGGACACAGTGTCTGGTAAATGTTGCTGCTGGCTAACCCCGTGTCTGCCTTCCCCCTCGCCGCTTCTCCTGCGATTTGTTCGCGCGTCCGAGTCGTTAGGTCCCTCTTCGACATTGAACGAATATGCGCGGCATGTTTTGAATTGTTATGTTTATCAGCCTTCTGGCAAAGTTGATGGTCTTATAGCCAGGATAGCTAGAAATGTGCAGATGTTGTATTTCTTTAAACCGCTTGATGGCCAATGGAGCTACGGTTCTTTTGCAGATAAAACTTTAGATGATTGCAACAAAGTCTCGGAATCTTCATGTTTTTACGTCTGGCACTGACCATGGTGTGCGGACAGGGCCCATGCTGGATCGCTTCACGTTCACAAAGCATCGCGTTGGTAGTTTGGAGCTTGCGATGATAATGATGATGGACCCAAGTAAATCTCACTAGTGATGACGATGCACTGTATAGTGGCCCTTGGGAATTTATGAACGGGGTGTTAAAAAGACACTGCTACTGAACACCGCTGTGTGTAATGTGCCGTTTGTCTCGTTGGGTACGTCGAGGGAAAGTGTCCGTCGGTAATTTTACCTGACCAGCTGAGCACACAGCCACAGGTTAAACATTGGTGAGGTGAACCGGATAGTGCCAAACTCTCTCCAACGTGATCAGGAACGGTCTCTTCATAAAGCTCGCTGGGATGGATTTACTGAACTCGTGATTCATAGAAAGTATGGAATCGGTGCACCGCTCTCATCTTACTGCCACCTAGGATATGGCCACGATAAGGAATATTGGCTTTAAAAAACGTTGCGTTTGTCCACGAACAGAATGGTTGTCATGTGACGTACGGTACAAGTCACAATCACGCCTTATGCCTTCCACAAATCACCTTTCGTGTGCAGTACGATTATTATTATTTCCAGTGTGCACGCACTTTCGTAATTGTCATCACTTGCAGGAAGAGGTCTAATTGGTTGGTTTGATGGTAAGGTTTACTTTTAAAAACGGAACTTGTGTGTGTGTGTGTGTTCAGATTTGTGTTCAATCAGAAAGGAGAACGTGTGGATTCGAGAGGTAGAGGTTTAACACATTAATTAAACCGTTAAGAAAAGTGGACTGAGCGGGATGCATTGCAAGACGTAAGGGATGGCTGATGGTCAAGAACAATGATGGACTGACAGCGAAATAATGTAATTCCATCTATCCGTTATCAGTACAGGGTCGTGGGGTACTGGAGCCTATCCCGGCACACACGGGGCACAACGCGGGGCTATACCATTCAATACATCACAGGACACTTGGGGAAATTTAGTCAGGCCAATTAGCCTAGGCAGCATGGCTTTGGACTGTGGGATGAAACCTGAGTACCCGGCGAAGACTTGCGTACACACAGGGGGGGTGGAAATGAAAACAGCCTCCAAAGCAGTTGGAGCTGTTGAATCAAGTGCTAGGTGGATCATTGCATCGCAGGAGATTGTAGGAGCTGGCAATGGCTCAGGGGGGGGGGGGCTTTCAACCAGCAGTGCATTGAGCACACGGGCTGATGGCAATGACGAGCTTTGCGACAAGTTCACTGCGTGGCAGATATGCGAGATACTCGCACTGTTAGGCGGCACGGTGGCGCGGTGAGTAGCGCTGCCGCCTCACAGCAAGAAGGTCCCGCGTTCGAATCCCGGCTCGGGTGCCTTTCTGTGTGGAGTTTGCATGTTCTATCCGTGTCCGCGTGGGTTTTCACCGCGGGCACTCCGGTATTCCTCCCACAGTCCAAAAACATGCTGCTGCTACATAGATTAATTGGACTAAATTGCCCCCGGTACCCTGTGATGGACTGGCGTCTCATCCTGGGTATACACTTGCAATGCGCCCTGTGTCTGCCGTGATCGGCTCCGGCTCAGCACGACCCTGTACAGGATTAAGCGGTTTCTGACAATGCCATTGGATGGATGGACGCGCACTGTAGCTAGCCGCTCGCTCGCTCGCTCTCAGTTGGGATGCGAGGGCGGCCGGCTGGGTTTCCATGGCAAACATTGAGGTCAGCGCGCAATGTGCGGAGCCAGCGCTACCCTCCCCGCCCGGCCTCGTCCATCCTCGGCGATTGCTATGCAGCCCTTTTGTTTTCATTCAGTGTGCGGTCGGGGAAGTGTACTTGGTGGGTTTTTGCAAAACCACGGCTCGCGTCTACTGTACGGTTTTGCGGTGGCTCCTCCTGCTTCCAAACGTAGGGAGAGGGATTAAGGTCACCTTCTTCGGAAGAACACTGGCCCCACAGCCTTTAAGAAAGGCATGTACAGTACTTGTGTTAATAGGAGACATGCAGCTCTTGCTATTGCCTCGCCCTCATTTATGTGGTATCGTAAGCTGGGTGTGGGACGGATCAAGATGGGTTTTTTTTCTTAACCGGGACCGCCATTCACAAAAAATGTTGGCTTTGCATTAACGGAGCTTTTTTTTTCCAGCGAGGCGCTGCCATTCACTGAGGGGTGGTGGGAACAGAGCAGCCATCTTATTACACTTACGCAGGACTTCCACGCTTGCAGGTGCCTTCAAATTAGCGGCGTAACGATGCGCCGATTGGTCGCTTTCATTCTGGTTCTTAAGTTCGCGACGGTATGCATCGTGTCGCAAACGGAAGTCTCGTCTCATTGTCAGCAACCGCTTAATCCTGTACAGGGTTGCGGTGAGCCGGAGCCTATTCCGACACACACAGGGGTGCGCAAGACAGGGCTTTGGAGTGTGGGAGGAAAACGGCGTGCCGGGTGAAAACCAACTCTCGTTTTCGATATTGCGTGTCGTCACGCGGAACGGTTTCGCGTGACCCCGCGACAGTCACCGTCACGACGTAAAATGAAAAACGCGTTGTTGCGTAAACGCGCTCCTCAATATCCAGAACTCCGACTTCACGGGGGAGCAAACGGCCGCTACACCTTTCTCTCGCTTTTGTAGCATTTGAAAAGGCAGCTGAAGTTATTGCTCAGTGTTGACGTTGGTAATCCGTGTGATGGCGTCAGGATGAACCTGGATCCTCGCAGCCACAAATGGGTTGCGTCAAGTCGAGCACAGAGGGTTGAGTCTCAAAATCAGTAATCCTTTTCCTAAAATATAAATATTTGTGTAGTATGTGTGTAGAGCATAGTCAGGTGTATTATCCATCATGCCTTGCTGTGCCAACATATTCTTAATGTTGACACTATTCACACCTCTTTTTCTCCTCAGTGGTCCGTTTTCTGGGGCACGCTTGTGTGGAGTCGGGGTGGGAGAGAGCGCGTGCTATTATGCCTGCGTGGGTGTATGTGTGCCAGGGGGGAATCGTGAAGCATTGGTTAGTGCACTGTGCTTATAAACTTGGTGACCTCTGGATAGCCGCGTCGAGCGCTCTCCTCCCTCGCGACGTTTCGCCTCCCACGTTGGAAGCATCAGGTGTTCCTGAGGAAGAGAGGGAGAACGCTCGACACGGCTATCCCGAAAGAAGAGTTCTGTGGAGCAACCATCATGAATCGAGCCGTGAAAACCTACATCAGTACACTGGTGACGTCTGTTGTATTCCTGTCCTTGGGCTACATCAGTTGGCGAATGCTACGAGTGAGAAATCAGTCCTGGGCTATCTCCTACGTCGACTCGGCCTTAAAATGAGTAGAGTGGTCCCTCGATTTACGATATTAATCTGTTCCAGAACACGTGTCGTAATGTGAAACCATCGTATAGTGAGACCAACAATACTGTATATTGTTTGATGGTAATTCGTTCCACTGAACGAAGCACTGAGATGTGAACCACTGAGATGTAAACACTAACACGCCGCTATTGGCCGAGAAGCTACCCAAGCGGCATGCGTTTGCATCAACGATTGACTGCCGCGCCACCCACGCTCACGCGCAGCCATATCGTAACACGTATCGTAAAGTGACATTTTATTGTAATGCGATAATGTTCTTATAGAGTGGATATCGTAAAGCAAGGTCATCGTATTATGAGGCCATCGTAAAGCGAGAGGCCACTTTACCTGGCGCAGCATATGTACGTCCGCACCAGGGAGACAAACGTGGCCGGGCGTGGGGTGCTGGCCACACCAACCCCTCGTGCACCGGGGCAGCCTTCTTAGGCGCTCGCTAACATCACTTACCCCCAACGGCCTGTGTAGACGTTTTGAAGAAGCTGCGAGCGTGTGGAGGGGACACAGCGGACCAACTCGAATGACACGAGGTAGAACTCTAAAAAGAGATTTGGGGAGCGATGGAGCCCAGCCACAAAACATACGCAGTAGCTTACAGAGAATATTTGTGTGTGTGTGCACGCGCGCTTTGCTTAGAACACACCAAAGCAAAGTGTTCACGCTGCGCCGCAGATTTCCATCGCTAATGCGGCGTGCCAGCTCCACATGTGCCCGGAGGGCACGGTAGAGACCCGCACCCGTGGTAGAAACACAATGCCTCCGGGACATGGTGTTCTTAACCTGCTCGTTAAAGCGTGGGCTGCACTTTGATATCAGGGTTTAATTCTGCTGTATATTAGATCACGAGGGTTTCCTGTTGAATGTATACGTCGCCTATTGACGTTGGCGGGCACACGATAAGTTAGGCGAGTTAAGTGTGCATCTTCCTCCTCGGTTATACAATAATTTGTGGATTCAGTGTCGGTCCATTGAAGAATGCTAATTTATTAAAACACCAGCAGGGTACTCACCCTACGGGTGATCTTGTTCTAAGCGTTAAAACATTCTTCTGATGTCTCTTGTTGATGACGTTTTCTGATGACATAACTTGGGTTTAGGCAGAAGGTTGCTGAAGTGGTAATTCAAAGCTGAAACGGTGTTCAAGTTTCAGAAGCGTAATCAATAAGTGGATAGAGCTGAAATTAGACATACAAGCCTTGGTGTTGTGCTGATAAAGTTTGTGCTTGGGAAGGATTTGAACCCGGTACCCTCAAGTGTGGACTTACATGCATAAAAACCACTTGCTCTATTATATATAGCTTGTGGCGATTAGTGGCTGCAGAGGTCATGTGAACCGATTGGATTAAACGCATCGTGATCAGCCATCATCTATCCACTGCTAAATTAATGCCTCCCGGTGCCGTCGCCATCCCTCACGGTGCCGCTCCGGCTCGCTGCAGCACACAAGGTGATCTCAACGATCCATCTCCACGGCAGTCGACCTGTTGCAATAATTCTCTCTTCTTTGGCTGCCATTCCATCACCAACCCTCGTCCAAAGGCCATCCCATGTTGTTGGTGTCTTGCCCAAGCCCAGTTCCTTTTCTCACTTGTCAATGTGCGATGTCTCCGAATTGTGTTATTTGTTCCTGACCCTTGTTTTCATTTTTCTGGCTCGCAGCGTCGTCCCAAGCTTGTGCGGAGATGTTCACGCTTGAACATAAAACTCGTACACATGGAAAACTATTGATTTTATTCCACACAAGTGGTTATTAATTGATCTATCGTGAGCTTAAGAATTAACGTTAATTGCTGACCATATGTATTTTCTACAACCAGCCGCGTGGTATTGCCGTAAGAGAGTTGATGAACATTATAGGTGAAGAATGTTGTTGATGCTGCTCCTGCTGCATTGGCAGTGGGGGCCCAAGCAATAACGCTGCCACATAAATGTCCAATGATGAAGGGACATTCCCCAAAACATCACCGATCTAATACAATTACATACGTGGACACACCATGGTGCTTTGACGCAGGGTGGTTGCGCGCTTGCGGAATCGTGTGTCCGCGTGTCATCCAGATGCCCAAGGTTTAAGCAAAACGTGTCCCCCCCACCTCCCCCCCAGGCTTTTAACTCGGGTACATGCGGGCATGCTGGTGGGCATGAGGCGTACATGCGTGTGTGGTTATCGCGGTATGTGCCTTGTACGGTCTTTCCAGGCGTGGGGCTGGGTTCACGCGCCTTAGCGAGAACACAGAAAGGTACTGCGATAACCTAGCCGGGCGATGACGTCGGAATCGGCGAGATTTACTTAGAAGTACGTAGATCGGTGGGTGACTGTGTGAGGGTTAAACAATAACTGGATGGCCAGTGTTGCCGGTCTTCATTCGTTACTAAATTTCTAGCGGAATCGTAATGAATGCGCCGGTTGCCCCTGGTACCGTCGGTTAAAATTTAAGAAACTTTCAACCACCATGCTGGGGGAGGTCGAATTGAATGGGTGACCTCTGGATTGTGCCCTCTGCAAATCCAGTGTGTTAACCGTTCCACCACGGTTTTTTTTCATGTCTAGTTAAAACTTTTAATAACATTAGAAACTATGGTGACCTTAATACCCTTTGTTTACACGAGCAGAGTACCCGCGCTACGGGCGATCTTGTTCCACGCGTGTAACACGTTTTTCTGACGTCTCTTGCCGATGACGTTTTCTGCTGACACAACTGCTTTGACGTGGATTTCTTCCTGCTGTCCTTTTTGGGAATATTACTGCTGGTTCCCTGAAGTTTCACAAGAGTAATGAATACGTGCAAAATAAAGCGGGATCCAACAAAAGCATTGGTGTTTTGCGGATAAAAATTGCACTTTGGAAGGATTCGAACTTGCAACCCTCGGTGCGGGCATGCACACGTAAAAAATAATTGCTTTATTATATATATAGATCTTCTTCTTCTTTGCGATTCTTCGAAGCACGATGGCCAGCTTCTGGACATCGTTGTCTTTCAGCTTGGCTTCGAAGTGTTTGGTAGAATTCGCAGGCAATACCAAGTATTACCTGACAGGGATCGCGACGTGAACGCTTCTACCTTGACCCCCTATATATAGATTACAAGCTGGATATAAGCACACCCCTCTGTACATGAAGTATTGTGCTCGTATTGCAAGTGCTTCGCCGCCATCCAGAACACCACCGTGCATTGCTTATATCAGAACTGTGCTTCTATTTGGTGTGCTTGTATCGTTTGCTTTCTGTCTACCGCTCACTTTGCCTAGGTTGAAACCGGGCACGTCCTCGGTCTGGCGAGTACAGTTATGTCACGTTTCAGAGATGAGTAATCATTAGTGTAATGATAAAATTGGCATTTTCTCTTGGGCATAGTGCATTACGCCGTGAAAAAATATTTGTCTCGTGTTCTGTAAGCTATAAGATACCGGGGTGTGGGATGTAATTGGTAATTGGTGTGTGTCAAACATTTACCCGTTCCAGGAATGAGCCTTATGTTCAAAAACTCTATTTGCCTTCAAAATGATACCCCCATATTATTATGATGATTTTGATACTGTGAGGTTGTCAAACTATCCAATTGATAACTTGAGCACAGATTTATTGAAGATGTTTAGTTTCCCGGGCGTGTAGAATGCATACCGAAACAAATCACTGCGTAATGCCGTGGCCATTAACGTCACTCAGTTACGTAGCGTCGCTGGATTTACTGGCGTTTCCAGGTTTTTTTGCACTCAATCATTCTCAGTCGGCTCGTGGATAGTTCCCAGCAATTCCTCCCCTTTATCAGCATGACTTGGTCTGTCAAATGGCAGGCAGGCGGCCCCCTAAGAACACAATGTAAGACGTGCAAAGTGAGAAAGGGGCGCTCTGCGCCTGTCTGGCCGTGTCTGATCCGGATCCACCCGGCTTGCGTAAGCAGCCTGTGAACCCGTGTTATACCCGGGCTGCTACTGAAGCGTGCCCTCTTGTCGCAGCAGCCGAGAGCGGTGTGACCTGACGCATGCACTCCCTTAACGAGCGAGCACTCTGAGGCGCCTCTCGCCAGCCGAGCGCCGTGCGGAGCGTTGCTCCCGACCCGCAGCTGGCAGTTTCGCCACCATCGCCGATCCACACACTGCTCGCTGCCTCGTCCACCTTCTCATCCACACAACCAGCGCCAACGCTACACGCGCTACCGTGTCATCACAAAGATCCCCTATATAGCCTTAACAGAACCACCACGAAACAAACATCCCCCGTATAGCCTTAACAGACTGTAGGGTCAAGTGCTGTTAGCCAGCACCTATGAAGGTCGACACAGCACACGAGAAGGTGGGTGACCAGCACCACGCCCGGCCGCCTTTGTCTCCCTAGTGGCAATGTTTACACACCGCACTAGGCACTCATTTGCGGTTGGGTTGACCTAGGTTCAGAAAATCGTTACTGCTGTTGCCTGGGCGGGAATTGAACTCGGGTCGCCAGATTTGTAGCCCAGCGCGCTAACCACTGGGCCACCGCTCCCCACACCAACCACCAGCAGCAGCACTCTCACGTGTAGTGTTACCACCGGCAATACCAACACCATAACCACCGTCTGTACCGCGATGAGCCACTTCAACCGCACAACCGTCACCACCTACCCAGAGTCCCACCAGAAGTGTAATCCCCACAGAAGTGTAATCCCCCACAGACACTACCAGTATCGGCAGTGGCAGTACCCCCAACCGCGGTATCGCAGCTATTTTTTCACGGCCGTCCACTAACAACAGCAGCCGTACCAGCATTATCGCGGCCGCCGCCACAAACGGTATCAGCCGGTCTATTTGCTAGCAGAGCCTAACACCTTTGATCCCTTGATGGTGCCTGTCTTACATCTGATCCCACTCTCTAATCAGTTGGAAAACATGACTGCAGTTTGCTGGAACAGAAGTTGAGGAAATTACCTCCGGTGCCCTGCCTTGCGCCCTGTGTCTGCCGGGATAGGCTCCGGGTCACCGCGAGCCTGTACAGGATTAAGCGTTTTCTGACAATGATGGATAGATGGGAGAAGTTGAGTATTGTTGTGTTGTATGAGAATTGCTTTACCATAGCCGTTCTTTCGGCTATCCCGAAAGAACAGCGTTGTGTTCTCGTATAACAGCACAATACATCGAGCCATGAAAACCTACATCGTTACATGTGTTCTTGTGGGCCGAGTTGCTGTGATTATTATAGGGTGCGGGCATTACGAGTACACCATTAAGGTCCACCAATACTTAGCCATCTGATGAAGACAAATAAAACAAAGTACAGTGGTCTCTCGCTTTACGAAGGCCTCACAATACGATGAAATTATTTAAGGATGTACACTATTAGAACATTGGTATCACATTACGATCAAATTTCTCTTTACGATATGATATGGCTGCGCCTGAGCGTGGGTGGCGCAGCATCCAATCGGCGATACAAACGCTTGCCGCTTGGGTAGCTTCTCAGCCAATAGCAGCGCTTTTTATTTTTTACATCTCAGTGTTTACCTCTTTGTTTGATACACGTGTGCTGCTCTTACTGTACAGTATTATTGGTCTCACCGCGACCCTGTACAGGATTAAGCGGTTTCTGACAATGATGATGATATTGTCCATTTTTATTTATTTACTTTTCATTGTTGACATGCCGTTCTCTTCGCGGCCCTTGTGCAGTGCTTTGTGACCTTCGGGTGAAAGGCGCTATATAAAACGCTATTATTATTGTTAATATCGTAAATAAAGCGAGCGCCCACCGTATATGCCTGCTGGCAGCAATTGCATTGATTGTGTCGCACGTTGATGAGTAAATGGTTTAGGAAACTGGACTGCTGATCTCTGAATCATGGGTTCCGAGTCCGGAAGATTGCCACTGCCATAGTCAGCAAATCTTTACCACGGGGGGGGAAGGAGAGTTGACTGCGTGGCTCAAGAGGTCAGAGTGCTGATCTGGCACCCACCGCTGAGACCCTGGGTTTGAATCCAGGCAGCCTCCTGAAAAAACAGACGAGCACTGCGAGAGTTCGAGTTCTGTACGCGTAACTTTGTCTTTATTGGACATGTCGCCCGCAGCTAGCTAGCTAGCTAGACCGGGATAAAATAAGAGGCGGGAAAAAAAACCTGGATTGAGAGCAAGCCCCGGAGCACTATGTTTGTAAAGGCCTCAGATGAACAAAGAGAAAGCGAAAGGAAATATGTGTAGATTTTGACACAAGGTCTTGGTTTAATTAAATTGATATTACGGCTGCTCGACTTGAAAGCCAGGCCTGGCTTGCCTCAGATGTGCATTTCTAGCCTCCTCATAGAACAGACAACGTTCGTTTAAAACCGTTTACACATTTAAACATTATTCCAGAAGAGGTTTGTTGATCTCTGAATTCAGAGGTAACGGCGTATGCTAATTTAAAAACTGGTTTTCAGGAAACAATTAAGACAATGTAGGGCGGCACGGTGAGTAGCACTGCCGCCTCGCAGCAGGAATCCGGGTTCGAATCTCGGCTCGGGTGCCTTTCTGTGTGGCGTTTGCATGTTCTCCCCATGTCCGCGTGGGTTTTTTGCTGGGCACTTCGGTTTCCTCCCACAGTCCAAAGACATGCTGCTGCATTTGTTAATTGGCCTGCTGAGTAAATTGCCCCCCGGTGCCCTGTGATGGTCTGGCGTCCGATCCTGGGTAATACCCCTGCCTTGCGCCCTGTTTGCCGCGATAGACTCCTGCTCACCACAACCCTGTACAGGATTAAGCGGTTTCTGACGACGATGATGGTGAATTCAGAAAATTCTAATTTTTATCAGGCGTCATCGTGTAGACTGCTGTCTCTAGCTCTGGACTACACGTTGAATCACGTTTACATTGCAAATTACATTGGAAATAAGCCCCCCTCTCCCTCCCCTTGCCTGCTCTCCAAGCGTCCCCTGCGTGAGGTTGCGTAATGAGGCGTTGTTAGTGTTTTTGTGTATTCCGTCTCTGTGGAATAATCCAGTATTTCTACAAACAAAGTTCCTCTACTCATGCCCACACGCATTAAGCCAATGCACAAAGATGTCTCTCGTTACCAATTGCCACACTTCACCGCTAACGGACTTGAGTCCATTGAGTAAAATTACATTCTCCAATTTTCCAAGGAAGCTTTACTTTAAAAAAAGAATGACTGCGTGGTTGTCTAAACAGAGTTATATAAGCAGACAATAAGCCACCTCCTTAGTATATCAACGCCTCTGCATAAAAAAAAACTACAAATTATTTCTTGCTCAATCTGTTGCGCCTGCTCGACCTTTTGCGATAGCACAATTTGCCTAAACAGCTGATCGCGTTTCCTAGCATTTTATTGAATCCAGTTAACAAATTAAGTGCTCTTATTGTTAAACAACATGGGATGGAACCTCGTAGGAAGTGTGATGTAATGTGCTGAGCCGTACACATGATATTCATATTTCGTACACATGGACAGCTCTTGTTTAAAAATAGATCGCTTGGCTATCCGCCGCTGGATGGGCCCTCCACACGGGGGTCTCTTTAACCATACTTCACCATACTGGCCATGGTGGAACGGTGAAGGCAGGGGAGTATAGAGGTGTACAGTACAACGAAGGTATCCTTTGCTCTGTGCGCAGCCTTATGACGCCTTGATTGTGCGTGGTGCTCACCCATCCGGCCACTATCCAGGCCCAAACGTTGCTTGGCTGGAGAGGTCTGATGTGGTGGTGTGCTTTCTGGGTTATTTGCTCATTAGGCCATCTACACTGGATTGAGAGCAAGCCCCGGAGCACTATGTTTGTAAAGGCCTCAGAAGAACAAAGAGAAAGCGAAAGGAAATATGTGTAGATTTTGACACAAGGTCTTTGTTTAATTAAATTGATATTACGGCTGCTCGGCTTGCCTCAGATGTGCATTTCTAGCCTCCTCATAGAACAGACAACGTTCGTTTAAAACCGTTTACACATTTAAACATTATTCTAGAAGAGGTTTGTTGATCTCTAAATTCAGAGGTAGGGGAGTAATTAGGCCATCTTTACTAAATGCTTTTCAAAAATGTTACGAGTATGTTTATACTTCATGATGGCGCAAACATTCGCAAATTAAACATCTAATTGATAAACATAGACATAAAGTTCTGATTATGGTGAAAATATCTTCAACCCTATTCACTGAATCTACTAGTGGCTCCTTTTATATTTCTATAACCCTGAAATAGATTCACTGTATATTTGCAAGTTGCTTTGTAAAGTGTATTCTTTATCATTATGGTAAATTCTTAAGTGGATTTGTCAACTATAGGACCTTATACTATTTATATATATATTTTCCAGAGCTAAAGTTAATTGGTTTACAAGAAAATCTCTGGATTTATAGCTGAAACCGCTCTGTTTGTAATGTTAAACAAAGAGACTCCGGTGCCACAAATCAAACATGATTACTTCAATGATTAACACCCACCATATGCTCTGGCTTTTAATTGGCTTAATGTCCGCCCTCTTACAAACCACACACATGTCTGGCTCCAGATGCCAGCTGATTAGGTCGAGAGCCATTCCTGGTGCCCATTGATCATCTCTTGTCTGGGAAGAGTAGACGATAGTATAGTCTCATTGTGAGTCAAGAGCCAGTGGCCAAACTACCTGCAATGTGGTCGGACATCAGCGGCTAAGCAGGGTTGAGCCTGAATTGTGTGTTTTGGGTGAGTGACTGCCTTGCAGAGGTTAAGCAGATGTTGTAGGATTCTGTTGGACTGTTGGCAGCAGATGGTCAGTCCATCAAAATCTGTTGCAGAGCAAAAGCTGGCTAATATAAGCACACCTTATATAGGCACAGTTCTGCATATAAGCAACGCATTCATGCCTTACACTGGTGTGGTGGAAAACAATGAGAAACTTGCAATATTAAGGTGTTTGTTCAAACAACTCGGTCACAAGTGAACCGCAGAGAGGTAGGGGGGAAAGCAGCCACACGCGGTCAGCCGACGCCAACATGGCCAGACACTGCATCCTATATATTATATCAGCCAATTAATAAGGTTTTTTTCTAATCCTGGGAGGAAACCCACGCAGAACAGGGGGAGAACACACATACTCCACACAGACTGGCACCTGAAGCAGGAATCGAACCGCCTCGGGCAGGACCTTCTTTCTGTGAGACACGGACGTTGTCGCTGCGCCACCCTGCCATCCATTCCACCGGAACTCTGTAGAAATCGAATCCTGGCACCCGAACACCCATTCCTAATCGTGAACAGGTGGGGCGACCCTTCATCACTCAGCCGTGAGTTTGAGAAAGGGGGCTGTTGGTGTGCAGGTGATTATAGACTGGACATTGGCATTGGCCAGTCGTGTAAGTGATATTACTCTATGCAAATAGGACGGTGCCCTCTGACCGTGTGGGGGCCACACACACGGTTGTTACAATTTGCTCGAATGTCCTGGGCTCGTTCGTTTAGTGTAAGGCCGTACAGTTAAAACCCCAGTGGCTTCACGCCTTTGTGATCCACCCCAACCTTGGACTGTGGGTTCGCTTTGCGCTTCGACCATAAAACCAAAGTGACTTTCTGTATTTAAAACATTAACCCAGGTAAGACGCACGCGGCCAATTGAGCATATAAAACGTTGCTTTAAATATTCCTTTTTTTGGGCCCGTTTTCAGTTTTGTGGGCGCGGCGCCACACCGTTTCTGCTCGCAGCAAAGCGGTATCTGAACCAGTCCTGGGCCTCCCTCCAACTCCACGAACTTACACAGTACAGCGTGGTGAAGTATGGTTAAAGTGAACTCGACAACACCAACACGGTTTGTGTGGAGTTCTCCATTCACTAGTGGATTAATAAGGTACCATAAATATATATGATGTACAAATGCCAGCTTTATAGGGTACAGTTAATTGTGTAAGCACACCTTCCAAATTCCCAGTTAGGCAGTGGGAGATGATAATTTAATAAATGACGATTAAACCGCAGGAATGAAGGCCGCCCCCGCCCCACGGGGCCACGTGTTGCGAAACTCTGGTCTGTCATTCACAGCTCTTTTTTGCCTGTTGGAATTTTTTTTCCCCTTTAGATATTTCCACTCATTATGCAATCTTCATACATCGAGTTTGGTTGCTTTGAGCACGGGTACAGTTATGCCTTCTCAACGGGAAAGGTAAACAAATGGTTGTTTGTCATGCGCGCTTTTAGTTCCAGATGAATTATTCGGCTAAGTAGTGCTTTCAGGAATGCCGCGAACAGAAATATATTTCCCGTATTCTTTTTTGTCGTCCCAACTCTGATGACCGGGTGGGTAAAAACCACTGGAGGGTGCTGAACTTTGAGTGGACCTCAGTTGAAGAAGCGATTTTTATAACTCTTGCGCAATGGAGTAAATAATAAAATATAATCTTCCGCCGTGTAAGATAAGTGCAGCGTTGTATTGGCACACGCCGTGTAGGAGCGACCGCTTGCTCCTTTGGCACCCACGTGTCAGCCACCCTCTTCACTGCGGATTGCCAAGAGCCTGTTTTCCGTCGCCCTTAAGACTTTGGCGGCACCATTTAAGCGCGGTTTCTACGTTTGCTTTGTACAGGCAGACGCCGGGTTACGAACGGGTTACCGTCCGCAAGTCGGAGCACTATACGGTATTTCATGTAAAATATACGAGGTTTAACCCTTTCCGGCAATGAGAAAAAGTGTTAAGATCTTAAAAACACTAGATGGTCACGTTTTTGCAAAGGTTCAACGGTATTTAATGTTATACTGTGCTGTATGCGGACCATCGATGGCGTCAGGATTTGGCCATTTTTTTTGTACTGTTGTAGCTGTGTATAGTTTATTAAACCTTAAGTCGGAACACAGTCTTTAACGTTGTACTGTATACCGTAATTATTAGTATCTTACGGGAGCGCGTTCGTAAGTACGAGCGTTCGTAGGTCGGAGGTTTGTAAGTCGGGGACTGCCTGTACCAAGGCCTTCTTCCCACGCCACACGTCAGTCGCGGGGGGGGGGTTGCTTGGCCTTGCTTCACCGTGGCCGTCAATGTGAATGAGGGGGACGGGGACGTGGTGGGTGGTGGGGTGCCACTCACCGCTGTTCTTAGTTGTGGCCGGGAATCAAACTCGAACATCCAGGCTGCTCCTGGCCCAACGCAGAACCCACCGTGAATACCGATCCACCCCATCCAAAACAAGCATTTTGGCGAATTCAGCTGATCGGGATGGCAACAAAATATCTGTGGTGCGGGGGGGACTCTGAATTGTCAGGAAGCTGTTGTCTGTGAGCTGCCCCCTCTCTGCCATTTTCTCGTGTGTAGGCGTGACTGCGTTTGCGAGCGGCCTTGGTGTGCCTGCTTGAGTAAGCCCCCCTCGCCAACCACATGTTGAATACCGTGGCTTGTTTCCAAGTTTACTCCATCTCCGTGTTGTTTCTCCTTCCCTCTGTGCCTCTGCCATGCTGCAGTGTTTGTTTTGTTGAGCTCTGGGCATTTCCAAAGTCCCAACAATCCTCGGACGGGTGGAGCGGTGGAGCGCTGGTTAACTGTCCTCCGCGCTACGAACCCAGCGGGTTCCGGGCCGCGATGGCTGGTTGTCGGTGTGTGAACGGGTTCTCTACCCCTGCCCCTTGCACACAACCAACTTGCACTGACGAGCACGGTGAAGTATGGTCAAACACCCTCTCCATGACCCGGCATGGTCGTGGGGAAGCAGTGGATTGACAAAAGGGCTGCAAACAATTATCAACAGTCGAGTCTGTCTGCAAGTCTTTCCACATGCGTATGGAGGGAAAGTAGCGTGTGCACAGTTCTTGAAACCGCGTCATAGCCGTCCACGTTTGGGAGTCTTGATGCTCAAAATCTGCTCATCGTGCAAGCATTTTAAAATCCGCTGCTGGATGAAATCGTCTGCAAGCCGCCGCCATCTACCGGGGATCCCACTTTCCAGCAGCGTTACAATCCGCCCAGCGCCTGCGCACGAGCTGATTCCACCGCTCCATCTCCTCGGCGGGCGTAACCCTCGGACGCGTTCGTTCACGACCGCCGCTCGCGTGGCAGCGGGCCCGCGTGTGCCGTGTCTAATAATAATAATAGCATTTTATAGAGCGCCTTTCTCCCGAGGGTCACAAAGCGCTGCACAACGACAGAAAAAAACAACTAATAAAAACCAAAGCAACAATAAAAATAATTAAGACTGTTTCGAATACACTGAAAGGTCGTGAAACTGGCAATCTTAAGAGCGGCAAAAATCTGTCAGCGTCCCCTAATATGGCCGTCACTTCCTTAAAGACAAACACTGAGGGAGACAGGGAGGGAGGGAGGGTGAGCGAAAGGGGGGAAGTGTATAGTGGCGAGTGTATAGCTGTGGCGATCAAGGTAGAAGCGTTCACGTCGCGATCCCTGTCAAGTAATACTTGGTATTACCTGCAAATTCTACCAAACACTTCGAAGCCGAGCTGAAAGACAACGATGTCCAGAAGCCCGCCTTTAAGGCCAGCACTGTCTGTAACTAAAGAAGAACTTGTTGCAATGAGAAACTGTCATATAACCCACACAGACCCGGTCGTTCGTCGCGGCGCGGAACCGCTGCGGCGCGGAACACGTGAAGGGCACGGCACCAGGCGAGCCGCCGCCGCGCGCCCGCACCCCTACTCGGGGGTCGCCGATACGCTGTCTCACCCCTTCAGGCTCGGCTGGAGGGGTCGTGGCTTCTCGCAAAGTCACAGGCGATCACGAGGCGCGGCAATTGCGTTTCGGAGCCGTGCATTCCGAGCGGGGGCGGTCGCGGCCAGGAAAGCGCTGGCACACACCACGCGCCGTCCGCACACACCACCCACACCACTTGCGAAGGCGAAGGCAAAGCTGCCCCGTATAGCGTAGGGACTATAGGGTCAAGTGCTGTTAGAGAGCGCTTATAGAGGCCATGGTGAGTGAAGCATGGTGAAATAACCCTCTGCAACCCTTGGAGCTTGTGGAGGCACTCATCCAGCAGTGGACTAAAGTCCCGTTGTATCAAACCCTGTAATGTAGTTATGTTGGGATTCTTCTTTGCGATTCTTCGAAGCGCGATGGTTCACTCTACTTGGTGTGTATTGGATATCTGGTCAGATGATCAGACATGTCAATGTGGCTTCCAGCAGAGGAGGTTTGCAAAGTGACTAATCCCCAACTAACACGCGCGATAAGCAGGCTATACACCTCCCCCTCCCCATATCGGTCTGCACATCATTCTAAAATGGTTGCTTCTTGGTAATGGCTGATGGCGTGCAAGCCACTGATAAGCTTTCCATAATTGGCTTTCGTGTAGGCTCAATTAAAATCCACCTTCTAAGCCAAGGACCAAAGATTAATTTACATGTGGCAGCAAGTGGGCCTCTGTGGGTCAAGCTCACCCGGGCACCCAATGTGTAATGTTTGATGTCTGTGTGCTGCACAAAAGACTTTCCCAGGTGTGAGTGTTTGATCCTGTGTTGCTGGAACTCTGAGTTCTTTTGATTAAACAAGGGCCTTTGTGTGTAGTCAGGTTAACAAAAGCCCGTGTCTGCATGGATGGATGGTCAGCATTGTGACCCCTGCAGGGGAAGAGAGAGGTGGTGGGTCACGTGTGGGTACAAACCACATCTGGAATTTCTAAATAGATAAGTAGACATTACGTCTCCCGCACATACAGGCGTCTGTCTCCATCCATTGTCAGAAACCGCTTAATCCTGTACAGGGCACCAGGGGCTATTTAGTCCGCAGACTAATTAACCTATGCAGCAGCATGGCTTTGGAATGTGGGAGGAAACCGGAGTGCCCGGCGAAAACCCACGCAGACACGGGGAGAACATGCGAACTCCACACAGAAAGGCCACTGAGCCAGGATTCGAATCCGGGACCTCTTATAATAATAATACAATTTTATAGAGCGCCTTTCACTCGAGGGTCACAAAGCGCTGCACGAGGGCTGCGGAGAGAAAAGCATGACAACAACGACACGTTCTTGCTGTGAGGCGGTAGCGCTGTGTCTCCACATAGACGTTAGGTTGTTTTACACATCCCATCAGCAACGCTTTGGCCACTTGTAAGTCCATACACAGTACTTTTAAACGGGTTTGTGTCTGACAAGCGTGACTCTGCAGAAGGGGGGAATGTTCACTGCGATATGACCAGAGATGCCAAGATATAGGTGCTGTGCTTTATTGTCAAAAAATAAACACTCTCGCTGTGGCGTACCGACATGATGGAGCGGGGTCGGTGGCTCGGTGGTTGTTGTGCCGCCCGATGAAGGCGGCCACCTGAGTTTCATTCTGGGCTGTGGGCGATATCGGTGGTGAGCGCGGTATCAAGTGGTCTTGGCGACATCCCGTTCACGGCACCCCACCAGCGTGGCGACAGTGTGGTCATTCAGCTTGCGTGGCCAACGCAGAGAAGCCTTCATCTAGCTGTGGACTGGCAAATCTCTATAATGTTATTGTTATGAATCCTCAACGTAGTGTTTTATCTCTGCCCTTGTATATTTTGGGACCTTACGTGACGTGATGTTTAATGTGAAGCTTCGAGGAATGGCAATCGAGGCCTGTTTGATGAGTGTTTTTGTCAGCCGGTTTCATAATATTCAATATGGCTTGATGAATAGAGATGGGTGGAGAAGGGGTGTCGAGGATGGCCTCAAACTCCAGGTCCATAGTTCAGTGAGCTAACCACTGCGCCTCTGCTCCTCCCATCATCCTTCTCGGGGCAATTATAATAATAGATCCTTGCCCTCTCCTACAGTCTGTGTCCACGTTCATTCATCCCCCACCTGTATGCAACATCTCTCATCCACACATTGCCTGTGTCTGATATCTAGTACAAATGTAAATCGGGCCATGGTGTGGCAGAAGGAATACGTTTTGAGAAACCGTAACATGAATTAATTGGCTGATAACATCATGATATCTAGGAAGCAGTGTCTGGCAGGTGGCACCGCCGGCTGAGCGCATCACACCGAGGGGCTTGTAGTGAAGGAGAGACGCGCTGGGCGGTGTGTGCGGCTCGCTGAGTTCGTTCATTGCAGAGTAAGGAAGGAGGAGGTGGTCTTTGCATGGCCTGAGAAGTCCCGTGTTTAGATGTGCACAGATTGTAGCCATTTCCCCCTTTGCACATGAATATTTAAGCGAGAGTCGGCAAGCCTTCCTTTGCCCTTTAGGCAACATAAAGTGTGAGGCAGGGCCGGTGGGGAGGTTTGGAGAGGAGGGGACCAGAACAAACCACCAGCAAGCAGCTCAACCTTTCCACCGGAGGGCAGGTTAATGTTCACACTCCATTAACTGCCCTATTCGGGGGGAGAATTTGAGTTAATGAGTAGCACAGCCGTTTACAGCTGAGCATAGGTTATGGTGCCTAAAGGTGTAACAGGAGAGGAGCCCCGCGAGCCCGTCAGGACACCATCTCTCGATAGCCGTGACGTTCACATCGTGACCTCTGGACGGAGGCTGACGGGACGGAGCAGCAGTTGTTGCCACACAACGCAGGAGAAACGAGCGCGGCGGCGGGGCTTTTAACGTTTGTTTATCCATCCATCCGTTATGGTTGCTCTTCAGAGCTGTTCTTTCGGGATAGCCGTGACGAGCGACGTTTCGCCTCAAAACGTGGGAAGCTCGACACGGTTATCCAGAGAGATCGCTCGACACGGCTATCCCGAAAGGACAGCTCTGAAGAGCAACCATCATGAATCGAGCCGTGACAACCTAAATCAGTGCTTCCATCTATTGTCAAAAAGCGATTAATCCTATACAGGGTTGCGGTGAGCTGGAGCCTATCCCCTCAGACAGAGGGCGCAAGGCAGGGCTATACCCATGATGGGACGACAGTCCAGCACAGGGCACCGGGGGAAGTTTAGTCAGCAGGCCAATTAACCTATGCAGCAGCATGTCTTTGGACTGTGGGAGGAAACCGGAATGCCCGGCAGAAACCCACCCACGTGGCTACAGGGAGAACATGTAAACTTCACACAGGCACCCGAGCCGAGATTTGAACACAGGACCTTCTTGATGTGTGCGTTTGTTTATTAGAGACAGATTAAAACGCAGGTGTGACTTGGCTGGAGATTGCTGACTTTGAGGCCAAAGTCCACCAGCCTGGATCCCCTTTCCTTTTCAGGGATTATCAGCATGAGGTGGGATTATGAGCGCTAGTTTGAGATGACATTGCGAATAGAAAACTCGAACGGCAGAAACGGGAACACAAACTTAAGGACTGCATTGGCAGGGACAGCAAGCACAACTCTGATAACTTGCCGTATTTGTCATGAGCACTGCCTTCATAATTATCATCATCAGCCGTGGTCTATCCTCTGCTGGATGAGCAGCGCCACAAGCCAATGCTATCTCACGGTCTTGGAGTGCGATAATCACTAACGTCGGTGCACAATCTGATTTCATGACTCCAGCGTGAATATTTAGCATGTCCCCTCGTTCCATCACTCACTCAGGGCATGTCCCCTCGTTCCATCACTCAGTAGCTGGGACCACCAGCCATCATTCCTGCTATTGGTGTGACCCGCCTTTGCTCACCTGCTTAGATTTATTCACTAGGGCGTCTTTAGTTTATATACGTTCGAATTCGTGTTCCCCTTCCAGTATTAAGTGTGAATTCAAATCCGCCTTTCTCCATTCTTCCTTCTGCCGTGAAAGTCCCACTGTTTCGGCTCTGTACACCATAGCACTGGTTATAAAGCTTCTAGGCACAATTAGTACGTTGCTTTTCATTACTAATTCTGAGTTTTCTAAAAAAAAGCCTGCTAACTCGCCCTGTCATCCCTTTACTTTATTTAATTCGTTTTGATCCCGCTAAAGAAATGAAGATACTGATTTTTAAGAGGGGGGAGGAAGAGCTAAATCTAGGACAATGTTTCTGAACAATGGCCTTTCTTCAGAACAGCTTGCCCACTGGTAATCTATCCATCCCACAGTGATGTCATGTTTTATCAAACACGCATCCTTGAGCGAGTGCTTTTCCTTTGGGATAACCGTGTCGAGCTTTCCTTCTCTCTCCTTGGCGACGTTTCGCCTCCCACGTTGGAGGCATCATCAGGCTTCCGAGAGGCATCAGCATTTTGAGAGGCTTGATGATGATGCCTACAACGTAGGAGACGAAATATCGCGAAGGAGAGTGTTTGAAACACTTGATACGGCTATCCCGAAAGAACAACTACGGAGAGCAATTCTCACACGTGGAGCCGTGACAGCTTCCGCGAGTGCAGTGCTCTCCCGCCGTGGTCCTGACGGTGGACTCGCGTTGTGCGGGCCTCGTCGAGGTTGGGGATCGAGCCTGGGTGTGTGCCTACCTGCTGAATGAAAAGCTTGGTATGTGGTTTTTAAATATATCCCTGGGGCTCCCTGACCACTGTGATCCAGAACCAGCTGGCCACGGCCACTCTTTCGGCGGAGGTGCCTGAAGGGTGCTCCGTCACATTTCATCTGATCCCTCGTGTATGGTGGTTCTGCACTGTTATCTGTGCGTGTATCGCCGCCGTATTTGCTGATTTTACATTAACGCAACTGTGGCTTGGCTGTGTGTGCGGGGAGCGGGAGCGTGCCGGTTAGCGCGATGCGCTGTGCAACCGGTTGTCCGAGTTCGATTTTTTTTCTCATGACCCACACCGGCGGCGACCTGAACCGGTCTGGAGGCCCTCCCGTCGGTCGACTCGGCCTTAAATGAGTAACCTGGTGCAGTGTGAACATCCGCAATGGGGAGACAAAGGTGGCCAGGCGTGGTGATGGCCACAACACCCCCTCACAATCCGTACAGAACAACTTTTTTTTGTTTTACGTCATTGAGTTTGTGTGTGAGTGTGCATGTGGTCTCAAAGTCGACTCAGCCTCAAATGAGTACCTAGTGCGGTGTGTAAACATCGCCACTAGGGAGACAAAGGCGGCCGGGCGTGGTGCTGGTCAACCACCTCCTCGTGTGCCGTGTCGACCTTCATAGGTGCTCGCTAACAGCACTTGTCCCTACAGTCTGTTATGGCTATATAGGGGATCTTTGTCTTTGTTTGGTCTCAAAGTGCACCTGGCCTGGCACAGGCGCCGTGGTGACGTCACCGCCACTTGTATGTGGTTTTGATTTTAATTGTGTCCTAGAGACAAAGGGCTGGCGTATGCATGCGTGTGATGTGGATTTGAATATTTGAGTGTGTATTGCATGAATAGGGTTCCGCTAAACAGCTCTGTAGACTAGAGGGGAGGGATGTGTGTGTATCTTTGTGTATTTGGCCTAAGTGTGCGTGTGTGTGCCTATGTAATTGAATCTGGGAGTGTGTCTTGGTGTGGTGTGTGTTTGAACATGTCCGTTTGAGTGGATGTAAAATTGAACGTTTCAACGAGTGCTTGCTTGGTTGTGTGAGTGTGGCGTGTGCAGATGTGAATGGTGTGCTGTATTTATAAAACTCATGAGTGTGTGTGGAATTCCAAATGTCTGTTAAATTGAACATGCATATACTGTACAGGTGTGTGTAAGTGTGGTATGAATTTGAATAACTTAGTGTGTATTCAGTTTAACTTGTGTGTGTGTTGTTTTCCACTCAAAGCCACCATAAATGAGCGACCCTTGGGTGAAAGGCGCTCTACAAATGCTATTATTATTATATCGGAACTGGTTCGCCCCTAGATCGACTCGGCCATAAATGAGCACCCGGCGCAGTGTGTAAACTTCAGAACTGGGGAGACAAAAGCAGCCACGGGCGTAACAGTACCCACACACCACCCCCTCGTGCGCCGTGCCGGCCTTTTTCATACGTTCTCGCTAACTGCACTTTCCCTAGCAGCCCGTCAAAGGCTATACGGGGGATATTTAACTTTGCGTCGTAATGAAAAAGCGTTTTGTGTCTATCTTTGTGCCTCGGGACGGCGTGTGTATCGCTAGGGACGGCGTGTGTATCGGGAACCTCTGTGCCTCGCGTGGTTTTGTGCGGCTCATACAATGCTCGTGAGAGCGTTGTGTGCGTGGCCGTGAATGTTGATGCGCCTCCGCGCGCTATAGTTTCTGGGGGGGCATCCTTAAGGTGGCCACCGCTTGCGCTTTTGACCTTGAAATGCAGCATGGCCTCCCTGACCCTGCTCGTGGCGTCCCAGCGGCCTTCGGAAAAAAAAAATAATCTAAAGAAGGAGGTGGGTGGGAAGGGGGAGGAAAGTTTGAACGGTAAAGAAGGGGTAACCGCGTAAAAGTAAGAGGGCGACAAAGTTTATTGTAAAATGACCTTCACTGAGCGTGTGAATGTCATGGCGCGCGGGCGTCCGTCCCATTGGCTGGAAATGGGGCAGCCCCCCCCGCCTCGCAATAGCCGTGACGCGATTGGCCGTTGGGTTTGGCTTCTGGCTTAAAGAGCTTCGAGTCTCGCTGCAGCGCTTGTTCTGGCTACTGGAGAGGCTGTGAGCAGCGGGCACAGCAACCCAAGTGTACACGCGCGTCTGCTCAGCCTCCCTTCCTCGGCCTAACCATGGGGCGTGGGGTGAGTGCTGATGATTACTACTGCTGCCTGCCTGCCTGCCGTGAGGACAATGACGGTCCTTGCTGCGCGGTTGTTTTACATGCTGACGTTTAGTTGCGATAACGCGCTGCAGCTCGTCGTGCCAAATAAGATATCGCGGCAAAAGCGGACAGTCTGGCGCTGATGTACGCTTTTTTTGTTTGCTGTTGACACGATTGTCTGAACCGGTAACTCAAGAAAAGTGTGATGAACAAACTCTTGGGGCATAACTTGCGATGGAGGTGTTATGATAATAACAAACTCGCGTGCCCTCGGGCATTCTGACTAAATCACTTTTACTACCAGTGATGGACTGGCGTCCTGTCGTGGGAATAGCCCTGCCTTGCGCCCTGTGTCTGCCGGGATAGGCTCCGGCTCACCGCGACCCTGTACAGGATTAAGCTGTTTCTGATAATGGATGGATGGTTAAGAGGTAGAAAGTGAGGGGGAGACTTGGTCGGAATGGCCACAGTGAGACGCGACCACGCACCTGTCTGTGGCTGGCCGAGCGGAGTTGTAACCTGTGTGCTCAGAGATGGAATCGAGCCAGGTAACGACGCTGGCATGAGTTGGACACCGTTATAAACGTCCGGGGTCAGCGCAACGGGGTCGAACGTGTAGTGTGCCAGTCGCTGGCGAGCGGGCGAGGTTTACTAATGGGGCAACGGGAGACACAGGTTACGGGGAGGGGCAGCCCGGGTTTAAGTGGCGAACAAAGTATGTTCTGTGACTTCAGGATGGAAAATTCCAATTTGGCTCTGGCTGCGTTGGGGGAAGCGGTGACGATGTAGCGGCTCGCCCTTGCATGCTTGTGTACTTCCTGGCTGTGGCCAAACACAATGACTCAGGTTCTATGTAATCTCGGGGTTTTGTTCTTGTTTTCTGTGGGAGCAGACCACCGGTAGCTGCCAGCCTTGGCCATAGCAGGCCCCGTGTTTGTTTTAGCGCGCACATGGGATTACTATCCCACAATGGGGTCCCGCACTGTACGTGCGCGCAAGTCTGATTGGATGTGCGTGTTGTGCTGGGTCGTGCTGTGGGCTTGTGGAAAACAAACGAAATGTTCTTTGAAATGTGAATCCAGCTGTGGGTGGGGGGGGTGGTTTTTTTTTCCTCCCGCTCTCTTCTTGTTGGATGGGCAAGATTCCGAACCGTTCCAAGTTGTTAAACCGCAGTTGTAACTTTGTATGGAATGGGTGCTCTAACTTCGGAGTGCTCTTGATGTGTTGGCAATACTAGTGCAATGGGCTGTCTCGTAGCGCAATTTGTTTTAGAAGCCCTCTGTCCGGTTTGCTTCTACTCTCGGCCCGTGCTCGATCGATCCCCCTGTTGGGTGAAGACTGCTTGCCCATGCCAATTTGGTCATTGTTTTTTATATATATACTTCACCCTACTGGTCAGTGTGGGTTGGTGAATATGTTTTGGAAAAAGGGGGCGGGAGATGGACCTGGTTGTTGTTTCTTTATCACTCGCCACAGATGTAACCCGTGGCTGGGAATTAAACTCGGGTTTCTGGGATTCATAGCACGGTGCCGCTAACGGCTGCGCCCACGTCTGCACCCGCTTGGGATTATTACGGTCAAGTAAATGCCAACTCGCCGCTCCGTGCGCTGCATTTGTCAGCTGTCTACGAAACACGCGATGGCACCAGTTGTGGGTTTTGGCCAAAAACAGACCCACGTGTCTGAAAAATCGAGTGCTCAGCTCTTGTTTGTGTCATTGTGTGACGGAGTCCAACGCTCTCGTGGTGGTGGCTGGTTTTTTTTTGTTTTAACATTTGCATGTGCTCTTTACTCAAACATGGTTTTTTTTAGTGTGGACAAAGACTCCCGTAGTAAAATGTGAGGTGACATTGCAATGTTGCCCTTGCCTCGAAGGGAATTGGTTCTTGAGAGTCCAGCTAACATTTTTGTACTTGGTGTACCGAGTCGGACAAAGTCCACGTTTGCCTTAGCAACGAATGATTATCTTATCCCTGAAGAGCTCAGGGCAGGGGGCGAGTTTGGAGGGTACGGCCTGAGCCCAAGAAGGTATTCATCCTCTCGCGGGTAGTTGTGGCACGCATACACTGATAAGGTTCCATTTTTGTCCCTCGCAATTCTCCCCACGATTGAACACCTAGTGCTGTTAGTGAACTTTGAGTGCAGCAGGTGAATTCTCTGTGCTGCTGGTGATACGAATGTAAATGAGTGCCCCGGTCGGGTGTGGTGACTAGATGTATGGTGTTTTACCTTTCTCTAGGTTTCTTAAAACAACTGCCCACTTATCTTCAATCAGCTTTGTGTATGGGTACCACAGTTGATGCACAGGTCACCTGTAGTGCGGTGAAGTGTAGGTGTGCACCCATTTCTTGCAAGACCAGCATTGGAAGAGTAGGCCAATTTACCTTCGCTCGTAGCCTCTCTAGGCCTCCCTGTAGTGGAGGCTCTTCAGACAGCAGTAACAAGAGCACGCCATTCGCAGGGCTTTACAGTACACCACGTGTGTGCTGTGTGGGTCGGCTGTGCCAACTTATTTAAAGTTAGTTCACCCAAAGGAAGACTGCATTGTGGCGTTTGTTGTGGAAGTTTTCCTGAACCGTGGGGTTCGGAGTGGAAGTGTGGCGCTCCCCGGCGCGGTGTCGGCGTGGCGCCGCGAGGCTGACGGTGAAGCTCGCTCGATCGCCGTCTGCCGCTAGAAACCGCTTGTTCAGTCGGACGCGGCCTCTGATGCGTCTTGCTCGTGTGTGCGGTCCCTGGCGTGCGTGTGGCTGCAGTCCGGGAAAGATGACGTTCCCAACAAGGTTGAGAAGAAGTCCAAGAAAGAAAAGAAGCTGGCGAAAAAGAACAACATGGATGACCTGAAGAAGGAGGTTTCCCTGGTAAGGCTGCGCGCCATGCTCCCTCCTGTGCCGCCCTGCACTGCTGCCCCCTTTCTCTCCTGCCCGCCAACCACGTGTCAATGTCTTAACCGAGGCCGCTTCTCATTTGGCCGTTCGTGTAACCCCCGCGTGTGCCTGCGTGTCGGCGCTCTTGTCATTGTTTGGAGTAGCCACACTGCGCTTCGTTACATTTGCCTCACATGGGCATAGGCGGACGAGAGGGGGGGGGGCGCGCGGTCCTATCGCGCTGGGTTTTCACAGCCGCTGTTCTGCAATGATCGGCAAGGGCAGTGCTTATGAAAGTTTTTTTAGTTAACCTTCATAATTATGATGTGGAAAGTGCAGGAAAAATGTTTGGCGGGGGGAAGGGGTGAGTGGGTTGGTGGGAGGGGACGAGGGGGGGGGACGGACGGAGGGCAAGAGTTGGGGAGGGGGGTCGCTTTCAGTGGCTCGTTGTTATAATCCCTTGGCTTCATTAAAATCTGAGGACTGGAGGTGCCTTTACTCCGTATCAATTACAACTAACAACCCGAGTGACTCATGCACTATACAGCTGCCTTATTGCGCTTGGAGCTGAAAGCCAGGTTTTAAAAAAACTTTCCCAATCTCCCCGCTGGCCGCGATCTCTCACCCCTTAACGAATTGACGCCGACACTTTAAAACATCGACGCTCTCCCTTTAATACTCACTTCGCTTATTTTGGAACCGCTCCCAGCCCGTTGAACCCGTCATATATCTCGCGCGCGCGTAATGGGGCCCTTCGCGTAAACGATATCAGAAGCGCTCCGTTGAGCAGCCACTTTATGGCGGCAGGGCAGCGTGCTCTCGTCGTGACCTGTAACGCTCCAGGGGCAGGCGCGGGCGACGCGGCTCGCGCGCGAACCAGTCGTGCGGTAAAGCGCCACCCCTCTATAGCCGCCGGGGTCTCTCATCCGTCCGGCGTCTACGTTCGCCGGTTAAGTTAACGCGGCTCGACCGGGGACGGCCTTTAAATCGTACCCGCCGAGGCGTGAGTGTTGGGTTTCCGCGGCTCGCGTCGGTCGGAGGATGGACGTCAAGGCAGAGCCGGTGGCGGCGGCCGGCAGCAGCCCAGTGTGAGCGTCGGGGCAGTGTGGCGACGATGTACACGCGTGAGCTATATATATATTTTTTAGCAACAATGTTCATGTGACTGCCGTCCACCATCCCCCCCCCTCTCGTGCACTCCCACTGATACCGTGTGGTTTTTCTGATCTGACTCGTCTCCCGTTTCCTCCCGCACGCTGTACGCGAGTGTATTTTTAAAATCTACGTACATACACTTGAAAAAATGCCAATAGGTTTGTCCCTTTTAGTTAAAGCTCCGGTGCTTGCGTGTTGTTCGACAAACCGCGTTAGCCGAAAGCGTTTGATGGAACGTTAAATGTTTTTTTAAAGGAACTGCGATAACAATGAGCGGTTACGGCATCCAACTTGTGTTCGCCCGTTGTGTGTGTGTGTGTTCGCCGTTGTGTGTGTGTCTGTGTGTGCGGGTACATAAAGTGCCACGATTGCCTCCTCTGATCTAAGTTCTGCTCGACACGCTTGTCTTGTCTTTGATCGCTTCGGGCGGCCGTGTTTCTTGACGGCGCGCCGCGCGCCTTCGCGCGATGTCTCCTGCCGAGCTGTGCACTAATGAAGTCCCCCCTCCCCTCCTCCCCTCCGTCTCTGTGCCCTGCACATGCGTACCGATGCCTCCCTTCTGCTCCTACTTGGTGCCGCTCCCGGTTTCCTGGCTTCACCTGTTCCCTAACTCCTCTGCGGAAAAACCTCCTGCTGCCCAACGCGGGGGGAACTACTCGATGCTCCGTTCTGCCTCCCCCGCCCCCTCGCGCCCATAACTTGCGTTCACTCGCCGTGACTCACGCACTGTCCCCCTGTGCTCCCGTGCCCTTCATCACACACGTGCATCTCTCGCGCTCCACCCTACGCTCCCCGTCTTGTCCTCACCGCTCCTCGCCCCTCTGTCGATGTCGCATGCCCCCCTGCCTGCGTCTCCACGTCGCCGGTTTCCCTCCTCTCCCCACATCGTTATCGCGCACTCCCATCTGTGTAACTCGCCGCTAACAAACGCGCCTCATCTCTTCCCGTGGGGGTTACTCATGGACGCTTGGGATCATTTTCCACGGTGCCGCGTAACATTCTCGCTCCGTCTCCACCGCCTCTTTGTGTCTGTCGATGCGATGTGGGGTTCGGGGTGGCCGGAGGTTAGACCGAGCACAAGATGTCTGTGGAGGAAGTCTGCCGTAAAAACGGCACGGACCCCGTGCAGGTCTGTGCCGCTCTGCGCGCCGCATGCTGAGTGTCCCGTGTCTTGTTGTTTTCTGTTCGTTTTTTTAAGGATGATCATAAGTTGTCGTTAGACGAACTGCACCGCAAGTACGGGACGGATCTGAGTCGCGTGAGTACCGGGGCGGGCCGCACCGGAACACGAACCCACGCAACACGCGCGGCGGCGGAGAAGGGGCGCGGCTCTCTGAGAACGGACGGGCACGCACCGTTGCATCATCAGTTCACAATTCGGGGTCTCTGCCAAAGTTGCAAAACACAGACCCGCGGATGCGTCCTTAACGCGCGCGCGGCTTTAACCCCGTCGTGGCGTTGGTAACGGGGTTGACGCGCACGCGGCGGTTATTGACTCTGCGCTGCGACGGCGGGCAGAGGAGGCGCGTGTGTCCGTACGACCCCCGTCCCCCCACGCCGCACTCGCGCCAACGGCCAGAGGCCGCGGGGCTCATGCGGGAGCCAGCGGCGCTCGACACGAGGTGAGCGCGGCGGTGGCTTAGCGTTCTCGCAAACAAGCGAGGCGATTGTTTGAATTTAATTAAAGGTGACGCTGCAGCGCAGTCGCGTCCTACCTTCCACTCGCTCGGCCACGATTGAGCTCCGCTTAAGAGTCAGTGGTCGCGTGTAATTGGCAGCTACAGTACAAGCCTTGTTTCCTTTATAAAATTATTTACGTAAACATTGGGATTTGGAAAGGTACGCGGCTCGACGAGCGAGCCTCCGCTGATTTGTTTCGTGCCGTTCACATATTCGACGCGATGTTATCGCCGATGAATATATTCTTTCCCACGCGCAGACGCTATCTTTTCCTTGTGGAGGGCTTGCGTAACAGTCGTGTACGGCCAGTTGTTACACACCCACACGCAAACGTGTCGCGGTTAGAAGAGTAAATAAACAAAACCCCCATTCTCATATAGCTTCATACAAATACAAGTTGTTCTAGTCTATCCACCACCAGTTGGGCTTCCAGACGAATATTATCTCGCAGCAGCCACTCTGGACCTATTTCGATCTTCCAGCTCTCAACACCAGATTTCAGGGTCCTTTAAAAGAGACGCAAAACAGCTTTAAGAGGTTTTCCATGTGTTTATAAATGTGCGTGTCGCGTGTGCGTCTGTGTCCGTGCGGGCTACTGCTGCTTCCTCGCGTCCCTCCCCGTGCCGCAGGGCCTGACGAACGTGCAAGCCGCGGAGATCCTGGCTCGAGACGGCCCCAACTGCCTGACCCCTCCGCCGACCACCCCCGAGTGGGTCAAGTTCTGCAAGCAGCTGTTTGGGGGCTTCTCGCTCCTCCTGTGGGTGGGAGCCATCCTCTGCTTCCTGGCCTACGGCATCCAGGCCGCCACCGAAGATGAACCGTCCAACGATAACGTGAGTGCGCCCCGCTGGACGCCCGTCGGCCTGCGTGCGGCGCCGCGCTTTGCTAGCAAAGTGACGTGGCCGGGGTGGCAGCTACGTCATGTTTGATTGGTTTGATTCCCGGTTCGGGTGCTATCGCCGTTCTGTGTTGAGTTTGTGTCTTGTGTCCGTGTGGGTTTTTGCCGGAAACTCTCAGTTTCCTACCACAGTAAAGAACAAACCTCACTTTGGCCATAATATCTTAATATATAGACGGTGCAGCGTCTGAAAAATGCTGAAACCGGCTTACCGCGTGGCTGCCTCCCCCTTCACCTGCCTCTGCATTTCCTCACGCGTCGGAGTCATTAGTGTGAACCTGCGCGGCGCGTTTAAGTGGAAGATCATTATTGTTATGTCTCCCCCTGCAGCCGCACATTTGCCACTGGTGTCACAGGCTCACGCTTACGAGCCCAGCAGCCGCCCCGGTTAATACTACGTGTGTATCAACAAAACATACCCGGCACCGTATTGCATACGGTCCCGAATTTGACACCGCAAATTATGTAATTAGTTAAAAACCACGTGGCAACATCGCCCCCTCTTGGACGAATGAAGCCAGAGTGCTTTGGCGATGGCATCATGTGATAGGAATGGCACAAATACCAATCTACATAAAACGGAGCAAGTGTGTTTATGTACGTCTGCACTCTAAGGGTACTGGGTACAAATTCTTCGTAACCGCTAATTTTATCTGTACAACATCGAAACTTGTATGTCTTGTTTTAGCTTTACTGAATCTTGAGAGAGCCAGCAATATTCCCAAAAGGACATTTTGAAGAAATCCGGGTCAAAGCAGTCATGTCAGCAGAAAACATCAACAAAAAACGTCAGAAAAACGTGTTACGCGCTCGGAACAAGGTCCCCCATGGAGCGGGGTACGCTGCTATGTGTAGTAATGATGTGTTTGTGTGTGTGTGTGCGCGCGTGCAGCTGTACCTGGGGGTGGTGCTGTCGGCCGTGGTGATCATCACCGGCTGCTTCTCCTACTACCAGGAGAACAAGAGCTCCCGCATCATGGACTCCTTCAAGAACATGGTCCCACAGGTGACCACAGACGAGGACCCCTGTCTGAGCCGCGCGTTATTTCAGAACCGATTTAGATCAGGTTTTACGTCGGAACCGATTTGCATCAGCACCGATTTTAGATCGAGATTTGTATCAGATTTGCTTGGTTTTTTTGGTCACGTCTGAAAATAGTTTGCCTTACCATATTTGGTGCTGCTGTGTTAAATGTACGCTATAATCATCACCGGTCATAGTGAATCACTGCTGGATGGAGGTTACCCCAGGTCGTCACCCAGCCGTCAGTCCCGTCGTAGCAATACACCCACCAGTGATGAACGTGCTGGTTTTCATCATTCCAGCTCCGCAGCGCGCGTCCTCTCCTGGATGCAATCCCCCAATTATTTGTTAGATGTTTATCATTAAAAGCAGAAAATACGCAGTGAGCTTGCAAGCTCTGGATGCGGGATTCCTGCGATACAACAAACGTTCATACTAACCAACGCAAACAATAAACTACCACACCATCTGTTTGTATGCCAAGCGACTTCTCGTACCCGAGCTCGCTTGCTTACCCTAACAGGAAAAATTGAGTGGTAACTTGCACTCTGTTCTGTACTACATGTGTTCAGGCTCGCTGTAATCCCCAGTGTGCATTTCGCCACTCTTCCTTTGCACGCTTTCGTTTTATTTAATTCTATATGTAAACTTTCTCAAAGAGCGTACGCTGCTTTTGCAACGTTGGCACAGAACGGCGACGTCCGAAACTAAAAAGTCCGTAACTCGTGTCCCCCGCAGCAAGCGCTGGTCATCCGAGAGGGCGAGAAGACGCAGCTGAACGCGGAAGAAGTAGTGCTGGGAGACCTGGTGGAGATCAAGGGAGGAGACCGCATCCCCGCCGACCTGCGCGTCGTGTCGTCCCACGGCTGCAAGGTACGCTGGGAAGGTGGAGCACGGGCAGCAGCAGGGCGACCCACCGGCTCGTGGCCAACGCCGCGGTGCACCGGTCAATTCGTTTTTCTTAATTAGTAGCTGGCTAAGGAACCCCTAGGTTGATTTCTAAGCGTTACAGTTTCAAAAAGGCTGCGGCTTATTCCTGCATTTTGCCAAACGAAAGAAGAAGCATACAGTTGTGTTATTGACGCGTTCCGCTAAAAGCGCGCGAGTATTAACCAGGCTGTCCGGTGCAGTCGAGGTACGGCTGCGTTACAAACCCACAAGAACCTGTTGGTCAAGTTCTTCTCTGCCAAATTCTGTGTGCTTTGCATTGGTCTGCAGGTGACTCATCCGGCACTTGTTTTGACTTCCCATTGAAACTGACTTAAACCGGACTCTGTGAAGTCTAGATAGATCTCCTCCGCCCGGTAAACCACTTGCTGTAGGTTTTCACGACTCAAAGTATGTAATTGCTCTCGAGCAGTTTTCACGTTCATTTGACGAAATTCCATCCATCTGTGAGGATTAAATGCATCCCATTGCCTGTCATGCGATGACCATTACTCGGTGGCAGAGCCGGGTGAAGAGAGTTTCCCCCCTTGGTGTGGCCCAGAATTCGCGTAAAGACATCTAGGCAGCAGTTCTGTGGTGTCCGGTTCTGTGGTTCGTCCTCACCCTGTCGCGGTTCCCCGTCGTTTCCGTGCAGGTTGACAACTCGTCGCTCACCGGAGAGTCTGAGCCGCAGAGCCGCTCCCCCGACTTCACCCACGACAACCCGCTGGAGACTCGCAACATCGCCTTCTTCTCCACCAACTGTGTTGAGGGTGGGTGCCGCGTTCACAGAGCACGCGAGAGGGGGGCGTCTGCTGAGCACGCGTCGGTCGATAGCCTCCGTGACCTGTTTTGAACTCCCATGACCTGTTTTGAACTGCTTAACGAATGAATGACTCGTTTGCACTTGACGTTGTTTCCGGGAAAAGGGAGCGGGTGAAGGCTGCGTAAGGCGGATAGTCCGTGGTTTGAAATGAGTTGTTGGAGCAGACGGCCGTGACGACAACTTTGTGATCGTCTTGCGCCTCAGGTACTGCGCGCGGAATCGTCATCAACACCGGCGACCGCACCGTCATGGGCCGCATCGCCACGCTGGCCTCGGGCCTGGAGGGCGGCCGCACGCCCATCAACATCGAGATCGAGCACTTCATCCACATCATCACCGGCGTGGCAGTCTTCCTGGGCGTCTCCTTCTTCATCCTTTCGCTCATCCTCGGATACTCCTGGCTCGAGGCGGTCATCTTCCTCATCGGCATCATCGTCGCCAACGTTCCCGAGGGCCTGCTGGCCACCGTCACCGTGAGTTCTGAGAGACGCTACGTTGCCGTCAACGCGCCTCGTTTACCGCCCGAATGGCCGGTGACCCAGCCGGGTCGGTCGCACGTTTGCCGCTCGTTTGTAAAGATTCCGCGGTTCGAGCCCGTTGGCCGCTCGGGTTGATTCTGCCGGTGAATCAATCTAAAATATACTCCGCCGTCTAGTTGACAGTGGGCGTTATGCGAGAAGAATAGGAACTACTTACAAATTGCTTAATTGGGAAACACCACGTGGCAACATCATCCCCAACTGGCAGACTTAGCAACCATTTTCAAGCCGATATTGCGAGGATCGGTTTGCTGCAAGTGGGGCATCCGCCACTGGTAGCTCCCCTTGGCTATACCGCAGAAGGGCATCGGAATGGTTGAGATAGCTGTAGTGTGCAATTCTTTGACTTAAGGTGATGTGCTTTAATGCAAATGTTTTACCCTTCCTTGAGAGCAGGAAAGGTGGAATCTGTCTAAACATACGTGTGTGTGTGCGCGCGCTCGCAGGTCTGCCTGACGCTGACGGCCAAGCGCATGGCCAAGAAGAACTGCCTGGTTAAGAACCTGGAGGCCGTGGAGACCCTGGGCTCCACCTCCACCATCTGCTCCGACAAGACGGGCACGCTCACGCAGAACCGCATGACGGTGGCGCACATGTGGTTCGACAACCAGATCCACGAGGCGGACACCACGGAGGACCAGTCCGGTGAGAGGGCGCGACGCGGGCTCCGTGAAACATCCCGGCGGCTTGTGAAGTGCACGGGTGTTTTTGTGTAGCGTGCCTCCGCTCGGCCGTTTTGGTCTCGTTCGCTCGGCTGAGCTCTGAGTTAAAATATTTTTTCGTTTAACTTTCACGCGGCACACATTGCTCGCAGTGGCATAACGGGTGGGCCGCAGCCTACCGCTTGAACCGAGGGCCGCTTGAAGGGATCTCGGTAGTAGTTACTTTATGTCCGCTTCTGTAACACGACGGGTTGAACCGCTTTGCGAGAAATCCACCTACCTGCGTTTCTAATCTCGTTCCCCCGTCGCCGATACCACAAATGAGATAAATCTGGCGCGGGAAAGCGAGCGCGCTGTTCAAGTTTCCCGCTGTCGTGCGACAGGAACGGCGTTTGACAAGAGCTCCCCGACGTGGAGCGCCCTGGCGCGCGTGGCGGCGCTCTGCAACCGCGCCGTGTTCCAGGCCGGCCAGGATAGTGTGCCCGTGCTCAAGGTGGGTGGCCGGACCTCTCCGCCTCTGCTGCTCACACGTGACCCGGTGGTGCACATCGGTGTTGCTGACGACCCTGTTTCCT
Source organism: Geotria australis (assembly GCA_036362915.1). Lineage (NCBI taxonomy): Eukaryota > Metazoa > Chordata > Hyperoartia > Petromyzontiformes > Geotriidae > Geotria > Geotria australis. Next base: position 6,870,751 of record JAZEWU010000026.1, on the reverse strand, counting down.
CACTGGCCCTCTGAGCCAAGCCGACGCACGGGAGGGTGGGGCGACGAACCTCGCAGTACGGGTCGTTTGCTACGGGTCGTCCCGGGCCGGAACCGAACCGCAATCGGCTGGCCTCACAAGCCGCTTGGATCAAATGTGCCATAGATGTTCAAAGCGTTATAATGTTGTTATTGGCGAGACGCGCACTGTGAGGACACTGCGTCGCCGCGTCACTCGCACGTGACGCGATCATCGCGTGTGACGTAAGCGGCGCGTATCTGCTGCTGCTGCTGTGGAAAAAATAACCCGGCGCGATGCCGAGCCGTGCCAGGCCGGCTCGGCCCTGTCTCACTCACACGGCGGGAAAGACGTGTGTGTGCGCGCGCGCGCGCGAGTCGACGTTGGCGCGATACACTAAGAACCCGTTTGATTTTCCGCGACAGCGCGACGTGGCCGGCGACGCCTCCGAGTCTGCGCTGCTCAAGTGCATCGAGCTGTGCGTCGGCAACGTGCGCGACATTCGCGACAAGAACAAGAAGATTGCCGAGATCCCCTTCAACTCCACCAACAAGTACCAGGTAGCGACACTCGCGGCGTTGGCGCTCTCGTGTCGTGCGGGCGGCGTCGCCCGCCTCGTTCGCCGGCGGCGACGAGCGGCTGTCGAGCCTCGCGGGCGTCGTTAACGTGCGTGTGCGTGCGCTCGCGCGTGCGTGTCAGCTCTCCGTGCACGAGACGGAGGACGCCAGCGACCCGCGCTACCTGCTCGTCATGAAGGGCGCCCCCGAGCGCATCCTCGACCGCTGCTCCTCCATCATCATCCAGGGCAAAGAGCAGGCTCTGGACGAGGAGATGAAAGAGGCCTTCCAGAACGCGTACCTCGAGCTGGGGGGGCTGGGCGAGCGCGTGCTCGGTGAGTCGAGGGCTTGGCGCGCGTGGGGCCCGGGGCGGACGCCGGTTTGCGTGCGCTGGACTGGAGGAGGATCCCGTTGATGGGCTATTCGTCCGGATTGACGGGGAAGGGCTCGCGGCGGCACGTAGGCGCGCGCGAGCTCCCTCTGTTTAGTGGCTAGGGGAGAAAGTAATTGCAGGGCCGCACTTGTACCTTTCATTTATCGTATCGACAAAATCTATCCATCAATTTTCAGCAACCGCTTAATCCTGTACAGTGTCGCGGTGAGCTGGAGCCTATCGTATCGACAAAATCACCTGTGAGAATTGCTCTTAAGAGCTGCTCGTTTTGGACAGCTGTGGGTGAGCGTTCTTCCTCGAACGCTCGCCACGGCTGTCCCGAAGAGCCGCTCTTACGAGCAATTCTCACGCGTTTTAGTCGTGAGAAACCTCTACATCAAAACCTGTATGACGGTGGCTACTCTGCTCGTGCCGCTGCCGACGGCGTGTGCGAGTGCCGCGTCTCACCGCCGCGGCTTGTGTCGTGCCCTCGCAGGATTCTGCCAGTTTTACATGCCAATCGACCAGTACCCCAAGGGCTTCGCCTTCGACACGGATGACGTGAACTTCACCACCGACAACCTGTGCTTCGCCGGACTCATCTCCATGATCGACCCTCCCCGTGCCGCCGTGCCCGACGCCGTGGGGAAATGCCGCTCCGCCGGGATCAAGGTGCGACCGCGGCGCCGCGGAATAGAGGCTCGCCGAGTGTGTGCAGTCTCCAGATTATACACGGAGACAAAGGTCCCCTCGTGTAGGCTTAACGAGACTTGTGGCTCCATAGCTGTTCTTTCGGGATAGCCGTGTCGAGTGTTCGTTGCTTCTCTCCTTTGTGAAGTTTTGCCTCACACGTTGGGCCAGGCTTGATATTGTCGGCGTCATCAGCTGTGCCACTCTTGTCGGGTGTTTCCCAACTTCGTGAGGCGTGTTGTCGAGGCAGCCGTCGTTTACAATTCTTGACATCTGTGAATCGACCGATCGTCCCAGTTGGAGCGTCAATCAATCGACCGATTAGTGTCGGCAGCCGGTGCATATTTCCTTGATTTGACGGCACCGTTGTTCGCGTGGCCACCAGGTCATCATGGTCACCGGGGACCACCCCATCACCGCCAAGGCCATCGCCAAGGGTGTGGGCATCATCTCCGAGGGTAACGAGACGGTGGAGGACATTGCGGCGCGACTCAACATTCCCGTGAGCCAGGTCAACCCAAGGTGAGCACGGTGGCGCGTGACGCGGCGGCGCGTGACGTGTGTCGGTCCGGCGTTCGCTTACCGCTGTGCGCGTGCGTGGTTGCCGTGCTTCGGCCAGTCCTCTCGAGCAGTCAGCCCGTGGCACCTGGGTATGTCCGTCGACCCTCTTGTCGGCGAGCCTTTGACACTTCACCTAGCCCCAAGGTGTACCTGGCCCCAAGGTGTACCTGGCCCGGCACGAGTGCCGTGGTGACGTCACTTATTGGCAAACGGCGGTTGTTGTTGCCCGTTGCGACGGTCGGTGCTTTCATATTAATTTTTTTTTTTTTATCATTCATTGTCAGAAATCGCTAAATCCTGTCCAGGGTCGCGGTGAGCCATAGCCTATCCCGGCAGACACAGGGCGCAATGCAGGATGGGTATATAGCCCAGGATGGGTATATATATATATATAGCCCATCACACGGCACGTCTAAACTTGAGAAACGTTAACACGAGCCCATCTGCCAACTTTTTACGGTTGCACCTCAGCATCCGTCAGCCGTGGGCTGTCGCCGTGCGGCTGCCTATTGGCGCCGCCGCTGCCGATGTACTGACGCCGCGTCGTGTCGCCCTCCCGTTCCTCGGTGCCGCTCAGAGACGCGAAGGCGTGCGTGGTGCACGGCTCGGACCTGAAGGACATGACGGAGACGCAGCTGGACGACATCCTGAAGAACCACACGGAGATCGTGTTCGCTCGCACCTCCCCCCAGCAGAAGCTCATCATCGTGGAGGGCTGCCAGAGACAGGTGCGCGCTCGCACGCACACGCAAGCACCGCCGGAGGAAGGTGATCACGGGTGAACGCGCGCTGCGCGTAGCGGCCAGTCTCGGGCTTTGGTGACACGCGTGCGGGTGTGCGCGTCTGTGTGCGTGTGCAGGGCGCGATTGTGGCCGTGACGGGAGACGGTGTTAACGACTCGCCAGCGCTCAAGAAGGCCGACATCGGCATCGCCATGGGTATCGCGGGCTCCGACGTGTCCAAGCAGGCGGCCGACATGATCCTGCTCGATGACAA
>JAZEWU010000026.1:6850215-6867451 GCA_036362915.1 Geotria australis | reverse complement strand
CCGCGCCGACGTTGACCCCCGACCCTGGAGCGTGACCCTAACCGCGACTCGTTGAACGCGCGCAGGTGCCCGCCATCTCCCTGGCGTACGAGGCGGCGGAGAGCGACATCATGAAGCGGCAGCCGAGGAACGCTCGCGTGGACAAGCTGGTGAACGAGCGGCTGATCAGCATCGCCTACGGCCAGATCGGTACGCGCGCGCACGAGGCTCCTCTTCAGCTGTCCTCCCAGCTCTATAAACCGGAACACCACAATCAGCAGTTTGTGTAGTAGGGGAAAAACTGGGTACTTGCCTTCCAAGTCGTTCGGCCAATGTGGAAGACTCGGTCAATAAAATGCCCTGCAAACGTACTCTCTGTAGCTCCGTCTTTCTAACGGGGCTCTTCCGACAGCGGTGGTGTGACCAAGCAGTTGCGGGGCTGCATCTTTGCATGTCTCGGTGCTGCTGTTGAGCCGAGTGCGTGTGCGCGTGTTTGTCGGTCCAGGCATGATCCAGGCCCTGGGAGGATTCTTCACCTACTTTGTGATCTTGGCTGAGAACGGGTTCCTGCCTTGGGACCTCCTTGGCATCCGAATCAACTGGGATGACAAATCTTGCAACGACTTGCAGGACAGCTACGGCCAGGAATGGGTAGGTGTCATCATCGGCATAATTAGCAGTACCCATTCATGCGCGGTGTTCTGCCTTTAATGTTGAGAGTAGGTTGCATGCACGTCTTGCTTGGCCGTTACATTTTTACTAAGCAAAGTCTTGTGATGTAAACAGCCTGCTATTCCACACTACATATCAGACGGAAAGAGTCCCAGATACGTTTGTTCTTGCCCTCTTGAAGATGCTAATGAATTGTGGTTTTGCAAAGCTTCTGAATGTATAGTGAACCGAGAGTGTTGGCAAGGCGCCGCGTACACGTCGTGTGACCGTGCTTGCCTGTCCGTGCGCGCGCGCGGGTGCCAGACGTACGAGCAGCGCAAGATCGTGGAGTACACGTGCCACACCTCGTTCTTCGTGAGCATCGTCGTGGTGCAGTGGGCCGATCTTATCATCTGCAAGACGAGACGCAACTCCGTGTTCCACCAGGGCATGAAGTGAGCGGCTGCCTCTCCTCCTCATGACACCATCATCGCCCTGGGCATTGGCCTCAGACCTCTCACACGGGGGGAGGGGTGGTTGGGGTCGAGGCTGTCTGTAGTAGTCATCTCCCTCGTATCATTTCACGAGGTCGATCGGCAGGGTTTCTGCGTTCATGCCGAGGTCGGTTGAGCCAGTCTGGTGCCAACCTCCGTTGACTTGACAACTGGAGTCACGTCGTTGTCGTGCCGCACCTCACTGGGGCGGGTGCCGCAGGAGCGCAGGGCACTAGGCTGGGGCGGAGTGTGGCCTCGCTCCATTGGTGCCACTTGGGATCTTCTTCTTTGCGATTCTTCGAAGCACGATGGTCAGCTTCTGGACATCGTTGTCTTTCAGCTCGGCCTCGAAGTGTTTGTTCATCCACTTGGGATGAACAAACTAGACGCGTGCCTAACACCGTATCGACTCGAACGCCGACACAGCACTCTAATCACTCGACTAATTGTAATTGGTCGATTTAAAGAAGGCACGCGCCTGCGTGTGACGTCCACTCTGTGGCCGCCGTCGTGCTGACCGCTGTCTCTCTCTCAGGAACAAGGTGCTGATATTCGGGCTGTTTGAGGAGACCGCCCTGGCCGCGTTCCTCTCCTACTGCCCGGGCATGGACGTGGCCCTGCGCATGTACCCGCTCAAGTGAGGGCCCACCCACGCACTCACTCACACGCTCGCTCGCTCATCTGTCCGTAAGGCAGCTTTGTCCCTTTCATGGTCACCATCATCATCAACCATGGTCAGTTCACTGCTGGATGAAGGCATCCATCTACCTCTCTACACGAACAGCGTTTTCATCATTCCATCTCCCCGGTGGGTGACCGTCTCGGGCGCATTCTTTAGCCGCAACGCCTTCAACATTCTTGACCATCGGCCGTCGTGTCTCATCACCAAGACGTGTCCCTGCCAACTTGCTCCTCTTAACGCAGTTTGCGTGATGTCTATCTGCATCATGCATGTGTTCTCTGGTCCGCTCTCTGAATATAATTCCAAGGAAGAATCTGCACCCTTCTTGGCGCACTTTCCGGTTTCTGTTCCGTTTTTGTCAGCGCTCGGGTTTCTGACCCGTGTCACAGCGGCTAGCGCGCAGAGATTTGCGGCCGTTACGTCTTGTGCAGACGTGTGCGCACCCCTCACGATGCCGTGTGTGCGTGCGTGTGTGCCTGCAGGCCAAGCTGGTGGTTCTGCGCCTTCCCCTACAGTCTCCTCATCTTCGTGTACGACGAAGTGCGCAAATTCATCCTTAGGCGCCACCCCGGAGGTGGGTTCGCTTCACGAGAGCCTCGCCTCGCTCCTGGGCTCCGGGTGTATGTTTGTCTCCTGCGCAGACGTGGGTGCCGGCGGTTGGAAGCGCTGCAGCGGCGTCGCGGTGGTTAGGGCATCGCGCCAAGAACTCTGCTACTTGAGTTTGATTGCCAGCCACGGCTCAACATCAGTGAAGAGTGCACATTACTTTGTCAGGAATAACGTGTGGTGAATTGCCTTTGCAGCTCTGTCCTTGTGTAACGGTGTGTGTCTGGGCGTGTGTGCGCGCGCAGGTTGGGTGGAGAGGGAGACGTACTACTAGACGCAGCCGCCGCCACCCCCTGCCCTACACCCTGCAAGGGCCATGCCCCAACGCTCCACTCACTAAATGTGTCAATTGCCAAACTAACATTAAACGTTTGTTTATTATTAAATACTGTAAACCTGCCTTCAGTAGCTGAATTCATTGTTTAACGTGTTTATATAGATTTTAAAATGCAGTGCCGTGGGGTTGTAATCTACTTTGTCATGTGCAAGTCGAAATATGAATTGAGAAAACAAAACGTCAACAGGTTTACAGTATTGCAGCTGCCAATTTATATAGAGCCCTTGCCTTTAAAGAAGCATCGATTGGACAGGAGCCATGGACCGAGTGTGGCTTGTTCTAGGACCCCACCCGGTGATTTTGACTGTCTCATCAGGGTCAGTCACCACCACAGCAAAGAGAGCGAGAACGGAGCTGCATGTGAATCAGACCCTCGTGCCCTGCACTGATGTCGTGTGGTAACTGTGCCGTAGTGTGTGCGTGACCGTCACTTCGTGGGGCTGCAAGCGACTGGCCGCGACCCTTCGTCGCGCAAACGACGTTACCAATTGCGCGGGTAAGGGGAGGGCGTTCGTAAGAAAATAGTCTTGATCTCGCGTTGCGTTGTAAGGAGGACTTCTGAAAAACTTGGGGAGCCAGACGGGTGGTGCTGTGCTGTTGCGTTTGTTTGCGAGGTCGGTGTTTTTTTCTAACGAGCGGTAACCATCAGGCGAGCAGTTGATGCGAGCGTAGCAGAGCTAAAAACGGTACCGTGCGTCTGGCGGCCCTAGTTTCCACGGACCATTTGCTGCCCCCACCTAGTTTTTTGGTGGTATTGTGTTGGAACATTTCAAATAAACTACCGTTCATCCCACGATGTTGTTTAGTCCGATAGTGAGCTGTCTGTGAGTTAAGTGGCCACATTTGTGCCATTTTTTTAAATCCCCCCGTGTGTCAGTTTATACACCAGGAAGGGGGAGCATGCGTGCCTTGGCTTCGCAGCCAGCTCTCGACTGGCGGTGCGCCACGCAGCCGCGTCCACACGGCCAGCGGCTGTGCGGGCGCGCGCGTCCCTCTGTGAGCCGGCGCGGTCACACGACCGGCGCCGGCCCGGAGAGGGGTCGGCGTAGTACGACAAAGCCTTGGCGGCCTAGCGCACGCAGGGGCCTCTCGACGCATGTACAACAACAACACACACTTGGTGTGACTCAGCCGTTTTTAACCAATTTTAATACATATCGTAGTAGATTGGTACAGCAAAGTTTTTATCAAAACGTGCATGGAATCTTGTCTGTTCACTGTCTTCCTTAATATTTATTAATAAAGGTTGCAACCATTGCTCAGTGCAATGCTGTTTGTGTTGTCACCGCCTCGTGGTCCTGGTGGTCATTGCAAATGTGTGTGCAGGCAAGCGGCGCGAGAGAGGAGGAATGCGTTTGCGATGTGGCAGCTCCCCGATCTCATTGTCAGAAACCGCTTAATCCTGTACAGGGTTGCGGTGAGCCGGAGCCTATCCCGGCAGACACAGGGCGCAAGGCAGGGCTATACCCAGGACGAGACCGCCAGTCCATCACAGGGCACCGGGGTCAATTTAGTCATCAAGCCATTTAACCCATGCAGCAGCATGTCTTTGGACCAGTGGTAGGAAACAGGAGTGCCCGGCGAAAACCCACGTGGACACTTAGTGGCTATATAAATGCTATTATTATTATTATAATGGCGGTTGTAATTATTATTCCCCACTGCCAAGGCGGCAGCATCAGGAACACTCGGTCATGTCTCCTGCCTGGTTCTCACCCACACACGCCCTGTCCACGCTCAAACCCGCTTAGCTTCCGAGGCTTGTCGACACGGGACGTGTGTGACAAGGTCCACTTTGTATTTTGAGGCATTAAACGAGGCCGTGTTTACATTAAGTGCACTTCAGCATTCGAAGAGTCTATATTCCGTCTTTTCAAAGGTCTTTTTGGTCAAAATTGCGGGAAAGGTTGGGCTCACTCTCCGTGACAAAGTGAGGAGCACAGAAATCCGGGACAACCTCAGAGTAGAGTCGCTGCTCCTTCGGATTGAGAGGAGCCAGTTGAGGTAGTTCGGGCATCTGGTAAGGATTCCTCACTCAACGACGTCACAGCATCACTCCCGAGACGACATTGCCTTATACACAACAGTAGGGCTTCAACAATTGGTCGATTAAGTTTATTAATCGGCTAAAAGTTGAAAATTATTACGTTTGTCGTGGTCGATCACGCAAGCACCATTGGGAATAACAGCCAATCCAATAACTTGTCTTTAACACAGAGGCAGCCCTGCAAATCGCTCCCTCCCGCCACTGCTGCCAATCTGGCCTCCTCCACGTGTCCGCGAGAGGGCGCTCTAAAGCAGGAGTTCTTAACATTTCGCTCACAGACCGCTTGGGTCTGGTCTTCACCGACCACTAGGTGGCGCTCGCGGCCCACTGGTGGGTAATTAGTTCCACTCTGAGCCGACGTGTGAGTCGATGCGACAGTAAATCCACACTTTACCCCACCGCACGCGACCTGCCGATGGAATTAATAGCCGTGGTTCAGTGTATTCGAAGCAGCCTTAATCATTTAATTCGTGTTACTTTGTTTTTATTCGTTTTTTTTTGTTTTTTACATGCCGTTCTCTCTGCGGCCCTTGTGCAGCGCTTTGTGACCCTCGGGTGAAAGGCGCTCTATACCGCATTCCAAGTTCAGTGTGCTGACCATTACACCAAAGCAGCTCCCGTCTTCACCCATCAAACTATCCAGGCTCAAAACCCTGCTTAGCTTCCACGATATAAACGAAACATTGCATTTATGGTGGGTTTTTTTTTAAAATACGGAAGTGTGTCGGTCAGTTGACAGAAAGGTCGTGCGAGTTTAAGCCATGGGCGTCAAAATGCCACCTGTGAGTCACATGAGGGTTTGTGTAGCTCGTGAGTTGGCAATATTTACGATTCATCGTGACAGTGCCTCCTTGTATTGGTGTTTGTTTTTGTTCCGATTGCTTTACATGTATTCATTTGTACTAACATAGTCCCCGCCCTATCGGATATCTTGTTCCACGCGTACAACGCGTTCTCGTGACGTCAGGGTAAAAGGGGAAGATAGCTTAAGAGGGTTGATGGTACTATTGTAAAAGTGAGAATTTAAAGCTAAATAGTGTCAACGTATCAGAAGAGCAATCAATAAATGGAAAGTAAAGATAAAAATAAGGCCGAAGCCTTGGCGTTGTGCAGATCAAATGTGCGCCTTTTAAGGATGAAGGATTCAAATCCAGTACCCTCAGTGTGGACATACATAAAAACACTTGCTCCATTAAATATAGTTCAGTGTGCGAGAATAGGTGTACGTGCACACTTGAGAAAGGGGGAGACGACCACAAGAGATGAGAACTTAAAGGTATGAAATGTCGTGCAGTATTTTTCAAAGCTGTGTGTATATATTTATCAGTATGAAAGCAACACAAACCACTGGTTGTGGAAAGTGGCCAACATCTTTTTCCACCTTTTGTTTAATAAAAACTTAAAACAGATACCATGTGATACATTTTTAAAACAACAAATTTCCGAATTTTAACTTAAGTTCATCATAACAATACTTTACATACTAGTGTGATCGCGCCAAACTTTTAACCTGGACCATAACACAGACCACATATCTCATTATTAACACGAGGCACTGTACTAAAGGTTGAGTTTTGGCCGTGAGAAAAGGTTCCCATATTTTGTGACATCTGAACATACACCACACGCCGACTGTCAGTTGAGAAAAAAAAACGAGTTAAAACAGTATTATGTACCTTTTAAAAGGCCTATGACTAAATCATCTGACATGCAGCCAATCTCGTTCAGGTCGTGGAAGCTAAGCAGTTTTGAGCCTGGATAGTGCTTGGATGGGTGACCACCAATGCATAAACGTGTCACAATAGGGCTTGCAAGAGCTATATAGCAGGCAGTCCATCAAAATCCATGTGCCCAGCATTCACCCACACACAGGCTTTGAACATCGTTGTGAAGCCCGGTAAAAAAACAAAACCAATGACCCACATGACGTGAACAAGCCCTCATCCAGCAGTGAATTAACAAAAGAGTTATACATTTAACCTTTAATACAGGTTTCAGCTATGGGTGTCAAATGCCATCTGTCAGTCACAGGAGACCGGTGGCTCACTAATGTTTAAAATATTTTACATTCCTTACGTGGTAGTGTTTTATGTTTTGTTCAGATTGATTTACTTCATAGCTGTAATTTTGTTTTGCTTTTTACGACTTAATAATTTTGGCGATCCAGGTCAGTCTTGTAAATGACTCTAACCCTCATCTCTTGACTTCTCACCTGGACCACCAAATATACACTTGGAATTTGCGTGCAATGTGCCCTATGTACATCGTGGGTGTATGAATGGGTTATGTTGGAGTTTGGCCGTACCACCCTACAGTTACACAACATTCAACTTCCCCAACGACGGCCGGCGCGACCACGGGTAAACTATGAGCGCGCCTTGTGGATGAAGGCCACAAAATTGCCAAGCTGGTTTACGTGGCCCCCAGGTCAACTGCTTTCAACAGCCAATGCTGTCTGTAACGATTACCAAAACTGCCCACAAAAGGCATCACTTTGTAATTTACAAACTGACGATAAGCGATGCGTACGCTGTATCTATAAGCTGCTGCGATGTAATGGTGAGCACGCTGGATTTGCAAAACAGGAGGTTGAGGTTGCCGGTTTGATCTCCCGGTGCAGCAGTTAAATAACGGGCCAGTTTCCTAATAGCCCCCTTGCATTTGTCCGCACAACAGTGAAAATGCGTACGCCGCAGTTAGTCAATGGGCAAGTCGTGCACGGTGGGGTAAAGTGTGGGTACTCCCGCTTCTTACAAGACGCAGGGCCAGCGTGGAAGTCGACAACATTAGCATATAGAGCTCTCCAGAGATCCCTCTAGTGGAGGCGCTTCTGCCAGCAGTGGGTATAAGCAAGCAATTTCAGGGCTGCATCTTTATCTTTTGTAGAAGATGTATGTTTATATAAATTAATATTTCAAGTTAAACTCTATTTGCTACCCAAATCTATCCCAAAGACCAAAATTAACCTATTGTTTTAAAATCAGCCAAGCATGCTGCAGTTCATTACAAATCCAAAGAAATAAACATTTACTTTATTTCAAAATAGATGTAATAAAAATCTGTGCCCTAGTTTGTTTCTTCTTCTTAAAATGTAAACTTTTAAGAAATGTGCACATTTATGTTTCCATCGTTTCCGAACAAAGATAATGCTTTAAAAAATACATACCAAGCACGTGTACGTACATTGAAAAACTTGCGGGTTTTAATATAATGTACACGCTATGCAATCATGGTCAATAGTCATCACTGCGTTTACAGGAACCAAAACGACAAGTTGGCCGTTCAAACTGCACTGCACCGAAAGCTTTTCCATCGTCCGACTCTTTAAACCCGATGCCCCCCCCAAACCTCCGCGAATGTTGGCACGGCCCTTCAATGGGACTCACCAACCCAGGGGCTCCACCCCTCTCAGTTTAAACTCTCAAACAAAAGGGCCTCAGTTATGTTCCATAAAGAGGTTCTCACACACACACACTGTACGCTAGTCGGCACAACAGTAGGGGCATTATTCCCGCATCTGCTGCACTTTCCAATCTCTGCGAGCTTGGAGTCTGGCCCAAAAAAAAACAAACCACATGATTACATAATCACAAAACTAAAAAAAAATAAGTTCCACCACCTATACGCTTATAAACCGATAGACAAAAATGTCATAGAAACAATGGTTATACCAGTTACACGACAGATTCAATATGCGATAAAAGCATAAAAATGTTTAGTGAGCAGTGTTCCTACTGTGGAGTTACGTAAGGCAATAGCGGCAGCATGCGCAACGATTATCACATCCTGCCCCTCGGGAGAAAAAGAAACTACTCAAATAACAACAAAAGCTACTCGAATCTATACCACGTAATACAAAGAATATTTAAAACCATCCAACACAAAAAGCAGAATGAAAGCGTTACGGAGCAGGGGCGGCACACGCGCGTGTCGTATTGCACATATTCAACAGCTTTACAGCTAAAGCAGAGTTTCCTCGTCTGCATGTAGGGCACCACGACAAGAGCACGCTAGGGGTGGGACGATACACTGGGTGACCAACGCGGCCTATTGTGGCTCGTTTGGCCTCGTCACGTATTCAAAAAGTGTGACGAATTAACGATTGCATAACTTTTGGATCGAATGGTCCTTTTCCTTTTTTCCGAGGATGATTTGATTGGTTGGCCTATTAAATGGACTTTGGTAATATCGGACGACCATCCCACCTCTATTATATGTAAGAAATCGCCACAGCACGTGCTAAAAAACAAACGTTAAGGCATGACGTGCGTGGTTAGCAGCCGTCAATTATCTGGCTGGGTGTTTACCTGGCATCGTTGTGTGGTTAAAGGAGAGAGGGCTGACAGATATGTGTTGCCGGGTGCTTTTAGTGTGCAGCGTGCTGTTAACAGGCTCTGGCACACCATGTGCGTTTCTGGATGAATAGTTAACACAGGAGGTGGATAGGTGATTAACTGGCGTAATGGGTCTGGCATTTAAACACTTGGCTCATGTTGTTGCCTGATCAGTTGGCAGGCTCGTTGGTTATGAACTGGTTTTCTGGTTAATAGCCTGACTGGCTGGTTAGCAGACTGCTCAGCTGCTTAGTAGACTGGCTGCATGGTTATCTGGCTGGCTGGATTGCAGACCGACTGGCTGGTTGTACAGATAGGCTGGCTGATTTAGCAGACTGGTTGGTTAGCAGACTGGACGGCTGGTTAACAGAGAGGCTGACAGGATAGCGGAAAGGCTGGCTGGTAAGCAGACAGACTGGCTGCAAAGTATGAGTTTCCCTGTAGCCAAATCACAAACTTGAGTGTAGCTTGCATTGAAAAAGCACGTGAAATGTTTGTTCTGCTACAATAACATTCAATCAATCCACATGTTCATCGACATGCGTTTCTGTCCCAGTGAGGTCGGCCAGTGTTGTCCATCAGTGCACTCTCAGCACAATTACAACCCTGTTAATGTGTTACATTACTCGTTAAACATGAAAAAAAAAACCCATCCTGCATTCCCAACAACACCTGACACAGTTAGCGAATCTAGCAGATGTTTTTTTTCAGTGTCAGGACCCTTACTGTGCCCGACATCGAGTCTGATTGTATTGTGCGCTGTAATGCAGAGTTAACAGGTTCACAACGGAGAAGCGCCCTTCACTTGAGGACGAGCGGCGAGTCGGGCAGCGTGAGGCGCAGTTTGCCCGTGTCGAACGCGGCGTCGGCGCGGGCGCCCGCGCTCGCCTCCTCCGCCTCCGCCTGCTGCTCGTTCCACCACCGCTGCTTGAAGCGGAGCTTCAGCGGCATGGTGGCGCTGCCGAGGGGCGTGCGAGGCTTGCGCGCGTCCGGGGACAGGAGCGACGCGTTCGGAGACGGCTGAGGCGGCGTGGCGGGCGGCGGCGGCGCGGCGTAGGGGGACGGCGAGTGAGGGGACCGCGCCGAGCCGGGCGGCGGCGGCGGCCGGGGCGAGCCCGCCTCCGAGTACCGCTGCCCTCCGTCCGGGTACGACTCGGCCCGCGCCGTTCTCCACGCCGGTTTGCTTTCGCCCGCCGGCCCGCTCGCGCGGCGGTCCTCGGGCGCGTCCATGTCGACGTCGTCCTCCGCTTCCGTCTTCACCTCGGTGGCCGCGGTCTCCGTCTTGACGCGGAGCGCCGCGTGGCCGTTGCCGGCCGGGTAGGGCGCGTCGCCGCGCCGGCGGCCCTCGCCGAGGCCGTAGCGTCCGTACGCGTCCTCCCCCGAGCCCTGCCGGCCCTTCTTGCCGGGGGGCGGCGCCTGCAGCTTGAGCGTCACGCCGGGGGCGTCGTCGCCGGCGCGCGGCGCGCGGCGCGCCTCGTCGCCGTAGAGACGCTCGTTGTCCGCGAGGCGCGGGTCGTCGCGGAGACGGAGGTCGTCGTCGCGGAGGCGCAGGTGCGCGTGCGGGCGGGGGAGCGGCACGCGCGGGCTCAGGTGGTAGTTGTACACGGAGCGGTTCTGCGCCTCCAGGTACCGCCGCATGTCGTCCGGGTTGAACGAGAAGTGCGTGTGCCCGCCGAACGCGGGGCTCCAGGACGGCGACGGCGTGAAGTTGAAGTGGCTCGGGGTGAGGGAGATGGCGGGCGAGAAGCCGGGCGAGAACGGGGGCTGGGGGCTGGCGAGAGGGGAGGCCCCCGGGTAGAGCAGCGGGTAGGCGCGTGCGGGGAGGGCGTGGGGCCCGCGCGTGATCACGGAGCACTTGCTGGAGGCCGCGTCGTCCGACGGGCCCCCGGGAGGCAGGAACGGGTGCTGGTGCGGAGCCGGACCGGGGCCCGCGTCGCCGCCGTCGACCCCGCCTCCTTCCAGCGGCGGGAAGTAAAAGTGGCTGATGATCGCCGGCACGGGCGGAGCGCTGGCTGGGACGGGTCCCACTGCTCGCAGAGGCGCCAAAGGGAACGAAAAATGAGTGACGCGCGACACCACGGGACAGCGCTGCAAGTTGGTTTCGACAGCGCGTCTCTGTGATTTGAGTCACAGGTCAAATGCTATCGCCGTCACCAACCGTCGTCATCGTGGAATGTCTCTGTAGCAATTGTCAATAGGCTGCTGTTAAATCACAAATCACAGCATCGTGCCCAACATGCAAGTGTTGGAGAAATATTTTTTCTAGTTTTTATAGCGTTGTCAGTACTTGAACAATAAGTAGCAACGTCTCCTCCAGAAAGTGTTGCAATGCACGACAAACGCCATTTTCACTTCACCTCTGATCGATGCTTGCAGCACGTGCATGCGTTTTAGCGGCGCAACATGCAAATTGGAAGTGTCCCTATGTTTCAAGTAAAAGGTTATACAGGCCTCATTGAGTTTTAGCTAAATATAAATTTGTAATCGTATTTTAATTTTATCGTTTTTGTACTTTGCTCTACTCCCAGCACGACAAAATTTACAAGTTCTTCAGCTAAAGCTGACTCAACTTAATCTTATCTTTAACGATTATAACGCACATGACGGCCAATCGCAACAAAATAATCAAGTGAGTGATAGAAATTATGATGTTGATGTCATAATCACCAACGCAAAGAAATATATAATGGACGATGATCACAATAAAACGGGGGTCAAGGTAGAAGCGTTCACGTCGCGATCCCTGTCAGGTAATACTTGGTGTTGCCTGCGAATTCTACCAAACACTTTGAAGCCGAGCTGAAAGACAACGATGTCCAGAAGCTGACCATCGTGCTTCGAAGAATCGCAAAGAAGAATAAGATCACAATAAAACAATGTACTCATATTGATATAGTTACATCTCAAAAGAACGATACGATTACAGTGGACCTTATATCGTGTGGTATTATCATAGTATCGCCGAACCGCAGAAACCCTCGCACCAACACTGCCTCCCCGTATCAGCTCTGTCATCAGAGTGGAACAGCGTTCACTAACCTCTGCACAATGACAGGAACGGCAGCAGTTCAAGGTAATGCCCTCTCGACAGGCACGTGAACAAAAACAGGGGCTAATAATGTAACGTTCTGATTCTGAGCGACGTGGTTATTGGCGCCGTGTTTTATGCTGCGCCTATGCTCACATCGCTCACAACGTGCTCGATCCCGGGCAGATCTCCGTAGCTAAGCGCGGATTTGAGCGTGGATCGTGCCTGGATGAGTGACCGTCATGGTTAAACAGGCTGGCGCAGGGCTTGCGAGGAGGCTACACGACGGTGGGCAGCCCAAGGCGAAACAGCAAAACCCGTCGTTGTACCGTACCGCACTGCTATGCGCTCATGTATCTGCACCGTCCCTTGACCAACCCGCTTTAATGTGCGTGGTCAAGTATGGCCAGATAACGCCCATCACCTGAATGGCATTGGGAGGCTCGTCACATCCGACGGTGGGGTGAAAAAATGATTGAACATGTAAGTGATCTTCTTCTTTGCGATTCTTCGAAGCACGATGGTCAGCTTCTGGACATCGTTGTCTTTCAGCTCGGCTTCGAAGTGTTTGGTAGAATTCGCAGGCAACACCAAGTATTACCTGACAGGGATCGCGACGTGAATGATTCTACCTTGACCCCCATGTAAGTGATGATTTTACATTTTGCTTCTTCCAGAGCCTCGGGACAACACACCATGACATCTGCCTGCGTATATCCACGTCGTAAACAATTAAGAAAAGCATGCAAATGCAGTGTTACCTTTCGAGCCAAACGGTGAGCTGACATCACATGTAAATGGTTCAAGGGGAGGACAGGCGCGCCCGTGTGACATCATTGCCTTGGGCTAAAAAGGGTGATCCATTTGGCGTTAGTTTATATTATTATTGTCACCATAGGGTAACCTATATTGATCAACAACAACTCTGTGATCAGTATTGCCAGTTTTCTCGAGGGCAATTCTTGAATGGCAGCGTTATTGTATGATACGTTTAAAATTGGAATATCTTTAAAAGAGTTAGCAAGAGTTATCTCATAACAGACAGATGGGAGAGAGCCAACACACAAAGTTTCAACCCGGAAAACTGCTTTAAAATTATATTTTTTACAAATCATCAAGGCACAAATTCATAATTGTCTCATACAATGCACATGCTTCAATGGCGCAAGGCTTTCGGTGTTGAAGCTATGGAGGAGCACTGCTATACCGCACAATAGTTTTCCGATTCTCTGTACTAAAGCTCACCCAGGCACTTATAATAATTGGACCCTTGCAGAGTGTACAGAGCATCGTGCTCAAGCCCACGGGCCGGTTGGAACTGTGTCACGTACCGCCACTCAGCGGAGCGGCATGTTCTGCATGGTTTATTGTCTATTTTTCCAGGAAATCTACTGCGTAGGTTTTCGCGCTCGTGCTCTTCAGCTCTACTTTGCGCTCTCGGGTCGGACCGAGCGTCGTTCGGCGCGGCGGCCGGTAGCTTCTTCGGAACGGAATTCAGTTACATTGCTGACATTGAGCGCTCGCCAGAAGGCTTTGTGCTCCTGGGATGTGTTAAACATGCTCCTTTTTATGGAGGGACAGATACGAGGTGTCTTATCTGCTTAGTTACTTCATTACTTAGTCTCCACGATGACGTGAACGGTTATTTTGTGTCAATTGTATTGCATCTGGACAAGCAATCAAATTAATGTTTACAGGAGATGATTTAACTATATAGCGAGAAAACCATAGCCCTTCCTCCACACCACCACAAAGAGGAAACTGCAAAAGTTTGGCCATGTCATGAGGCGCAGCAACGGTCTCTAATTCAGCGGCGAGCAATCGCAGGAAAGAGGGAGACAAGAGAGAGACCCTGTTCGGAAAACGTAACGCTGGAAAAATGCTACCCGAGCCGCTAGCCCAAGACCGCACGTGCCGGAGGAAACTGACGCCTGAGTCATCCTGAAGGGCACCGCGACGATCAAATCAGTTACGGGAACAGCAGTTGGAGTGGTAACATTGGATCACCTTTATAAAAGCTAACGTGACCTCATATTAGTGACCGAAATACGGACGAAAGAAGATAACACAGTAAATGTAACATGAAGGCTTTCGCGCCCAATGTTATCCATAGTATATCTCCCTTTTTACGAGTTAGGTCACGTAAACAATAAGCGTCGTGAACCCGCCTCCACCTGACGCAACCAATTAGTAAGGTGTGTCACGTGAACTAAACTAATTGACCGTGTCGGGTGGAGGCGGGTTTCCGACACTTATTTTTTGACGTGATCTAACCCGTAAAAATGGACATACTAAAGATAACACAGTGACGCTTCCAGCGTTAGAGCGTTGGCACTGTCTGCGAATGGACCTTCCTGACGAAGCTCCGAGTACGCGGAATACGACACGTCGGAACAACAACGTTCCGAACAAAACACGGTACAGCCAGGAGACCCGTCGGAGAGTTGTTGTCGAGGAGGGCGCTCGCACACTCGCTCTCACCCTTGTTTCGCGCGTCCACCCCGCCGTAGTTCGAGAGCACCAGCTTGTTGACGTTGAACTTGTAGGTGTAGCGCTTGCCCTTGGTCTTGTACAGAATCCGTTTGTTGTAGTAGTACCTGTGAATGCGTTTACGCAACTGTTGAATCGGCGGTAACGATCGACGGTCCTTTGCACTATTGGATAGGAACCTCCCATCTTGGCTAAATAATTTACTGTAAAAACGTAATGAGTCTGTGAATGTAATATATGAGCAGGTTCACATTTAAATAGTTTATGTAGCGTATTGATCTAAACACCCGGCATGCACCCGACCACATCAATCTCAGAAGCTAAAAAAGTATTTAACCTGGATAGCACTTGGATGCGACACCAACAGATGCAAACAGGTTGTCGTAGGGGCTGTGGGGTAATGTGGCGATGGCAGTGTTGCAAAACACATTATGCGTCTACGATCCCAGCGATTACGCCGACTGCCTTCACCAACCTGCAATGACCAGCCCGGTGAAGTACAGTCAAACAACCCCCTGGACCCACAAGGCAAAGGGAATTCCTCATTCAGCAATAGAATTACACAGACTGTTCATTAACACGAGACCTGAGCTATAAACGATTATTTAAGCAATCAAATTCTCCACTGATTATCCGTTATATTGCGTGACTAATCGGATAACTCGAAAATAGCTTGGAGAAAAAACGTCCCACCTCTGTTGCCATGTGTGCCAGTGGACGGGAGGTCACAGGGGGTGGATTGGTTTGTGATTTCGGGCGCGTCGCAGTGGACCCAATGCGTAGGGGGTTTCCCACCTTCGCGAGGCGGTTTAAACGTGTGGGCGGTTTCCATACACAAACGGGGCACGAGTAATGGACCGCACGAAACAAAAAATAAAATCGGGTCTCAAAATGTACTCGACTTAATCGACCTAACGGACGCGTCGTCCCGGCTGCAACGCAGCGACCTCTTTGTCAGGGTCGCGCACGGACGCGAGCGTACCGCAGCGCGCGGCTCAGCTTGTCGTAGTTCATGTGCGGCTTGCACTTGCGAGCGCCCCAAAGCCGGGCCACCTCCTCGGGGTTCTTGATGATGAACTCGCCGCAGTCGCCCTGCCACGCGATGACGTGCCGGAACTCGCGCTTGCCCAGCAGCTCCAAGATGAAGTGCCACAGCTGCACTTGCCGACACCCAGGGCTCAGGTCCACGCGCTCCAGCCCCGGCGAGTCTAAACACATGTTTGGGAAAGGGGGTGGTGGGCGGGGGGGGGTGGCACGGTTAGGCTTGGCCAACATTCCACTCTTGGCTTAGTGGGTTTATTGACGCTCTCCCACCGCCGCCACCACTGGTCAAAAGCCTATCACCACTCACCAACCACTGACGGACGGAAGGCTGTCTTGCCGCTGCGGCAGCTACACCCAGTCCTCGATTGAACAGGGCAAAAATTACGCAACAGCACGAGTATTGTAATGATTTCCAACCTGCAGGCGTCCTTGGATGGTTAAACATAGATGTCCATCTCAAGGGTTACCGTCGAGACTCGCAGGTTTTCACATGTTTGAGTTTCTCAAGATCGCGCGATGGATTCTCACGTTTCTTGCTGGTTACTTAAACATAATTACACTCGTCCAGACATCCTGCAGTGCACTGTCAGTTACCGAGATGGTTCAGGTCTTATGTAATTGCTCCACAAGTTTTGACTTTACTTACAACCTATCTATGAAGAAGGGTCGTCGCTTATTAGACATCTTCCCTAAAGGCAGTGTTATTGATGAATGTCTTGTGCTTTTTTCTCGGCAGATGCTGGTATCAGGTTGTGTTGCTATTAGGAACTTGCTCTATCGAAAATCTGCCAAATTGATGAAAGGGGTCACCCAAATCCTGGCAACGACATTACCGCCGCTAAACGGATAAGACTTATCGGCTAGGGCAATGACATCACATATCACGCATGCGCCTTGCACCCCTGCTACCACCCCCCCGTGACTTCATTTCAAACACTAGCATGACAATTACTACTGATTTTACTTTACAGCCTTTGTCAATCAATGCTGGGTGAAGACCTTCACCTGCTGAACCAGTTGTTGGTTTTTTTTTACCCAAGTTCATGAGCCTTGACTAGAAATCGCCCTCTGATCGCAGGGTTCAAAGCACCATACTAACCAGCGCATCACGGCTAACATTGACAATAACAATGCTCTCATTAAACGGTTTCCTGATTCTAAAAGTTGTAGGGCCTAGTTACGTCATGTATCTTCAAAGACAAATTATTCACAGCACGGTGTACAATATTTTTACGCAGTTCCATTTATTTTCGGGTCCGGCCAGGTCTTCATCCAGCAGTGGCTTCACTGTGGCTGATGATAATTCTTCCCAGCAGTAGTGTATTGCTTATCTGTAAGGCGTGACTGAAAGCCACTAGATGGCAGTGAATGGTGGGCCATGTCATTGGCCAGTTGGGTGTTACACATTTAAAAGATGGCTTACTAGAGATTACCCGGACACTGGGCTGTACCACTAATTACAAGGTACATTGGGATGCATCACCAGCGCAAACGATGCTGGGCTGTACCACTGACTAGCATATGCAGAGGGATGTACTCCGTTA
>JAZEWU010000026.1:6818070-6828430 GCA_036362915.1 Geotria australis | reverse complement strand
TAAGTTATTTTTGACATATTACGATTGTATTTTGTGTCATCGCTTTATTCTGTTTCTACCATGTTGATTTATGCCAACTGTAAAGCACCTTGAGCTGTCTGCATGATAGGTGCTATAATAAATACAGTATTATTATTATTATTATTGCCGGCATTTGAACACGGGTCGTCGAGTTAAGAACGCAGCTCACGAAGCACTGCGCCACCACTCCCACTCATTATTGAAATATTAATTTGCAGTTGTACATTCATGAAAAATAAAAATAAATGGTCTCCGGCATCCAACGGCCTGAAATAAGTCTCGCTGTCTCTGCCTCACACACCAATAGCGTGGGTTAACCATATTTCATTAACCGGGTGAAAACTCAAGATACTAGGATAATATAATACGCAAGATTGACTTGATGCTTTAAAACGATCAAGGTAAAATAAAGCAAACAGATATCGAACAAAAACAGCTGTGTCACATGAGCTCTGGACTATATCACGGGCAAAACCACCCCACGGGCGATCAATAAGATATTGGACATAACAGTGAATGTCCCAGAATTTTTTTTTATTTCTGGGAAATGCCATTATGCACCAAGTTGCGAGCACAAGGCGTTCCGTCCACATGTGACCGGCAGTCGTTGCGCTCCTTGAATCGCTAGAGGCCTCAGAGCAGGCCCTGTTATAGCCGTGACCTTCCGTGACCTCGGCATCTTTTGGAGGCGCGGGGCTCGAGTCACTGATGTCAGCGCCAAGCTACTATCACTGTAGGCAGCTGTCCAGTGCTGCAGCCATGACAGGTCCAGATGGCCGAATTGGCGAGGTCCCCGTGAAACGTGACCTGCTGTGGTTGTGGGAGCAGTTTTCCCACTTTCATTGTATAGTTTAGTTTGGATAAATGTAAACGTTTATTATGTATCCACTCCATGGATGCATCTGTAATATAGTGCAAATATTGGACCATCAAAAGAAAAGCTCTAGTTTGAATTTCCTATATTGATTGAAGCATTTCCATGACAGTAACCTATTTTAATCCATGATGGTTGATTTTCAAAGCTGTTCTTTCTTTCATAAAAAAAGAAAGAACAGTACGCGGATACGGGAAGCACATGCAAACTCCACACAGAAAGGCACCAGCGCATAGTTAAACACTGACAATGGCTCTCAAGCGTAGGAAGTTGCTTGATGATGCCTCGTGAAGGGCGAGAGGAAGAACGTTTGACACGGCTTTTGCGAAAGCGCAGCTCTTGAGAACAGTTCTCACACATCAAGCTTTGAAAACCTACATCAATACATTGATTTAAACACTGTCACGAAGGAGCCCTCGCACAGGGCAGGAGCCACAAAGGCAAAAGCCGAGCGCCAGAAGTCTTTATTCGGACCCTGGGAACCTCGAGCGATTCCCCGCCAGCAGAGCGCAGTGAGCAGAGGGGGCAGTCATAAAGCTGTATAAGCTATTATGAGTTTTCAGTTATATTGTTTACCCCAGGAAAGCCCCACTGAGTCTTGCAAGTCTTTTTTAAGGAGGGTCCTGCCAAGTCTTTTTTGCAATAGGAAGGGGATGTTGCTGGTGTGTGATATTCAAATTGAGTAATCTTTAGGTCTGTGATGGACTGGCGCTGTGAGAAGACTGGCGTCCCATCTTGGGAATATCCCTGGCCGTGCGTCCTGTGTCTGCCCGGATAGGCTCCACCTCACCGCAACCCTGTATAGGATAAAGCGGTTTCAGACAACGCATGAATGAATAATCTTTAGGGGTTTTTTTCAACATTTGGATTCACAAATCAGCGTGTTCAGTACATTCTATCACTGCTCCGAGCATACTTCACCACCAATTGTCAACATGTAGCATTGACCTCAAGGTGTGATATGGTTTAAGCAGAGCTCTGGTTTAAGAGTTCCATCCATCTATCCATTTTCAGAAACCGCTTAATCTTATACAGGGTCGCGGTGAACCGGAGCCTATCCCGGCAGACACAGGGCGCAATGCAGGGCTAAACCCAGGATGGGACGCCAGTCCATCGCAGGGCACCTGGGACAATTTACTCAGTAGCGCAATCAACCTGGCAGCTGTCATTGGACGGTGGGAGGAAACCGGAGTGCCCGGTGGCGAAAACCCACGCGGACACGGGGAGAACATGCAAACTCCACACAGAAAGGGCCCCCGAGCCGAGATTCGAACCCGGGCCCTTCTTGCTGTGAGGCGGCAGCGCTATCATCAACTACGCCACCATGCCGCCCAGGCATAAGAGTTACGGATTTAAATACACCGCCCCGCCTGACTCTTATCCCCGCCCCTCACCGCTAGACCCGCCCACCCGTTGTTGGCCCCGCCCCCCTCTCCGGGCCCGGCCTCGGCGCCCATTGTGCGAGAGCGGCGACGCGAGTGCGGCCCCAGGGAGAGAGCGGCGACGCGCGGAGAGAGCGCGAGCGCGCGGGGAGACGAAGGCAGGCAGGGAGAGAGAGAGGCAGCTAGACAGAGAGTTCCGTAGTCGTCAGGCAGAGGCAGACCGAGACGAAGAAGCAGGAGGCGAGGGGAGAGCAGTCCGACAAGCAAGCAGGCAATAAGGGAACCGAGCCAGGCCAGGAGAGGAGAAGCAGAGGAGAGGAAGAAAGATAGAGAGAGAGGGAAGGGAGAGGAAAGGAGCGACATAGAGGCCCCCGGCGCACAGACGCATCAAGCCTGGCCAGCCGCAGGGGGAGCTTCACCGCCGCGCCTCCTCCTCGGCCTCATCCTCTCATCCTGCCTCACAGGGCCTCCTCCTGCTCCTCCTCCAATCTCTCTCTCAACTCCTCCGCTAGTGAAGACCTCAACATCAGCAGCAGCAGCAGCATCGTTAGCGGCGAGGCAGCAGCGGACGAAGCAGCCTCTCTTTCCCCCCCCCAGTCTGTCTCCAGCTGCGATTAGGGCACCGCTGCTGTAGTTGTAAGCCCACACGTGTGTTTGTTATTGTTGCTGTTGTTTGGCCGGGCCAGACAGGAAAAAACCTTCCGATATCGCCTCTCATCTCTCAGGCAGGAAAGACAGGCGCAGTGAAGGAAGATAGGGCGAGACAGTCGGCGGAAACGGGAAAAAAACTAGAGCGCAGAAGTAGTGTGTGTTTTTGTTGGTGGGAGCATTAAGCCTCACTAGGCCTCGGTGGTGGCGGGTGACTGTCTTGGGTTAATTGGGAGGTTGTGAGGCTTAATTGGGAGGTTGTGAGCGGGGGGAGGCACTTTGCTCGGTTGTGGTTGGGGTGGTGGGCTCACCACCACCCGGTGGCCATGCCTGCCGGTCGCGTGTGACGGCGCGAGGAGACCAGGAGGCGAGGAGGAGGAGGTGCGCCACCAACACCACCACCGCGATGTTGTCACAAATGTCATCATCTCCACCCGGTCCACCTCCATTGCGCCCGGGCATTCACATGATAGGTACGGCTGCGCTCACCGGCGGGACACCCCCCCCTCCCCCAGTGCTCGCTCTCTCTCGACCCCCCTCTCTCTTGAATCTTCTCTCTCTCGGATCTCTGCTGTCTCACTCTGATCTTCCTCCTCTCTCTTTTACACCTTTCTGTCGCCGCCATCCATTTTTGCTTGCTTGCTTACTTGAGCTCGACTTCACTGCGTGGCGTGCTGCTTGGTGGTGGTGCTGATTGAGGTGCTGTTGGTGGGACTCATGCTGCCTACTGTAATGATGGTGTGGTGCTGCTATGATGCTGATGGAGATGTTGGGAGGTGAATTGTATTGATGACAATGCTGCCGATTGAGGTGGTTGTTCGTGGTACTGATGTTGATGATACTGATGGTGGTGGTGCTGCTACCATCAGTCCCATCATCGTGCCGATGGAGACGTTAGAGGGGGTGGTTGTGTTGATGGCATTGATGCTGGTGGTGCTGATGTTGATGCTGGTACTAATTGTGATGGGAGTAGTAGATGGAGGTGATTGCATTGGTGGTGTTGATGCTGTGGGTAGTGATGCTGTTGATGTTAATGATGGAGCGGGAGGTGTTGATGGTACTGTACTGATGCTGCGAGTGATGCTGAGGTATATGTTTATAGTTGGTGAAAGTGGTGACAATGATGCTGCTGTTGTTTGTAATGGTAGTGGTGTTGATGTTACTGATGGTAGTAGTGGTGGGAATGTCTATGTTCGTGGTGGTTGTGGTGGGCCTGGGGAAGAAAACGACAGCTATTGCGAGTGATTGTTGCAAAGGTGCACTGTGTACCTGTACTGTCAGGTTTATTTTAAGGTGCGATTATGTTACAGTGTTGCCTATTAGTGTACAATACTGTCGTTTACACTGTCAGATGTACAGTAAAGTGTACTCTTGTGTGTACTGCCCAGATGCACTGTCGTGTCTGGTGTAAGGTGGTCAGTACCGTCCCGTGTACAGTCGCATGTTATGTTGCTCTGTGGTGTACTTCCAGTTGTACTGCCACTGAACTTTTGAATGCACTGTCAACTGTGCTGTTGATTGTACCATTAGGCATGCCAGTTGTGTGTGCCACTCGTGTGCTGTCGTGTTCTCTCGTATTGTATTTTAATCTGTGCGTGCAGGTATAGTGTCGTACTGCCAGCCGTACTGTGTGTGATACAGGTGTACTCTCACGTCTACTGCTGTGTGTGTGTGTGCGGTAAGGTGTACTGTTATGTGCACGGTTGTACTGTCAAACTGCCGTCGTGTACTGTCAGGCATAGAGTTTTGTGTATCGAAATCTACAGAACTATCGATTTGCTACTAAGCCCATGTATTAAGACATGTACTGCTGGCGTTTGAGTGATGGAAGTTGAGGGCTGTTGGTGGTGTTGTGGGTCGTGTACTGCCATGTACTACTGCCCACGTGCTGTGGTTTGTCTACTCGATTGACATCTGTCATTGACGGCGAAACTCCCATCACGACAAGAACAGTGCCAGGCCCAGACAACAGTTGTGCAGCATTGCGTGCACAGCTGCTTGCAGACTTACCCAGACTCCTGTCTCAAAAGAACGGCAACAAATGTCGTTTTAGGCCTCTTAAGCGAGTTGAGAAAATGTTGCCATCCCAAAGTTGTGATTTCCACATTTTCTTAGCTTCCTACAGTTGGTGGTCTTGGTTGGTCTGATAGCTGTTGTACATGCGTTGCACACGCACACACGCCCACATCTTTGCATGGTGTTAATTATATTTATGTACCTGCTGTTGAGCAATGTTTGTGTGTGATGAGCACTGCTGATGCGCAAGTGTTCTTTGTCTTGGGTGCTCTGTGGTTTTAACTCGCCGTAAGTCATGTCTGCTAACAATGTCCTGTGCTCCTAGTGCTTGGGTGTTGCTTGTGCTGAGTGAGGCTGTCACTCCCTGGCTGCGTGTGTTGAGTAACGTGTGCATTTAATGCGCTTGATTTGTGTACAGAACAGCATCACAATTCTACCATCAGCATACTGGGCCTGGAAAATGTACTTCCCACACCCAGTGGAGTTATTTCTTCGAATTGGTGTTCTTGGCAATTTTCTGTACATATTCACTTGACTCAGCTCTGCACAGCTCTACTCAATACCTCAGTCCCGAGGGAGTCTGACATGTGACGTAGTGTGCTGTGATGTGTGTGTAGATCTAAGATTGTGCGCTGCGATGTGTGTGCTGTGTCACGTCGCGTGTGTGCCTCCTGTTTCTTGACTGTTGTTTTCCAGTTCGGTGTTTGCTTCTGTTATGAATCGAGTTACAAAGTTGCTTATCCGGATGGCTGGTGGGGACCGAGTTATAGGCGGATAGGTGACAAGGTCGGTTATGTGAACATAGGTCAGAAAATGACAGTTCCACCGTAGTGCACAAATACTTATTTCGGGATAGCCGTGTCGAGCGCTCTCTCCCTCGCCACAGCTATCCCCGAAAGAACAGCTCTGAAGAGCAACAATCATGAATTGAGCCGCGAAAACCTACATCAATACATGTATTATTATTATTATTATTCAGAACGGATTTGTGACTGTCCCGATGTGTGACGTATATATTAATAACAGGAGGAAGAGAGGGGAGCATTTGTTAATTACAATTAAAAAGGGGTTAATTAGTGACAAAACGAGGTGTCGATGAGGTTGGATAGTGAAAAGACAAGGGGGACAATTTCTGTCCTCCGTCCCTCAATCCGTCGCACTCGTGTAACCCCGTGGTCTGGTTGTTTACAGCCTCAAGGCTCCATAATCTGGATTAACGGGAGTCGATCTTTCGCGGTTCCTTCTCTTCTCCGAACATCCGCCCCTAGAGGAGGGAGCCCTGGGCGACCACGGGACGGGAAAGGCGCGCCAGCCGCTGGTTTCCGCCCTCAGTCGAGGCCCCCGCGCGCCTCTGCCGCTAAACACAATGAGGGCGACCAAAACAGGCACCGGAGTCTGCACACAGCGATTCTAACAACAGGGCTGAACGCCCTGTCGCCTTGCCCGCCCGTAGGGAAAACAAGTGCAGTGCCATGAGGGCGAGGATTTTAAACTTCTTCGTTGGTTTCCGTGGCCTCTGACCCCCGACTACATGGGCGTTTCGTTTTCCCTTTAAACACGGCCCAGTTTGATGGGTTCTCATTTTCATTATCTCCCTTTAGACTCTAGACTCTAGAGTATTCGCCGTAGGGGACGTCATTACGCGTTCCGAAAATTCTCGGCAGTAAGTGCGGGGTTTAATAAAAAAAATCGCGCGTATTGATAGGTGTTGGCAGTTGCAGATATTTTTGGATACGGCTGCTGCGTGCGGCTTCGCGGTAGTGCTGTATCACGTGGTGCTTTTGTAGCGAAACGATGGAGATTGTGCCAAACAGCATGCGGTATAAATCCAAAAACATTTACGGCGCGACCGCAAAAAGCGACGCGGCTGCGACGTTTGTCGTTCAAGTTTACATTTTTACGAGTATCTGGTGTGTTTGTGCGTTAACGCAAGCGTGCCAACGCATTCGAAGGCTTGCCTGCTTGATGGATACGCGATGGCCGTTTTGCCGACGCTTGTTCCGCTGACTGTTCCTGCAGGCGGTTAGTCTGCTGATACGCACCTGACCTCCCTCCCTCTCTCCGCGCTCCATCATGCCCCCCCCCCCCTAGTGTGGAGCAGCGTGGAGCCCCACGCCGTGCCAGTGTTTCCGTGGCACTCCCTCGTGCCCTTCCTGGCCCCCAGCCAGCCAGAGCTGCCCTTGCTGCCTGTGCGAGCCCACCAAGCCGTCAACCAACCGGAGCATGGCTTGCCACCCAGATACCAGTCGGTCGGGCAGTCGGAGCACGGCGGCCTCTTGCAAAGGCATCAGGTTGGCGGTCAAGAGCACGGCTCGCTGGCTGCTGACGTCGACGGAGATGGCAGCCCTCCCTCCTCTTCTCTCCAACCTGAGGGTCAGTGGCTTGTTCTACTCTCCCTCCCTCCCTCTCTCTCTCTCTCTCTCCTAGGGACCGTATCCAAACGGGACGTTGGCGACCTTGGTCTTCCACACGGATCCGCTCTCCCTCGTTTGAGGCACAAAGAATTTCCAGTGTCGACGCATCAGTGGTGGAGGGGTTTACGTGATGCAATGTATCCCACAGCTATGTCACCTAGAGTCCGACACTCCTACTAGGGTCTGTCTTGGTGAACAGGTGTGGGAGGAGGTTTCGGACAAATAACAATCCGAAGACCCACTGACTAAAGGAGGCTGGCGTCAGGAAGGGGTATCTGACCGTTACATTTTGCTCCAATACCCTCACCATTGGGGGGGACAACCGGCCAACTGGGGTCAACCTGGATAGCGACCATTTAAACCGGCAACTTAACAGTAGGTCAAACTCTGACTTCCACAATCTCTATTTTCTTCAATGTCTCCAGTTACTGTCAGTATCATCCTCCCTCGTGACATGTCTGAGAATCTCCAGCTGTCTATTATTTTAGTCGGCGGCTTCCTCCTGCAGCCTGCTCTTGACAAAATGTCGTCATTTGTGGCGAGACTTGTCCAGCATACCTTCAAGGTGTGTCTTAATAAAGGTATTTCAGTTGCTCAAATCTTTTCCGTATTTGGGAATATTGACCAGCATTATGATGTACATGTGAGAACTGGAATAACGTAACAATACGAAATTCTTAGCTTCGTCCCCATAGAAATGTTATTGTTTGTCATTGGCTGGCAGGGTGGCTTTGCGCTGGTAACGTCCGGGCCTCACAGAAAGAAGGTCCTGCCCGATGCGGTCCGATTCCCACCTCAGGTGACTTTACGTGTGGAGTTGGTGTGTTCTCCCCCTGTCCTGCGTTTTGTATTATCATTTACTTTATTATTCTCCGGTTTCCTCCTACGATTAAAAAACACTGTAATTTGCCAATAACATCGTAACATATAGGACGCAGTGTTTGGTGAGTTGGCGCCAGCTAACTCTGTGGCTGCCGCTCCTCCACCTCTCTGCTGTTTCCTGCAGTGCCTTGTGACCTCTGGGTGAAAAGCGCTCTATGCATGAAATACGTCATTATTAGAGATTTTAAAAAATGCGTCTTGTTATACTGCGTTGGTTTCTGGGGGTGTGCTACTGCGTGAATCCGATTGGTTTTCGGGTCGTGCCGCGCATCGTTCGGCGCGAGGCCCGATGTTTTGCTGCGCGCGCCAGGAGCTTCGGTTTTCGAGTTTATTTTGTCAAACCAGGTGAGAACTCGAGAGACCGGGACGAGTCTCATTTGCAGGAATGACTATCAATACAATTATAACGAGCGCAACCACGAATTATGTAGACGTTGGAGCGCAAAACAACAGCTTCAGCAAGTACATTGAGCAGCTCACCTCCCTTAATAAAAAAACCCTACTCAAAAGATTTGTCAATATCACTGTGGCCTTGAAAGGAAAAAGTATATATTCTGTGACATTTAAAGCAATGGCCCTTCGTCGTACAATGTAAATAAAGAGACCGGAGTGGGTTTTTTGTTGTTATTAATGTATTCTTGTAAACCACGGCCCACGTTAGATAATATAGTCTAGTGTTGCCTCCTGCTGCTCTTGGTGGTGCGGGTTCTTGACCGATTGGATCGTGGTGCAACCCGAAAGAAAGCACGTCACGAGGGATACGGCTAGTGCCGCGTGTGCTTGTAAGTGGACGTTGGGAAGCCTCGCCTTTCGTACAGGTCCCGGCAATTGTTAGGATCCATAGCGATTTCGAGACAATGGGAATAATACTGAATGCATTATTACGGGTACATTTTCTGTTCATGCCGTTCTTATGCAACAAGGGCTATCATGCAAGGTGCTGTGTGCCATAGCCGGGTATAGTCTTCCACTATGGGGAGATGTTACTGTGTTGTTTATATTCATTCATTTGTGGGTAATCTTCACGTTTTGGCTAATTTGGACCCTGACGCCAGCTCACGCAATCGATGTGTCGTCACTCCCCCGATATTCAATTTCCCATCCTCCAGGGATATTTTGGTTTTTTTTGCTGGCTAATTAACAAGATGGGGTGAAGTGTTTATCACACCACGCTTTGAACCCAGTGACCCGAGCTTGATTCCTGCCCACGGGTTAGTGTCTCCAGCAGCGAGTGGCATACGAACCAGTCTTTCACCCACCCGCACTGACCAGCATGGTGAAGTATGGTCAAACAATCTCAGTTATCAACACAGTGTGGGGCAGGACCTCGTCTGGCGGTGGATACTATAATAATTCATTCATTGTCAGAAACTGATTAATCCTATACAGGGTCCTGGTAAGCCAGAGCCTATCCCGGCCGACACAGGGTGCAAGGCAGAGCTATACCCAGGATGGGACGCCAGTCCATCAGTCTATAATAATAATAATGATAAATAATACTAATCAATAATATGCTTTTCTGCCAGCCCTAATGCGTCTCAGCACAGTGAGATAATGCCCCAGGGTTTGTGGCTGCCAAGCACTCAGGATGAGCTCATTGTTTACTGGGGGGGGGTAGTGGCGGGTGTTCTAGGCCACCCATCACCACCACCATGTGTCTCAATGCCTCCCAGCTCCCACACCCCCCCACACTTTGCTCATCGATTAATAAACATCACCACTGTGTGGGTTCTCACACTGGTGCGTCTGCGTAGCTCTCCGTGTGTTTTTGTGGGTTGTACTGTGCCGTTATTTGGCGCGATGTCCGACGTTTTGCTTAGCGTGCTGAGAGCTTATTCAGTTTCGGAGAGCCGTTAATGTACTTTTTAAATTGAAAACAAAACCTGTTGGCATAATAGCATTTATAGAGCGCCTTTCACCCGAGGGTCACAAAGCGCTGCACAGGGCAGCGGAGAGAACGGCACGCCAACAACGACAGAACGGAAAATCAGCAACATTTGTTTTTCTGAAGGGATTTGGAGGAGAATATTTTACAATCTTAAGTTCGGGGCGGTATGGTGGCGCAGTGAGTAGCCATACCGTCTCCTCACAGCAACGTCCCAGGTTTGATTCCCAGCTCGGCT
>JAZEWU010000026.1:6773133-6812862 GCA_036362915.1 Geotria australis | reverse complement strand
AGTGGGGGGTAGGAAAGAGTGGGGGAGAGTGAGGGAGAGCGGCCCACACCCATTTATAAATCAATCGCTGCCCATTTCACATCGATCCGCTCCAAGGGCCCTGTTTCCATCTTCCATTAGCGCTGCTCAACCCGATCCCACGCTAGGCAGGAGCGGCCTGCAGGCTGCGCACACGGTGACATTCTGAAGGTGAATTAAACATGCCGTTATTTGTTCAGCGAGGCGCGTAAAGTGTCCACCGATTACATTACCCGTACGCTTTGCAAAAAAAACATAAAACGTTTAGTTATTTTTAACTTCTATTATATTGACGAGTGACGCAGTTTGGTTGAGGGTGCAGCAGCGGCGTGCTGATTAGCGCATCGTCGCCACAAACCCGACTGTCGGATTTCCATTCCCGGTCACGGCTAACGTCAGTGGAGAGTGACAACTAAAATTGGCCTCTTTTAACGCACCAGCTGTGACCAACTTGATGAAGTATGGTCATTGATATGTATGGGAGGTGTTCATCCAGCAGAGTATTGAGAAAGGGCTATAAAGATGAAAGCGGTCACTTGACCTTTGTTGGCAACAATAGGCTCAATATAAATTAACAGCAATTGATTACTGGAAGGAATCGCGATCTTAAATGCGACAATTCATTGAATCGTCGTTGAGTGGGAGAGGATGAATCGGTACACCCCGACTAGTCATACTGGTAGTTCATAGCCACCATGCTTTGTTTACAATGTAACGCAGATTACTATAGTGCAGGGGTCAGCAATGTACGACATGCACGCCACGAGTGGAACGCAAGATGATTTTGAGTGGCACGACCAATAAAAGTATAATTAATGGCAAAAAAACTTAAGTTGAAATGAAACGATAATAACTACATCTGCTCGGTCAGGCTCTAAATTATCCTACCCAATGAAAGCTCTTTGATGTAGAAAGTTAAACGATTCAATTGGTTTTATTTACTGCATTTCGTTTGGCAGGATCAGCCTATCAGCGCACACAGATCCGTAAATAAACGTGAAGAAGTTAACACTTGGCCTGCCACTCCTGAAGGGTTGCTGACCCCCGCCGTAGCGTCTATGTGTTACCACATCTCGAGCTGACAGCGGTAGGCTTCGCTTCGCTTGCAGAGCATCCCGACAGGGAGGCGGCGGACAGGCCGGAGCTCGGCGGCGACCACCCGCACGCCGCCGCGGCCTGCGACAAGGAAGGCCTGCGACCCGGCGAGGCCCATGATCAGGGCCCGGGCCCCATCCCGCACGGCGCCGCGGGGGGCCCCCAGGGCGGCGCGCAGGAGCGAGAGCGCGGGGGCGGCTCCCCGTCCGACGCGCCGTCGCGCCTGCACGTCGCGAGCTCGGCCGCGGCCATGCACGTGTCGTGGGGCGACGCGCACCTCGCCGGCGCTCCTCCCGGCGGGCCCTCGGAGCCGACCCCGGGGCGGGGGCAGGCGGCGGCGCAGGCGGCCGCGGCGGCGCAGGCGGCCGCGGCGGAAGGGACGGGACAGGCCCCGGTCGGCGCCTTCCCGTGCGGCCTGATGCTGAGCGGGGTTCGCCCGCAGGATTGTCTGACGCTCGTCCGGCAAATGGATTTGTCCAGGACCGGAGCGGGCGCGCCCGGCGGTGCCGGCGGCGGCGCGGGCGAGCGGCCGAGCATCCTCGTGAACGTCCTCCAGCGGCCGAAGCTGGCGCTCTATTCGTTCGACAGACCCACCGTTGTGAGCAACGTGCTGGAGCGGGCGAGGGCAGTGTGCGACGGGCAGGAGGGCTGGCGCGGCGGGCTCCCCGAGCGAGGGGGCGCGTGCCTCGCGGACGGCCAGAGCGAGGCGGGCGCCGCCGCCGCCGCCGCGGAGCGCGCCAGCGTGCTCATGGAGAGACGGGAGGGCCTCCAGCTGCCGGGCGCCTTGCGGACGCACAGTCCGCCCGACGGAAACGGACTCGGGAAGGCCTCTCTCGCGTCCTTCGCGAGAGCCGCGAGGGAAGGGGGCGTGGAGCAGGAAGAAAAGGTCGCGACCTGCGGTCCGGCCGCCGTGTTCGCGCGACCCGAGATGTTCCAGTCGCAGGCGAAGGCCGCCCCCGGCGCAGCGCCGCCCGCGTCGTTGGACAGAGGGGCTGCTAACGGAAACTCGCAGGCGGAGGAAGGGGCCTACAGTCGTTTGTTGATGTCATCAAACGAGCCGCTGGTGACGAACGCTTTGCCGGCGCCGGCAGACGTGGAGGGCGCGCATCTGCCCGCGTTTCGGAGCTCGGAGCAGCAGCAGCAGCAGGGCCAGCCGCCGTCGGTATCCCAAGGTGCGGTAACCGTAGAGCAGTGCGTGTCACTGCGGACCGGTGCAACGCTCGGGGAAGCTGCCAGCTCCGTTTCAAGCGCTGGGTCTAAGTGCCCAGGTGAGCCGTGGGTTGCTAGTGAGAACACCGCCAAGCACATGGGTATGAGAATTGCTCTTAAGAGCTGCTCAGTAGTGGCATCTGCGCCTCACAGAGAGATTGGCCTTTAATCACACATCCACGTTCCCACTTGAAAAACTCCTGCATTCATCAAGTGGGTTGTTAGAACCGGGCAACGCTCAGCGGCCTGTCTGGTCCCCACTGGCCTTGTGTGAGCTGCAGTGCATGCAGCTAAATCAGACACTTCCCACTTGTGAGCGTGCATGCTGAATTGCCACCACTCTGCTGCACATTACACAAAGTAATCCATAGCTTCTTCACTGGATAAATTGTGAACACCTCACCTATGCAGCGATGTAGGTTTTTCACGGCTCGATGCGTGACGATTGTTGTTAATAGCTGCTCTTTTTGGGATCGCCGCGTCGAGAATTTCCTTCTCTCTCTTTCGCGACGTTTCGCCTCCCACGTTGGAGACATTGTCAGGCTTCTCACCTCTGTCCTTTGTGAAATGTCGTGAAGGAGAGAGGAGCAACGCTCGACACGGCGATCCCAAAAGAGCGGTAAGGTCGTTTATTATGGCCCACATCCGTTTTATCTCTCCCTGTTGACCAAGGTGAAACAGACTCCCCCCCCCAAGCGATCAGGAGGCCAGGCCCAGAGCCAGCAATAAAGAAACCCTGCCGCCGTTTGATCTGCAGGCACCACACCGCGGCACGCGTCCTTGTGCCTGAACGCGCGCGTGCGCCCGTGCCCGCCCGCAGGTGCCCTCCACCCGAGCAGCGCCGGCCTGGTGCTGTGCCCCCCGCCACGCCGCGGCACGCGCGTGCGCACCTCCCTCGCCACCGTCCCCGTGTGGCCCGCCGACGGCCCGGCGGGGGCCCCGGCGAGCGACCCGCGCTCCCCGAGGCCCGCGTCCCCGCAGGCCGCGGACGCGGACCCGCTCCCGCCGCCGCCGCCGCCCGCGCCGAACCCGCCCGGTCCTCCGCCCTCCTCCGTCGCGACCGCGGGCCCCGGCGTGTCGGCGTCTCCCGACGTGAAACCCGAGCAGGAGTCGTCCCCGAGCTCCTCCGCGGCCCACCCGCCGTCGGCGGCGTCCCAGGCCAGAGGGCACGAGGCCGCGCAGCCGTGCGCCAATCCCGCGTCGGCGCAGGCCGCGGCGGCCGACGGCGCGGCCCCGCCCGTCGCCGCGGACGGCGCGGAGCCCGGACCGGCGGCCGCCGGGCAGGAGGAGGGCGGCCAGACGCAGGACGGGGCAGGAGGAGGAGGAGAGCTCCAGCAGGCAAGGATTTGCTGCGCCGCACGGACCGCCCGCGCCAGAATTTTGTTGTGCATGCGCATTGCTGTGCGTGCGCACGGAGGACAGGGCTGGTTACCCTTTGTGCCGGTGGGTCGCACGCAGCCGGTGGCGTCGTTTCATACGGCACCGCGACTTTATTTCACACGGTTCGCGACCGTACGACACGAAGTGATGGAGGCCTGCGTAGTAGCACGCGGTCCGTCAGATGTATCGGATAGTTCTGCGTGGCCCTCGGTAATAAAAGGGTCGCTTCCCCTATTACTTAGGGCGAGTTCCCACTGGGTATTTGCTGGGCAAAGCCAGAACCGAACCGTGAAGCTCGAGACGATTCAGCACGTCTGATGTGGCCGGATCAGGAGCGGGGTTAATCATCGTCATGTGTCTCCACCTGACTCGTTCATTGCATGCGACCTTTTCAGCGCAGCTCCGCTGTACGGCGGGATAGAGGCGTAGCTGTAACCACCTGTCTGTGTGCCTGTGCGTGCGTGCGCGCGCGCGCGTGCCGCTTGTGCGAATCGCCCCGTGTGCTCTAGGGGGAGCAGGGAGCGCCGGCGGGGTTCAAAGCCGCCTCGCAGAGCCCTCGGCCCGCGGGCGAGACGGCGCGAGCCACGGGCAGCGCCGCGGACACCCCGGAGAAAAAAGAGAGCCCTTCAAAAAGAGTGAAGGTCAAGCCGCCCCCATTGAAGCGAGCCTTTGACTCAGTGGACCAGTAAGCGTCACGCTCCCTCCCGGCGGGCACGCGCAGTCACACGCCCTCGCCATCAAACGCGTGTTTTCGTCTCTAAAGGGGGGGAAGGTTTATTAAACCGCGTGCACCTATCGCCAGGTCCACGCCCGCATTAGCCCGCACGGTCCTCTGGTGGGGGAAACACCGTGCGTGTAAGAGGCGGTCGCAGGCGGCCGCGAGGCTGTGCTGTGTGGCCCGGAAGAGTGAAGCCAATTTGATCGTTGCGGCCTACTTTAATTTTTCTATGCCCGCGCCTCCGGCATTCACCGGCCCGCACTGCCAAGGACGGAGAAGTTTGGGCATATAACCTCTGTGACTCGTACGATACGGGGAGACTCATCCAGCAGTTGATTGACAAATAGCTATGCGTGTGTAACACCTATTGAATTTCAAGTAACCGTGTAGGTTTTGGCAGTCAGTAGTTTGATATATACGCTTGTGCAATACATGAAATTTTAATTTGTTCAGCTATGTCGTGCGGTGGAGGGTTTAAATGACAAAACATTGGCCAGATCATTGTGTCCTTAACAAAAAAGCAATTACAAATTCTAAGCTGAATGCCTTTGTAAGTCCTAAACAAAACAAAAAACTATTATTAATCATAAACTGAATGCCTTTATAAGGGGGCTCCACTTTGGGATGCTGTCCCACTCAGCCAACTGTACTGTCCCACAGATGAAGTTCACAGAACGCAGCAGTTGGTCATTTACAGCCGAATCGACCTTGGGGAGACCCAGGACCAGTTCTGATATCACTCACTGCTGATGTTGGCCATGGCCAGGAATCAAATGCAGGGTGGGGGACCTATGACCTTTGGGCCGGATGCAGCCCGTGCTATAATTTCATTTGGCCTGCAGTCAAACACGAGCCCTACCACTAATGGGGGCCCCTCAAACAATAACCATCTTTCACTGCGGGCATCCTAGCCGCACTAATCGGGCACTAGAGGGGAATACGACTGACTTGGCAGCAACAATTGTGTTTATAATTTGAGCATGCTCAGTCACCTGTAGAGATGACCCCTTAATTATTTTTCTCGTTAGTGCAAAATATTGTTATATAAGCAAAGCTTATGTAAGCACTGTATAAACAACACGTGCTTACATCACACTGGAAGGTTGATTGGAAACATGTCGTACAAACTCAAAAACACACTACTTCGGACACGAGCACAGCTGGCTTTGCTGCCAAAGGGTATGCTTATATCCAGTTTCAAATGCATTATTAGAGAACCCTTGGGTATACGTTAATGTGTGGTTGCTCGCCAGTGGTTATTTGAAAGTCCAACTCAGCTCCCTGGTAAGGTTTCGGTTTCCCACCCATGCTCTACTTAGATGGAACCGTCTGCTGCCGTGATCTGTGTGGGCTAGGCCGCACCGTGCTGCAGAGAATGCCTCGCATCTAGGGTTGCTATTGGCCTCGTTTTCCCAGGATGCCCTCCTCTGATTGAGGTAGCTGCTGTTCTGGGAAATCTCTGGAGTTTTCGTGGAACATTAAAAGGATCGGGTTTGTTCAGTTGCGTAATAATACCAACTGCAACACTAATTACGCACCACTCAGGAGAATGCATTTACACACAGGTATCACGTCTCCGAGGTGGAAAACCGTAGTCTGCGCACCTGTCAATCAACACCCTGGATATCCTGCAAATGAGACGTTTCGTCCCGAAGGAATCGCGCCGGTTAAATATTTTAATTACAACGGCAATAGTCGAATCGCCGCGTGCCGACTACACGCCGCGGGTGGTGGCCGGTGCCGCGCAGGGTCCTGTCGGAGGTCGACTTCGAGGGTCGTTTTGCGGAGTTACCCGAGTTCCGTCCGGACGAGGCGCTGCCGTCGCCCACGCTGCACGCGCTCACCACGTCGCCGCGCGCCATCCTCTCCAGCTACCGCCGCAAGCGCCGCAACTCCACGGGTAGGCCCGGCGTGCGCCGGACCGGCGCGTCCCACGACGGGTGCAAATAACCGTGCGCGTGCTCGTGTGTGTGTATCTGGTAGCGTAGATCAGTGGTTAGCGTGCTGGGCTGCAAACCTGGCGACCCGAGTTTGATTCCCGCTTATGATTCCCGGCCTCCCCTAGGCCTACTCGGCCTCAAATGAGTAGCTAGTGTGGTGTGTAAAAATTGCCACTAGGGAGACAAAAGCGGCCGGGTGGTGCTGGTCACCCACCCCTTCATGTGCCGTGTCAGCCTTCATAGGTGATTTGACCCGACAGTCTGTTATGTTTGTATGGGTAGCTATGTCTTTTTGTATGATAATGTAGCGTGCTGAGATACAGACCCGGCAACCCGAGTTTGATTCAGGCTCACGGCCAACACCGGTGACGATTTTCTGAACCAGTCCTGGGCCTCTGATAGGTCCACTAAGCCTCAAGTGAGTAGCTGGTGTGATCTGTAAACATTGCCACTATGGAAAGAAAGGTAACCGGGCCAGGTGCTGGCCACCCATCCCTTTGTGTGCCAGCACTTTTCAGTCAGTTGAGGCTATATGGAGGGGTCTTTGTGATAGGCTGCGATAGTTCAGTGGTCAGCACGCGTGTTAGTCACAGCCGTAGGTTTTTTTTATCACGATCAAAGTTATCGTTGAAACGATGTGAGTTGTGTTTTGTTCCAGAGGGTTTCTAGTGGGGAGAAAGGTGGTCTTTATTTAGATGCTCTTTCGGAATTGGTTGCCGGGTTAATGATTTACTTTTCTAATTCAGCTGTTGGTACATGTTTTATAACGCGCTTTACAATGAACTCGACAACACGCAACCAATTCCCCCCCACGGCTAACGTAAGTGGTGAGCCATATCTGAACCTGCGCTAAGCCTCCAGTAGGTGGCGTGAACCTCACGTGAGTACCTGGTGTCGCGTGTAAAACATCACCACGGGGGGGGAGGCAAACGCGGCCAGGCGTGACATCGGCCACTCACCCCGTCACGTCCCGAACGACCTTAACAGCACTTGCCCCAACAGTCGACGCAGGCTACAGGGGGGGGGGGTCTTTGTCCGTGCGTACCGCAGACCTGGAGGGGCCGGGAGAGGAATGCGGGTCACCGCGCCGTCGCCAGAGACAGCGCTCCAGCTGCAGCTCGGAGCCCGGGACGCCCAAACGGATCGCCGAGGGGGGGCCCGGAACCCCCAAGAGGGTGGTGGACGGGGGCCCTGGCACCCCGAAAAGGGGGGCAGAGGGGGCTCCGGGGACGCCCAAGAGGGTGGGAGAAGGAGGCCGATGCGAGGGAGACGTCTTCCTGTTTGATCGGCCCGGCACGGGGCTCGACATGCTGGCTGAGGCGGCCAGCCACCGCACCGGTGTGTGTTTGTGTGTGTCTTAGCTCTACCAGTGTGTTTGTTTAGGACCGTCTCACACGTGTGCACATGTATGTTGTATGAGTTATGCATGTTTGTCTGTGGAGTAGTGGGGAGCGGTGGCTCAGTGGTTAGTGCGATGGGCTACAAACCTGGCTATGACGCGAGTTCGAATCCCGCTCACGGCTAACACCAGTGCCGATTTTTAGAACCGGTCCTCGGTCTCCCCGAGGGCGAATCGGCCTCAAATGAGTATCTAGTGCGGTGTGTAAACATTGCCACTCGGGAGAACAAAGGCGGCCGGGCGTGGTGCTGGTCACCCACCTCCTCGTGTGCCGTGTCGACCTTCATAGGTGCTCATTAATGGCACTTGCCCCGACAGTCTGTTAAGACTATACAGGGGGTCTTTGCCTTGGCGTGCGTGTCAGAGTCTGAATCGGCTGCTGTGATTGTATTAATTCGACAAAGAGGGGGCCTTCTTGTGCTGGCGTAACAGTTCAAATTTGGGCAAATTTGAAAATGATACCGAAATTATGCAACTGAAAAACACATTACTGCCACCTACTGCATGCTGTGAGGAGCCTTCCTTTGTGATAGCCTTGCGCTGATAATTAATGAAGAATGGCATGAAAACCAAACGTACGACTGATTTGATACTGAGTAGTCATACCCTGACAATGAAGCTACTGTGCTCACAATGATCACACTAACATTGGTAAACTGTCCATCACATTACAAGTCTCTGTCCACCTTGGGCACTGAAAAACATCCGCACTCGGGAGACAAAGGTGACCGGGTATGTTACTAGCCACCCACCCCCTCGTGCGCCGTGTCGGCCTTCGTAGGTGCTTCTTCTTCTTTGCGATTCTTCGAAGCATGATGGTCAGCCTCTGGACATCGTTGTCTCACTAACAGCAATTAACCCTACAGTCTGCTAAGACTATACAGGGGATATTTGTCTTATCTTTGTCTTTTTACTGATGTAGGTTTTCACTGCTCCATTCATTAAGGTTGTTCTTCAGAGCTGTTCTTTCGGGATAGCCGGAGAGAGGGAGATCGCTGAGTGACACGGCTGTTCCGAAAGAACATCTCTGAAGAGCAGCCATCTTTGTCTTTGTGACACGCGATGCCAGGCTCGCAAGGCTCGGAGGGCTCGGAGGGCGGCGGGGACCTGGATCAGGACAAGACGGCGTACTCGTCGCTGCGCCGCACGCTCGACACGCGGCGCGCGCTCGTCATGCAGCTCTTCCACGAGCACGGCTTCTTCCCCTCGGGTGTGACGCGCAGAACCACACCGCGTCACCACACCGCGTGACCACGCTGCGCGTGTGCGCGTTGTGGCCCCGCGAGCGGAGACAGTGCACCGGCCGTGTGTTTTGGAGAAAGGGGCTACTAGTCGGACTCTTATGAGAGTCCGTGGGTCCCGGTATATGAGTCTCAGAAACCGCTTAATTCTGTACAGGGTTGCGGTGAGCCAGAGCCTATCCCCGGCAGACACATGACACAGTCAAAAGTGATCTGCCCAAACGAGTATTGGAGCTGTGTTCATCTCCTGTTTGCAGCCCTGAGACAGTGGTGGAATTCCACCTTCCTATGGGCAGTGGCGAGTCTATCCATAGGACAACGACTGTTGACTTCCCCATGCAGTAGTACCGATTATATTGACCCCGGGGGGACGATTGGCTAATTCAAGCCCCAAGCAAAGTTTGAATTCTTAACCTTTGGTTTAAGAGCTGCTAGCTTTACCACTGAGCCACCTGGCCAGCAATGTACACAGAGAGGCAAGCAAAACAGGATTGCATAACCAACGCCGGATTAGCGTTTGCTCTTCGTCACATGGGACCTGTCTACCAATCAGTCATGTGCAGCGCGCAGCGGCTTCGATTTTATTCGAATGGCGACGATCGGTGAACGTAGAAAGGCGTATGTACCGTTGTGACTCGTGTGGATTGTAGTTTGACAGATTCTCGGCGCTCAGCTATTCGTTTGGCTTCCGTCCAACTGCATAGTGCCGCCGTGTTAATTAATAGCCAAGGACCATATCTGGTGTCACTTTACGTGTTCGGTGATGTGTCAAGAGAGGCAGTTGACGTTGACAATGAACGGCGCAATGCTGCCTGTCTGCGCCTAAGTGAAGAGTGGAATCGTGTGCCTTTTGGATTATACAAATTGTTCCCGTTTGACGTGCCAGCGGTGGCTTTGTTCGCCCACGACATCACATGTCTGCTTTGCACTTTGTCCTGATAATTGTTGTTTGTGTGCCGATGGCTAATGTGTCTATCGCATCTCTAAATGTAATAATTCACAGAAAAGGCAATATCTGGACGGCAAAAGACGCGATGGTCACGTGACATTTCCACACTGCGTGTTTAATTGCACAGTCGTGTTTTAGACAGCTGAATCAATCTTGTGGGCTACTATGGCAACAGCAGCTTGACAACTAGACAACTCCCTGGTGTTTATCTCAGTTAGAAAACATCAATGCAGACTAGCGTCATGTGGACAATCCTTTCCTGATCACCATGATATAAGTTTGACGATGGCTGCAGGCCGGATTAAACACGTTCGAATATCTTCTGCAAATAACATCATAATATATAGGAAGCAGTGTGTGGCAATATGGCGCTGGAAAACCGCCTAGCTGCCTCCTCCGCCTCTCTGCGCCTTTCTCTCGTCGATGAATACCTTCGACATTGAATGAATATGTGCGCGTTATAAATGTAAAATTATTATTATTATAATGAAGAGCACGTCTGTAAGATGGTGTCCTTGCACTCTAAGTCGGTGTGAATATCAGTTGTGCCAGTCGTTTGAGTTGATAGATGTTTTTTATTATTATTATGTAGATGTCTATTATTATGGCAGAAAATATCCAGTGAGCTTGCAAGCTCTTTACGGGATTCCTGCGACAAAACAAACACACGAATTGACGGAACAAAAATGCAAAATGACGAAAACCAATACAAATCACAAACGAACGCAACAAAAATATAAAACAAACATTTACATACAGCGTTGCACATATAGGTGACCAAATAAAAAATACAAGGTAGTTAAAACATGTTAAACATTGATGGCTCGGTCGCGGTGCGCGATCGCGGGTCCAGCTCGACGTTCCCTCTCGTAAATTCCGTTGCCTTCTTCCCCAGCGCACGCCACGTCCGCCTTCCAGCTGAAGCACGCCGA
Source organism: Geotria australis (assembly GCA_036362915.1). NCBI lineage: Eukaryota > Metazoa > Chordata > Hyperoartia > Petromyzontiformes > Geotriidae > Geotria > Geotria australis. Next base: position 6,801,981 of record JAZEWU010000026.1, on the reverse strand, counting down.
GATCTTCCCGACCAAGTCTTGTCTGCAACTCAAGATCCGCGAGGTGCGGCAGAAGATCATGCAGACGGCGAGCAGCACGGACACGCAGGCCGTGGTGGCGTCCGCCCCCACGGTGCTCGGAGCCCTGCAGGACGAGCACTCCCAGCATGCGTTGCAGCCGCCAGTACAGATGGATTTTTTGCCAGAGTCCCCGTGATGGCACCGTGCTGCTGCTGCTGTTCTTGTAATGCAAGTGACCGTAAGGGTGGTTTCAAATATATTCCGTTTTGGTGTTTCTTTGTAAACAAAAAAAAAACAGATATCTGTTACTTGTATTCACAGAAAAATATTTGTTTGTTAAGCTGTGATCAAATTTAATTGATGGTGGAGGTGGGGGGGGGGATTCATGCTTTTTGATGCTGTGAATTTAATAGCAATGGAAAGTTATTTTACAAATAACTGTTTTACAAATAACCAGACGACAGTTTTAGTACAGCCTCGTTTTAGTTGTGCCCTGTGTTGTTCGAATAGCTTTTTGTGGCTGGGAATTTTTCACAGTAGAATCATTTTTATTTTCAACTGTGAAAACGACGCAAGGCAGAGTTTGACATAATATATTGGCACCTAAACGTGAGTGCCAATTCACTCACACAACGCCGTGCTGCCTTGTGTTGCCTCGTACTGTGATAGAGGTAGACAGTGCAGCGTCGCTTATCCGACTCGCTGGGGACAGAGATATAGGCGGATATGAGAAAACGTCGGATGTGTGAAGGTCAATATAAAATGACAGTTTTTACACCGTAATGCTCGGACAGTTCACTGGACAAAAAAGAAAACCGATATTTTAACTGTATGGAAAATGCTTCCCTACACTTTAGAAGTGAGTGCATTTCCACTAGATGACCGTACGTGATGAGGTGGGTTTCGCGAACATCTGTAAAAAATTGACACGCCATGCACAAGTACGGCGCTTGGTCGCGGTTGGTGATACGTGACTGTCGGATATGCGACGTTGTGTTCTCTTAGCGATGGCCTAGAATCAGGCGGACTCGGTCTTATTCGGGTTGTAATAACCTGATGCCCAGTCGCCACATAACAGGGCCTGGTCTCTGTAATCTGTAGGGAGTCGTTATGGTGGGCTTGGCCTGTGTATCCCAAAAAAATCTTCCTGCAGCGGGTGGACCCTGTTGTGTCGTTTGTAGGGTGCGCCCGATTAGACCTGTGCAATGGAAATCGTACTCCCCGGTGGACTCGGCTGTGCAATCGGTCACAGCCTTACCCAGTGCAATCGGCAAAGAGAGAGTGTGTGTCTGCTGGCTGGTGCCGACCTGCCTGTGGATCCTCTGATGCTTGTGCTATTACGGTGGGTGGAATCATGGGCGCAGCAACACTTTTATAGCTGGGGGTATCTGTTGTGTGTGTGTGTGAGCCGACTGAATATGTGTGAATGTATGCATGTTGACTGAATGTGCGTCTGCTATTTGAATGTGTGTGCTACATATGTGCGTGTTGAATTAATCCCTGTACTGTATAAACGTGTGCCGACTGCGAGTGTCGTGTGAATGTGTGTTGATCACACGTGTGTGCTGTGTGTGCTGAGCAGGGGCACAATATTTTGCGGGTGGTTTAGCCATTTTTAAATACGCTATGGGTGTCTGGACACCCACGGCACAGTGGCTGTGCTCCTGATTGACATGGGAGTGAATGCTATGATCACTGTTTGATGGCATTGTGGTAGACGAGGTGGCTGGCTATGGCAGCGTTTGTGCTCCAGCGTGTCCGAACATGCGCTCCGTTCAATGCACCTCCCCCATACACTCCGACGAGAGAACCACAGGACACCCACTCCTTTGTTGGCAAAATAGCCGTGGGAATGGCTCACACAATCTGCTTTACGATGATGTATGTACGATAGATATATATGATAATGCAATGGCAGATTTGTATTCTTAAAATCCGCGTTGGTCTGGGCAGCAAATAGAGACGTTAGTCCGCAATGTAAACGAATCCTCCGCTAGCGCTCGTTGAATACATTAACTATGCTCTTGTGTGCTTGTGAAGGTATCGTTGGAAGTAATGTACCGCTTAATTCAACATTAATAAAGTTATAGAGCAGTTTTTTCCGTGTGCTTGTGTCCGAGTGGAGGAATATGCAAAGTGGATGTTGTAAATAAACTATAGCTGGGATGACTGATTTAATCACCAAACCTTGGATTCACAATCCTGCCTACCGAAGCTACAGTCCTTCCAGCCACGCCAAGTATGACGTGGTTGATGATGATGCTGATGACACCACCAAGCCGTGCCCGTTGCCTCCCGTCCAGCGGCACGCGGGAACAGAGGTGACACTTTCCCCCTCAACTACTTTCGGATCGTTTGATTAGTTCGGAACTGAAACCACCGGCCATGATCCCTGCTAGGGTCGTGTCCTGCCCAGGTCCATTTATCTATCCTGAAAGTCAATAAGAAGTCTTGCATATGTTCTGTAATCCATATATTCCTCGACATCCATCCATCCATTTTCTAAACCGCTTGTCCTGGTGAGGGGGATTCCCAGGCGTTCCCAGGCCTAGACACTTAACTCATATTGAATAACAAACATGTCATTTGATGACAGAGAAACTTAAAACCTTGCAGGAACAACCTCTGGTCTATCGGTTGAAATGCTGCAAACTGTTGCCTTCTCATTGGTCTACTTGGTGGAAAAGTTACTGTGCTCCAGCCTGGCCAGGGAGCTTATACGAAAAGCTACTCGATACACAATGCAATGAGCATCAAAACCAGGACACTCAATCCGACATGGATCACCTGGCTCGCTGTTCCGGCCAACATTCTGCTACCTATACAGGGCTGCGGTGAGCCGGAGCCTATCCCGGCAGACAGGGCGCAAGGCAAGGCTGTACCCTGGATGGGACGCCAGTCCATCACAGGGCACCGGAGGAAATTTAGCCAGCTGGCTAATTAACCTATGCAACAGCATGTCTTTGGACTGTGGGAGGAAACCAGAGTACCCGGCGAAATCCCACGCGCACACGGGGAGAACATGCAAACTCCACACAGAAAGCCCCCCGAGCCGGGATTCAAATCCGGGACCTTCTAGCTGTAAGGCAGCAGCGCTACTCACCGCGCCACCGTGCCGCCCCTGTGCGACTTCAATTTTGGAATAGCACAATGACATGAACACTCTCCTGAAGCGCTCTTGTCTTGGCGAGTAGACTTCGACACTGGCTTTTTAGTGAGTGAACCACAGTTCAGGTGAAAGGATCTCGGCTGTAGCTCTGTCATATCCACTTCTGTGAGTCATTCCCTGACATGGGTTCAAATACCCTGCGAGAGTTCCGACTTGATGCTTATGTTTTATGACGACGTCAATATCACAATTGAGGCGAAAATGACAACAAAATCACAAATTAAGACGTCACGATACCAAATGCATTTCCTTGTACAGTATAAGAAGGTCATGTAAGAGCCTGGTAACAGATAATTTATGCTAGGTCTCTTGGAACTAGGGATGCATCCGGGGGTTAAAACGGGCACAGTGATTTCTAATTATCAAGACCTGTGATATTTCCATTCAGCTGGGTGTTGGGACCTGAAATGACCCTATCGAAGTAAAGTTCAGTCTAAATATCCACTCAAATCCCTGGGGTGGAGTATGCAAGGCAGCCGGTTATGGTAGACACTGGTGTGGTGGAGTCGAGAGGTGGACACTGATCTAGACGCAGGGCAGTGGACACACCACATAGACACGGCAATTGGACACTAAGAAGACATCGAGCGAGACACGTAAAGGTGGACAGTCCATACGGCCCGTGTCACTAGGGGGCGAAGATGCATTGGTCAGATGGGGCTACAAGACCGGCCCAACCACCTGTGAATGTGGAGAAGCAGACCATACTATGGAACACTGCCTTGTCTGCGTTCTACTACCCAACCCCTGCAGCTCAAAAGACCTTGCAGAGTTCAATAAAAATGCAAAGAACTGTGTAAATAAATGGGAAACTGTAATTTAACCATCGCGCTTCGAAGAATCGCAAAGAAGACTAGGGGGCGCTGTGTCCGATTGGTGGACAAGCAAGACTGATTCCTGGAGATAGGTGCCGCAGGTGAACGTGGACAGGATGGGTGGGCCTGCGTCTCGGTGGTGAACATCGGGGACTGGTGGACACTGAGGGTAGACACCAGCGATGGTTTTCATCAGACAGTAATGCAGACCCCATAGAAGTGGACACCGGATATGATGGACACAGGAGGGGTGATCAGTGGGCGGTGGACACTGACGGTGGACACTTGAGTGTAGTGGACAACGACGGGGTGGACTTTGAGACATGGGGCGGTGGACACCGAATATGATGGACACAGGATGGTGATAGATAGATGTTTATTATTACAGCAGAAAAATGGGGGTCAAGGTAGAAGCGTTCACGTCGCGATCCCTGTCAGGTAGTACTTGGTATTGCCTGCGAATTCTACCAAACACTTCGAAGCCAAGCTGAAAGACGACCATGTCCAGAGGCTGGCCATCGTGCTTCGAAGAATCGCAAAGAAGAAGACAGCAGAAAAATACCCAGCGAGCTTGCAAGCTCTTAACGGGAATCCTGCGACACAACAAACACGCGAATTGACAGCTGTGTGGTGGGCACTGACGGTGGACACTTGAGTGTAGTGGACAACGACGGGGTGGACTTTGGGACACGGGCCGGTGGACACTGGGTCGTGCGTGTAAAGGTGGACACCGGGGGAGCAGTTCACCGCCCGAGTGGAGCGCCGCCAGGGGGGGCGCTCCACCTTGTGAGGCGCCGACGCCGACCAACAAACTCGCCAGGGGCTCGGTCGCTCGCTGTCACCCCGCCGCTCACGGCCGCTTCCTCTGCCACGGGAGATGAGGAGGCGCGACGAGGCGGCGTGACGAGGTGAAGAAGAAGAAGAAGACGACGACGGGGGAGGAGAGGAGAGACAACCCGGAGACGGCGACGATATCGTGAGGAGAATCCATGAGCCCCGAGGTCGCATGAGTGAGGCGACGCGGCCGCCCATGAGCCTCGCCTCAGAACCGGGCGGCGCCAGGTGAGAGTCGGGGATTGGGCCTGCAAACTCTACCGCTCTCCGTCCGCCTGTTTCCTCTCCACTGCTGGCTTGCTTGTTGCCGTGTTCCGTCTCGCCGTTGTTCGTCTCCCCCCACCCCCGCCGCCGAAGAGAAGTGAGCGAGTAAAGGTTAAGCGGAGCGATAGAGAATCGCGGTGGGAGTTTGATGAGGAGAGGGGAGACGGGGGGGGAGACGGAGTGGGCCTAGTGGAGGCCTCGTCTGGGTGAGGGGCGAAATCTCAACAACAGAGAAAACAAGAGAGAAATATAAGCGACGAGGACATACATAAACACAAGAGACGTGGAGATTGAGGGAGAAACGTAGAATTGCAGTGAGACGCGGGGACCACGGATTGCGAGACGGCGAGATAGAGGGTAAACAGGGGCAGTAGTTAGACGATGATGGACAAACAAGAGACAGATATAGCAAAAGATACGGGGCAGAGCCTCGGAGCTATAGATAGACACGGACGCAAGCGGAGAGATGTAAGGGGATGCAGAGATAAAAGGAACACAGTGAGACAGAAACAGCGAAATCAATAGAGATTTATAAACAGGGACTTGTGTACGGAGAGATAATCAGGATTCTTACGTTAAGGCTGATCGTGATAAACATGGACAGACACTTAACAATAATGACAGGAGTGGATAGCGTTAGGGTCAGCCTCGCCGGGCTGAGGTCAACATCTCAACAGAAATACTGTACGTGAAAATATAGCGAAGGTGAACTATAGAGATAGACAGCGAGTTCGGCACGGAACTGGGAACGGTAATCCCATCCATAAACCTCACCCCACCCCGTCTCACACCTCACACTACTCACTGCACACTCCTTTCCACACTCGTCTCCACACGCTCCTTACACACCTAACCCCCACACTCCTCTCTCCACACTACTGACCCCTCACACTGTTCACCAGCCACACACCTCACACAACGCACTGCACACTCCTCTCTCCACTCTCCTCACGCACCTCACCCCCACAAACTTCACCCCCACACTCCTCGCACAACTCAATGCACACTCTCTTCACACTCCTGACCGCACACACCTCACCCCACACTCCACTAGGCCTCTCTATCAACTCGTAGGTGCACACCTGCTATGTGCCCAGAGTTGCTTGCGTGACGATGGAACGAAAGTGTTGAAGTCTCCGAGCTGGAGCTTCGCCAACATAGTTGAAGACAAAACTGAATGTGATGGTTTGTGGTGTGCAGTGATCGATGACCTCGCCCGTCGCAAAACTCGAGAACTCGGCTGTAATCCCAGCCGCTTAGTCGTCGTGGTTTTAGTTTTCGGTCGTGGGTGATGACCGAAAGAACGAGATCGCGGATACAAGCGGCAGAAATGAGGTTTCTCCACTGCAGGGTTGCTGGGCTCACTCTCTCCGTGACAGGGTGAGGAGCACAGCAATCCGGGAGAGCCTCAAAGTAAAGTCGCTGCTCCTTCGGATTGAGAGGACATAGTTGAGGTGGTACTGGGTGGAGACCTAGAGGCCGACCCAGGACACGCTGAAGGGATTTTATTTCTTGGCTGGCCAGAGAACGCCTGTGCTGAAGAAAGGGATGTCTGGTCCACTCCCCATAGATGGCTGTCGCCACGGTGTACAATGGTCCTCTGTCGTCGGGAACTAATCCCATGTTGAACTTGCGTTGTGGTTGTTTCGCCTGCAGGCCAGAAGGCTCTCCGGTGGAAGGGAGATCCGGGGCCTATGCAGGCGTGGAGCGGTCCTATTCTTTCGATGTGGACGCCACAGGTTTGTACTATTGCAAGCTGTTTACTCGACGGCATGTTGACTTTAATTGGCTAAATGTTGTTTACATAGTTGTGTGTGTTAATGCAAACAGAACACGTGCTCCGATAGTGGTGTCTGCTATATGACTGTTGGCCCTTGAGGGCTCCAAGGTGGCAATGCAGCAGTGGGTGCAATCCACCAATCGTCTTCTCCTTTGCGATTCTTCGAAGCGCGATGGTTAAATTACAGTTTCCCATTTCTTTCCAAAGTTCTTTGCATTTTTATTGAACCAATATGATTGGTCCACTCGCTGGCTTAAGTGTTATCTTTATGCTGAATCGTAACTGTGCTGAGATTTGAGTGCTATCCCCTCCTACACGTGCATTTTCTTTGAGAATTCCTATATGTCTCCTTTCAGGCGCCATCATCGACGAGTGTGTTGAGTTTATTGTTTTGTAGTTCAATGCTCCCGCATATACGCGCCCCACCGCCAACCCGCACTGACCAGCCTGGTGAAGTACGGTCAAATAACCCTCCACATCTTGCTTGGCATGGAAACTAGGTGGGGGGGAGAGGAGGGGACTTCATCCAGCAACGAATTGACAAAAGGGCTGTACATATGGCTTGCGACACTGCAGCAACAACAACATAACCGAGCCTTGTAGAAAACTCGAGTGCCCTGGCTACTGTTTCATTTTCTGAGCCTTCCCACACTTGTGTCTGTTTGTGGGGAACAGTCCCGTCTTTTCTTCAGCTCTGTGTTGGACATACTGTGTTTGCACTCCACTCTATTACATCCTTCTCTCTTGCCTCCGCTGTCGCCGCCGCCGCTGCTGCTGCTGCATAGACACCATGGGAAGGCTTTCCATTGTCATGACAGCTCCACATGTGCAGAGCTATGGTAAGAATTGTCACGTTATTACGTTTTGCCGTCGTTCAGCGAATAATAAACAGTTGTTGTACAGTTGAAGTTGAGGTTTTTTATGTTCATGTTTTACTCATCAGGGGTGCTGCCACAGTGGTGTAATGTTTAACACAACGGGACTTGGAACCCTGAAGTCGCCAGTTTTGATTCAATCTCCCGGCGTGGCAGTTTAAATCATTTGCACGTTTCATCAACCCCCTGCCACTGCCTCCGTGTCTCACTGCCTCTCACAGTAAGTGGGTTTCACCGCAATTAATCGATCAGCAGGTTGCATGCGATGGATAAAGTGGAGGGACTCCAAGACATCTGGCCAATGTAAAATAACTTGCTAAATACCCTCTATACAGGGGATTTCCAGAGCTCCTTTTCATTGAGGTCCTTCTGCCAGCAGTGTTTGACCGAGCAATTTCAGGGTTTCAGTCCTGCACCTTCACCACCTTTAATTTATTTAGGGAACAGCCCGCTTAGCTTCCGTGAGTTAAATGCACCCAATCTCATGAGACTTCCGAAGCTAAGCTAAGTTGAGCCTGGTGAATGTTTTGCATGGGCTATCAGCGTGCATGAAATGGGTGTTATAGGCTGTGTTCGAGCTGTCAACAGTAGGACAGTGCAGCAAAATACGTTCTTGTGCTCTATCATGACCAAAATGTTTTATCCTACATGCATTCACCAATCAGCATTGACCAGAGTGGTGACGTATGGTCAAATAACCCTCAATGATCCCGCGTGGCATTGTATTGACAAATAGGGCTATACGTGCACAAAGCATAGAAATAACTTTGAATTGTTCATAACGGATTGTATTCAACCTGGGATAGATGTTTTATCTAAAGGTATGAATCATTTGAACTCTTCTCGAAGGTTCAAGCACCATGTGACCAGGCAAAAGGAAAATTATATCTTCCGCTGCGCCTATACGTTTGTCTGTCTGGAGATGCGGTGCGTGCACACGCGTGCGTGTGGCGAGCAGTAGCGTAGCGGTCGGCACACTGCGCGCCGAACGCCAGCCGACGAGCCAAGTTCAATTCTCACTGACAGCTAATGTCCGTTGCAAATATAAGAACCAGCCCAGGTCGGACCCGGCTTTGGGCGAGCACCTGGCGCATTGTGTAAATATAAGCACCGGCGGAGACAAAGGTTTCCGTGCTTGGTGGCGGCCACGCCGCCCGCTCGTGCGCCGTGGCTGCCTCCATATGGGTGCTCGCTCACAGCACTCGCGTCAGCAGCCTGTTAAAGAGCCGTATGGGGGCGGGATCTTTTGTCTTTGTGTGCGCGTGTGTACAGGAATGGTCCAGAGATGCGTGATTGTGCAAAAAGACGAGTTTGGCTTCGGGTTGACGGTCAGCGGAGACAACCCCGTGTTTGTGCAGTCCGTCCGGAAAGGTAACGTGCGGCGTATGTTAATCACCCGACGAGCCCTCGATGACAGGGTGCAGCGGCCAATTGGTGGAGCGTTTAGTAAAGGAACTGGTTATAGCTGGTTATAGCTGTATTGCTGTGTAGGTTTGTTTAAGAATATTCGTTAGTTTCTATTTTGTTTTATTCACACTTTGCAACTGAGGTTGTGTGCGTTTGTGTTAGCTCTCTCAGTAATACAGGGCCAGACGGTGAACTTGTTATTGTCTTAAACGTGAGTCAATATGAATTAGAATTTACCATAAAGCCGTGTTGTTGTTAGGACTTAGTCATTTGCAAAGTGGAAATTTATCAAAGGGCTGCCTGAAACTGTGGACACGAATCAGCAAATTGGACATATTTGCAAATCAGAAAACACATTTTTCCCTGACAGCTTCGCACCGCCGGTTAAACACTCGTGAATACGCATGCACATTGGAGAGCGTAAATAATCTCATACGTGTGTGAGAGTACTTTCTGACGTGGTGATTACGCATGCTTATTGTCTTAAGATTAAATGCCACCACGCACGAAGTTGCGGCAAGAGATATCGTACTGTACCTCGCATATCCCGACTCGCTGGCGACCGAGCTATAGGGGGATATGTGAAAAGGTCATATATGTGAACGTGTTTATAAAATTACGCCTTGCACAAAAACGGTCACTCGGCACACAACGCAAGCTGGTGGCAGAGGGCCTGACCACGCTTTAGGAGCGAGCAAGCAAGTGTGTGTCCGCGAGTGTAAGAACAAATGACCGTATGTGAAAACATTCGGATTTGCGAATGCTTATTTAAATAGACACTGTGCGCACACTGCACACATACGGCACCGTGTTTTGGCGGTTGATTCGTCAGGGTGGCTATTCTATGATCATATTTGCTACGTTGCAAATGCATTGCGTGTGTGTGCGTCAGTTTTCCGTGTTGAATCGGTCTTTGGGCAACGTAGTCACTGACGCCATTTCTTTTTCAGATGGTGCGGCCATGCGTGCTGGAGTACAACAGGGAGACCGCATCATTAAGGTGCCTCGACGGAGTTATCTGGGCATGAGCAGCGGGTTGGGTCAGGGCCCGTGTAAACTCGGCCAGACTTATCTGGACATGTGTGGATGAGCTATGCTCTTAAGAGCTGCTCTTTCAGGATAACCGTGTCAAGCGTTCCTCCTCTGTCCTTTGCTCGACACGGCTATGCCGAAAGAGAAGCTTTTAAGAGCAATTCCACATCCATCGAGTCGTGAAAACCGACATCAGTACATGTGTGGATGAGATCTGCCTTTCGGATGGGAGTTGGCAGCTGCGGTATGAACGTGCGGAAGGAGGGATTGCTCTCCGGCGACCCCGACACACATGTGACTGCGGTGCAGCACAGACCATGGGACATCTCTCCGGTCTGCCAACAGTTGAATTCAGTAGCTCCAAAATGATTATATACGATTACACCCAGCCAATTTCTATTTTGGGTGTTCCTCAGTGCACTGTGGTGGTCTCATGATGTTACCGAATTGTCTTAGTCTGTCTCGTTATGTGGACTCGGTAGTTTTGTCTCTAGTCATTCTTCAGTATTTAGTGTTTCCCCCTGGCATGCATGTGTTTCCTCTTGCTAGTCCAGGTTCCTCCCACATGTAAGCACTCATTATTTGGCCGATTACAACTTAATATATTGAGGACCGCAGAGCTTGGACGATTGTTGGCGCCAGCTCACTGCCTGGCTGCCGCCTTTACTACTCGTCTGTGGTTCCCCCTGCCCCTAAGTGAGCGAATACTGCGAGAGTGAGCGAAAATTGTGCTATGCGTTAAAAGTTAAAATAATAATAGCGTTTTATATAGCGCCTTTATTCGTCGTCATCGGGGTTGATTATTTTCTTCTATTCGGGATTCGTCATTGGAAAAGCGTAAAAAAAGACGTCGCTGAAGAATACTACCGTCAGTGATTTCTCCAGTGATATTAGTCCTTCTCAGAGTTAAGGAATCGGCCAAACATCCCGATATAGAACCACAGATCTTGGGCAGTTCTCGGTAGCGTCGGTTCCGGCTGCCTTCCCCCCCGGTTCTCCTCGCGAAAACTGCCCACGTTTACAAATTGCAGATGGTGTATGCATACATGAATATAAATACAAATTAAGGAAGTGCTGCCACCAGGTTGGCAGTTGCGCCTGGTGGATAGTGGTCTGTCGCCATTGGCCGAAGGAACGTGGAGGCAGAGCGAAATGTGACGACGAGACGGAGCATTCTGACAATAATATCGTGGAGTGGATCCAGAGCTGGATCGATTGACATGAGATAGAGAGAGAGCGGCACAGGACACTGGCGGTTAGACAGACCACGGTGTTGTAGCCCCTAGAGTGAGACTGGTTTGGTGGAAGAGAATGCATTTCTTGACATCATTCAAGCGTGCTAATGCTGGTGTCTTTCAGTCGTCATAACAATAGTCGACTCCCCGCAAGTAACTTGCAAAGTGCTTGAGTAAGCACTTCCCATCTATGTCACGTGGGATGCGTGTGCACACACATGAGATCTTTAACTCAAGTTAAATCAGCATTCTCAGCTGCGCAGGTAGGGCACAAGCACACCCCCTTATACCTAGGATCACTATCGTAATATGAATAGGCACTATCTGTGTTAGGTGAAATACATTAGGTACACACAGACAAAGATCACCCGTATAGCCTTACCAGACTGTTGGCGCAGGTGCTGTTAAGAGATGAAGGCCTGCACGGCACACGAAGGGGTGGGTGGCCAAAAACCACACCCGGCTGCCTTTGTGTCCCTAGTGGCGATGTTTACAGTTGACATTATAATTATAATAATAATAGCGTTTTATATAGCGCCTTTCACCCGAGGGCCGCGAAGAGAACGGCATGTCAACAATGAAAGAAAAAAACAACCAATAACAACCAAAGGAACAAAACAAAGTCGACCTGGAGTAGGCCCAGGACTGGTTCAGATAATCGTCAATGATGTTGGCTGTGAGTGGGAATCAAACCCAGGTAGCCTCGGCTGATGGTGACGTCACACTCTTACCCGCTTTAATGCCAAGATTCTCTTGTCTAGGTCAATGGGACATTGGTCACCCAGTCCAATCACCTTGAAGTTGTCAAGCTCATCAAGTGTAAGTACATTAATATTTAAACCAAAATAGGGAAACTGATATGTGGATGTAAACATGTATTTAGTTTGCATCAACATAAACACTGTGTTGGGTATTGCCACGTCTTCTAAGATGTGTGGCGAACGTGAATGAATAGGCCAGAATACCCTCTAGCTGCTCGTAGCACAAGTCAAGAATTGGCACGTTCTGTTCACGTGACAAACCTTACTAATTATCTGTGTGGGGTGGAGGCGGGTTTACGACACATATTTTTTTACATGACCTAACCCACAAAAAGATCTATGCTATGGATAACACGGGTCACTAAAGTCTCCATGTTAAATTCACAAGCAAGAAATTTTAAGTTTGCCCCCCCCCCCCCTTTACCAACCTGTATCGTTGCAAACGTCCGTCCGAAATCGCGTCCAAAACCGCCAGAATACCCCTCCAGAGGGGCTTTCTCGAGTTTCAAGCGGAGGCCCCTTTCGCCGCTTGTGGCGCACGCAAGGAATTAAAAGTTTACCCCCCCTCCTTTACCAACCTGTACCGTCGCAAACGTCCGTCCGAGATCGCGTCCAAACCCCGCCGTCCTCCCGCTCGTTCCCCAGCGGGTTCGTACGTGGCGCTGACGTTACTGGGCCGGCCGCCCGGCTGCCCCGATCCCCCTCCGCCGCTGGCGGACTCGCGCCACGACAGCCTCCTGTCCCTGGTGAACTCGCCGGGGCTGTCGGCCGACCACAGCTCGTCCCAGCTCGCCGGCTCCAGAGACAGCAGCAGCTCGTCCCCGGGAATAAACGTAAGCGGCGCTGCGGCCCGGCCGGGAAGCGGTTTGCGATTCGAGCCCCGTGACTGGTAAATGCTGTCTAGTGTCTTAACAGCTAGGCCCGAGCTACTAATATTCTTCTTTGCGATTCTTCGAAGCAAGATGGTCATCCTCTGGACATCGTTGTCTTTCAGCTCGGCCTCGAAGTGCATTGAGCATTGTACAAAATGCTCAATGCATACTAATGCATTGAGCATTGCACAAAACTGCTTGATTTTTAGCAACACTTGGCTAACACTGAGACTAGGCTATAAAGAAAGCTATTTCTGGTGTGGGTCAGTCAGTTTCATAGCATTTTGTTTGCCTATTTTTGCCACAAGCATGTGTGGCTTCTTTCAAACTTCACCCTTTGCAATTTACTTAATTTCCTTTTGGGATAGCTGCGTCCAGTGTGCCTCTTCTCTCCTTCGCTATGTTTCGCCTTCCATGTTGCATCATCATGCGTCTGATGATGGGTCCAATGCCTGATGATGCCTCCAACGTGGCAGGCGAAACGTCGCAAAGGAAAAAGGAGGAACGCTAGACACGGCTATCCAGAAAGAACAACTCTCGAGAGCATTCTCATCACACATCGAGCCGTAAAAACCTACGTCAATACAATCTTCTCTACGCTGGTTAGAGTGCGTTGGTGAAGACTCGGAGCAAAACGTAGACGCATAGAAACACAGTACAGTACAGTAATGTATACTTCTGTACTGGCTTTGGCTGACGACGTAACGCTGGGTATAATGGATCCGGCATGTTTACAGATGTGCGTATGTTCCCTAACATATCCGGTGGCCTGCACCGAACCTAACTGTAGTTGCTGTGTTTTCAGCTCGGCTGCACATATCAGACTTATGAATAGAGCCCTTTGTAGGATTGCAACCTTTCAGCGACTTAAAATAGGAATCTTTCATGCAGCAGGGAGGGATGTGACGGAGCCCTGCTGTGTGCGTGCCTTGTGTGTGGAATATGTGATATCGGGGCGTGGTGTTAATGTGTACATAGCCCATGACCAAATCACTCGGAAATGCGCCCAATCTCATCTGTTCTCGGAAGCCGAGCAGGGTTACGCCTGGCTAGTGCTTTGGACGGGAGACCTCCGTCCGTGATAAGTTGTCGGAGGCTGCAGTGGTTGGGGCAGCAGAGGGCCTTGCAAAGGAGCTCGAGTAATTGATCACAAAATGATGATTTGATTACAATCTGTTTTGATTTTAATCGGAACTGTCGCTTCTCAAATTACCAGCTCCTTTGTCTGTTAACAGTGTGCGCTCTAGCAGGCTATGCGGGCTACATGGGGGATCACTGTCTTTACACGTGCGTGCATGTGTTTGTGTGTGGGTGGGTGGGCGGTAGCCCAGTGGTTAGCGCACTGGGCTACGAATCTGGCGACCCGAGTTCGAATCCCGCTCACGGCCACCACCAGTGACGATTTTCTGAAACCGGTCCTGGGCCTCCCCTAGTTCGACTCAGCCTCAAAATGAGTACCTAGTGCGGTGTGTAAACATCGCCACTAGGGAGACAAAGGCGGCCGGGCGTGGTGCTGGTCACCCACCCCCTCGTGTGCCGTGTCGACCTTCATAGGTGCTCGCTAACAGCACTTGTCCCTACAGTCTGTTAAGGCTATATAGGGGATCTTTGTCTTTGTCTTTTTTTGTGCGGAGTGGTCGCTCAGTGGTTAGTGCGCTGGGCTACAAACCTGGCCACTCGAGTACGATTCCTGCTCACGGCCAACACCAGTGACGATATTCTGAACCGGTCCTGGGCCACATCTAGGTCGACTCAGCCTCAAATTAGTACCTAATGCGGTGTTTAAACATTGCCACTCGGGAGACAAAGACGGCCGGGTGTGGTGCTGGTCATCCACCCCCTCGTGTGCCATACTGGCCTTTATAGGTGCTCGCTAACAGCACTTGACCCTACAGTCTGTTAAGGCTATATGGGTGGGGGGGGAATCTTTGTCTTTGCCTGCGTTGCACAGGATGAGCTCCGGGGCTTTGTGCGTGATGGGAGACCAGGCCTTCAGCGAATGCTTGACCAAGCCAAGGAAGAGCGCGAGGTACGCCTCGCTAGTAGGAGACCTCCGGGGCAATTGCGATTTCCTCCGCGGCCGCTGACGTTCGTCATTGGTCTTTTAACTGTGAAACCTGTGGCTCGCGACATTCCCACGGGGCGTATTTCTAGCTAGCAATGCGCTGCGGCGATGCGGTTCCACTCAAGAGG
The DNA here is from genome assembly GCA_036362915.1 of Geotria australis. NCBI lineage: Eukaryota > Metazoa > Chordata > Hyperoartia > Petromyzontiformes > Geotriidae > Geotria > Geotria australis. The sequence goes on along the minus strand of JAZEWU010000026.1, from coordinate 6,786,744 downwards.
GAGAGCTAGACCCGGTGTCCGCTACAAAGCTGCCCTCAGACCAACCGTGAACTCCTCTAAGTTAGGGCTGGGGAATTGGTGGCTCGTGCGCAAAACGTGACCCGTAACTTCTTTGAATTTCACGCGGCCCTCGACCTCAATTCACGCGGCACGCGGTCGCATGAGGCCTGCCGCTTGGAAACGACCTGCAGACGATGTTTATCCATCGCTGCACGCGTCTCAGCGGCACTAATTGACCACTTAAGGAGGGAATATTTTGAACCTGGCCGCAACACGGTGGTTCTAATTTTATCCCGCTCATTACTGCAAAGGCATCTTTATGCACGCCATTTTTCTCATTGTTAATGGACGGTAGTTAAGGTGTGCCCGTGTTAACGTGTGGTTGCCCAGGAGCGGTGGCACAATGGTTATCGCCTCTGAGAACCCGACAACCTGAGTTCGATTCCTTCTCGCAACCAATAACAGCAAATATTTTAAACTGTCCTGTGCCTCCCCAGCACTTGGTGCGGTGTGTAAACATCAGCAATGGGTATGCAAAGCTCGCCAGGTGGGGTGCCGGCCACCCACCCCAACATGTGCCCTGCCGGCCTTCATAGGTGCTCACTAACAGCACTTGCCCCAGCAGTCTCTTAAGTCTATATGGGTGCCCTTTGTGTTTACCCAAAGGCGTTGTGAAAGTCGCAGTTGTAATAGGTTACAGTATACGTCGCTTTCACTTTCGACTCGTCAGCAATCTCGCGCCTCGTGTCCTCGTTGCTCTTGCGACATTCAAGCCGCGCGCCGCGCCTTGCGGCGGTGGTTTGAGTCGGCGGGCGCGACGCCGCGGGTAATAACGTGCGCCTGGCACGCTTGTTGCCGGTGGACGGTCGGTTAGGGAGAGTGGCGTGCGGGTGAATCGTGCGCGGGTGTCGTGTTTGGCGACCTTCCCGCAGCGTCGTGTCGGTCGTGGCTGTGTGTGGGCGATACCCGCTAGAGTTCCGCCGTCGTGCGTGCGCGTTGTACGGCGCGAGCGGATGTTCCCTGTGTCCCCCACGCTACATCGGGTTTATTGTGTGAGTATTTTAAAGGAGTTAAAAACAATAGCACTCCTGGAGCTCACGAGCTTGGACTGCGCACACAGCCACTTGTCGTGAGCTGGGTTTCCACGCTGCACATAAACGTTACGTGCCATCAGCAGTTCCATTTTATCACCGTGCAATGATCACAATACAGTTACAGTACCGCTGCAATTTATATCTTGTATTACACATCGTTTTTATTTTAAGCGGAATACGAACCGGGTATGAGCACTCGGAAATAAAATCACTTTAAATTGGCCGAGTGTGATTTTCGTGGAAACAACAGGGAGCCCCACCCTTGAATTATCGCAGTTATTTACGTACAATGTATTTGTGTAAGTAGCGCTGTTGTGTGTACATGGTTCTCGTGCGAGAGTCGGTTCGCTGCTTGTGAGAGTACTGCTGCTATCGTGTGGTGGGGAGTGGTGGCTCAGTGGTTAGCGCGCTGGGCTACAAACCAGGCCAAGCGAGTTTGGAACCCACTCACGGCCAACACCGGTGACGATTTTCTGAACCGGTCCTGGGCCTCCCCTAGGTCGACTCAGCCTCAAATGAGTACCTAGTGCGGTGTGTAAACATTGCCACTAGGGAGACAAAGGCGGCCAGGCGTGGTGCTGGTCACCCACCTCCTCCTGTGCCGTGTCGACCTTAATAGGTGCTTGCTAACGGCATTTTTGACCCTACAGTCTGTTAAGGCTATACAGGGATCTTTGTCTTTGCTTTTGTGTGCAGATGGTATTTGTTCGAGTACCTTCGTTGAGTTGCGTATCGGTGGAACGTGTGTGAGTTGTCTCTGCTGCCGCTGCCGCTGCCGCCACTGCTCTGTGTAATTTTTCAATGCCGTTGCCGCTGCTGTGCGTGTGCAGCGTTTGCTGGAGGATCCGCGGAGCACGGAGGTGCCGCATGTGATCAACGAGGTCCGCAACGTCGAAGCTCGAATCCAGCAGCTGGAGCAGCGGCTCCGCAGGGCCGCTGACGGGACGCAGGTACAAGACCGAGCGCTAAACGAGAATTATTTTGTAATTAAAAATAACGCCGTTTAAAAAGTGGCTTATTAATGGCGTTCTCGTAAGGATAGAATTGATCGATAAGGAATGGAGATTCATGGGATGTAAGGGTTTTTTTTTTTACTCCAAACCATTCCTATCGGGTGCCATCCGTTGAAATAAATGATGCAAAAGGTCGCAAATTATTCCATCCAAGGCCAATTACAGCTGCTATTTCAAGGTCATTGCATAGGGGCAGTACTGCTATGCAAATTAGGTCCCCCCCTTCTCAATTCACCACCACAGTGCCATCTCTACCCCAGCAAAAAATTGACTGAACAGCCTCAACTGACAAGCGAGGCAGTAATAACAAGAAAAAGCATTGATTCTCTATCCCACATTGTGACAATTTATCCTGTCTGTAGAGACTGGGTGAGGGTTGGGGAGATCGGTGAATATTCACTTCCCTGCTGTATGGCACCTGCAAACACAACCACAGGATGAACGGGTCGCGATGAGAATACGTCTTGCCTGGCATTAATGTAACCCGTGGCTTTTGTTGCTCCAGGACTTGGTTGATGGTTTTCAAGAAGCCAAGAGTGGTGCTAAGTGTAAGTGTTAAACACCGTCATGATGGTAATTCCTATTTTTTGGAAAAATGTGAAAATATATGTACCAAAGTGTAAATTAGAGCTGGTAGTCTCAGTGTATTTTATTGATGTAGGTTTTCACGGCTCGATGTATGAAAGTTGCTCTCAAGGGCTGTTCTTTCGGGGTAGCCACGTTGAGCGTATCTCCTCTCCTTCGAGATGTTTTGCGTCTCACGGTATTATGGATTTGCTATTTTAAGGACAATTCAAAACTCCACAATTCATATACATCCAGGGTTTTGTTTTAGATCTCCTTCAGTGTTGTAAGCCGCAGCATAAAATTTATTTTTATATTTCGTCTACTGGTGTGTGGTCTGTCGCAAGACTTACGTGGTGCAATGGATCGTGACTTGGAAATCTTGAGCAAAAATTGGAATTTTGGAATTTTCCGAAATGTTACTTGGAAGTATTTCAAAACGTAGCACGCATGCGAGCGTTTTCCCGCTCGATTGAGCTTGGTGCTCCACTCATCTCATGTTTGCGGCACTGAGCCAGTGGTGGAAATTCCACTTTCCTATGGTGGAGGTGAGTATTTCTGTAGGGCAACAACCGCTGTTGACTTCTTCCACTAAGTGGTGCTCACTTTTTATCGTCCTCGGAGGGATTGATGGGCTGAGTCGATGCTGCTGATTGGGAATCGAACTCATAAACCTTACGACTGCGGGTTACCTAATCAGTTCACACACACACATTGGAGCGAGAACGTAGCGCGAGGCTGCTCATGACACAACTCCGTATCTCCGATACCCTCTGGATTTCAGAAACAGCCCAATGTCTCAGAGTCCTGATGCATAACAAAGAACCTCTCCCGGATATTTGGGGCTATCCAGCAAAGTGTGAATAATTTTATTCAAAATTCTAAATTACTACATTTGTATTAGATTTAAGCATTATCAACATCTGAGACGTTTAATTACACTGTATAATTTAAAATAATAACTAGATACAGACCCCAGGTACCCAGAATTTGCACTTAGCCGGATCAGGTTGGCTAATAAAGGATAATATTTTAAAAACTTTTCTTCATTTATTTGGTTAGTGTAGCCTTCTGGCTTACTCTTGAGTTTCGGCTAACACGTCTGGCTTCAAGAGGTTTTACTGTGAACACATCAGGAGAAGGAGGGGAGGAGGTTGTGTCAGAGCTAGAGTTGTAGGCCTTGTTATGAATGTGTATTTCCACAGCTGTGCATTTAATATGTTCAAATAGGTGACCTTTATTAAGACGGGAAGTCCTCTAAAGTTTTCACGCTCGTGTCTTTAGGTGTTATGCACGCGCCCACAGTCCCACATACACGCTTGAATGCACCGCGCCTGGCACCGAAGACGCTGTGCCAGGATCACTCTGGCACAGTCGTGGTTGTTAATTCGGTGTGCGGTGAATGGGCTTAATTAATTATGCAGTGAATTGTTACTGACGCTGTGTTGTGCAGTGTGTGGTGATGTTAGTTCTTGTTTAACCAGGTGAGTAGTAGTCGTATAGTATGGTGAGCGAGCTGCTGGTGGTGTGCGCTTGCAGTGGTGAGGCCGCACGGTGAGGAGAATGCCGCCGGCCAGCCGGACCTCCTGTCGTCGTTGCCAGAGGTAACCGTGGCTGCCGGTCTCCCTCGTCGCCACCGCTTACCGGCGACTAACGGAAGAAAAGAAGAGGTTGAGATTTCGTTCCACTAACCGCGTAAATTTGTACATAGTACAGTATGTTTGGGTTGGGTCACGTAAAAGTAATAGTGCCGTGAAACCGCCCTCACTCGACACAGACAATCAGTAAGGCTTTGTCGCATGAACAGAACGTGTCAGTTCGTTACTACTTCAGCAGCACACCGGTGTGTTAAAGAGCAGACCCACTACATTTACAATAACTTCAGCCAACGTCATCACGCTCTTAAAATGCATTTTACTCAATTGTAAATTTTGTGATTCTACTCTCTAACACACTGGTGTGCTGAAGTAGTAAAGAATTTATACGTTCTGTTCATGTGACAAAACCTTACTGATTGGCTGTGTCGGGTGGAGGCGAGTTTATGACACTTTTACGTGACCCAACCCAAACGTCCGTTTGTATGTATAGTAGTTGTTGCAAAAGCCTTCATGTTAAACACATTGCTTTAACCAATGTAATGCCAATGTTATTCAAGAAGCTGATGGTTGTGCTGCACCTGGCCTGTAATCCGGCACTTTGGGGCGAGGAAATGACAGTACAGCAGTTGGGTTAATTTCCATGTGTACCGGGATTGAGTGCTACAATCCCTTTGCACGCATGGGTTTTCTACGGGGTCCTCTCATTTCTTTCCATGTAAATATATCACAATAATGGAGTCTGCTGAGAATACAAATATAGGACCACAGGTCTTGGGAAATTGTTGCCACCAGTTCTATCCACCTTTCTGGCCTGTCTGCGGTTTCCCGCACACCTGCGCGTACACTGTACACAGAAATTCTGCAGCGTTTTCAAACGCAGATCGGATAAATGGCGCGATGTGAACATTCTCTAATGTTATTATCGAACATTATATTCCTTTCAACAGAACTTTATGGGCAAGAAGCTGCAGGAACTGGAGGAAAATTCAAGTCCAGCGAGTTTGGCGAGTGGCAAGGGGACAGCCCGACGTGCCATGTCACATGACATCACTCACTCCGACAACACTGTCAACCACATGGTATTATTGCCTACGATCTATCGTCATACGCTAAAAGATCTACTTGTGGCGTCTCACGGTCGTGAGAGATGGTCTCTGAGAGATGGTCTGACCATGGCTGATAATTACAATGCCGTCCACGATAACGGTATCGTCTGTTTAAAAGTATCGTTAAACGCTCACTTAATTTACATGTTTATGTAATTTTTTCGCGAAATATTTAATTTCCTGACAAAATATGCTGAAATCAGCTCGAGCCTCTCGTAAATCGCCCGACTTCTGTGCGGCTCCTTCACAGTGAGGGAGTGAGCACCTTGGCTGCCGCATTCTACACATTCGAACGCAAAAACACCTGGCAAAATATTGCAAAACAGCAGCAGCAGCTGCACGTGAATGTTGACGATGGTGATGTAAACAAACTGCGTGTTATTCCGCAGGTCCCGCCGTGCAGTGCGCCACCAACAAGCATCTTCCCTCAGCACTCCATCATCGGCCCAGAAGACGAGGACTTCCCGTCAGACAGTGAACAGGTAACGTAGGGGTGTGGGTCGTGCTGTGTCAGAACGTGCTCATTTCTCCGGCTGCCCGTGGAATCCTCAGCGCTTCACAACGAAGGTTGAGAGCACGTGAAACTTTAGGTGTAATTATTTTCTAGAAACAGTCAGTCGGTCATCGGCAAAAGCCGTTACGGAAGTTCTTGAGCCTAGATTTGAATTGAGGCCGGGGGTTGACAGTATTGGCGGCTGGGGGAAGATAGTTCCAGACTGGAGGTAGCAGATGAGAATGAGCGACCTCCCGCTGAGCAAAGGTCAACCGGAAGCTTCAGTAGAGAATCTGGTATGCTGAAGTGGAGGGGAGTAAAGTGAGATGAAAGAGACGGAAGAGGTAGGCGAGTGTGAGGATGGGAGTCGAGTGAGATGAGACGGGAGAGAGACGCAGGTCCGTGGAGGTTTGTAAAAACTGCGAGTGCGATTTGGGATGGTTTCCCCACCTCACATCGATTCTGATCAACCCTTCACGTGTCCAGTTCCTGAGCAGTGCCTGTACGTGTGTGTGTGTGCGCGTGTGCGCGTGGCCAATCCTTGCCCCAACAGTCGGTTGAGGCAGTAGGGGAGATCTATATGCGCGTCTCGCTGCAGGCCGATAACCAGGCGGTGTTTGCGCGCCTGGAGAGGGTCAAGGAGCGGCCTGCGCACATGGCGGTGTTCCTGCAGTACGTGGTGTCCCAGCACGACCCGGCGCCGCTGGTACGTCCTGCCTCGTGAACCACTCGACAGAGCACGTCCACGTCAGCTGGTACTGGGAGAAGCAGGCGCCATTTCCTGAGGCGGCAGACGGATTCTAACTTGATAGCGCACGTCCACGTAAGCTGGTACTGGGTGGCAGGCACCGTGTCGTGTGAGGGCAGCCCGGTTCTAACTTGATAGCGCACATTCTAACTCAATAACTCGCCAGAACCTTTGCTCCTGATGAAGCCGATCGCAACTGTCAGCATGTATAATGAACACAGCCTTTTGTTTAGGGTTAGCATCTAAAAAACAAAAGAGTAAAACTTGTAGCCGCGTCATTGTAGTCAACAGCAGGACAATTAGACAATTGTTTACTGGTTTTACCCTTCTTAGAAACGATCAGGACGTCATTAGAGGAGATGGAGCGATTTAGCGGCTCGTGCGCGGGTGGCACTAGGTGACTTACAACATCGCAGGATCACTGTAGATGGCTGCGGATTGTCAGGGCCTTGACCCAGCAGCGGTTTGATGATGGCTGATAACGATGACGGTGGTGATTTTATTGTGTGCGTTGTTGTTGTGCAGATGCTGTATCTGATGGCAGACTCGGTTCTCCATTCGAAGGACCCTCGCAAGACGTTCACTTCCTTTTATATGCTCTTTCTCGACCGGCAAGCGGTCAGTCACCCACACACGCATGCGTACATAATAACCTTCACTCGGACCCGCCACGCTAACAACCGCTTTTGGCCACTACGTGGCGGTAACGTCACCTAGGCGCTTGGGTTAAGCAAGCTAGATTGCCACATGAAGCGTCAAAGGCTCGCAAGGGGCACTGATGGATTAACTTGTTGACTGGAAGCCATTCGCAGCTTAGTGGTGGTGGTGGCGTCGCCACGGCGTTAGTGCCAAGCTAGGTGCACTTTGAGGCCATGTAAAATGTGGAGATTTTGCCGGTAGGCAATGACCCAAGTGTTGTGTGTTAATTGACTGGGACTGGCAGGTCTGCTCCCACACACAAAACACTCCTGCACCAGTGCGTGTTTATGCAACACCAGATGATACCACTGTAGAAGGTGGCATTCAGTCACTTGTACCAGGGCGTGACTTTGGTTAATTCGTACACAAAAACACGTTCAGTGCTTGTATGGAGAGTCGCGTGTGCTCGCCAGTTTGTGGTATGCTGTGTTGCGCGACTGTACTACGTGCTGAGCAGCAGAGGGCGGCGCAGTCAAACCCATCGCTGTACAGTGGTCCCTCGCTTTACCATGGCCTCACAATACAATTAAATCACTTTGCGATATACCAACCATCCCCTGTTTGGCATGCTCGCTAACCGCACTTGACCCTACAGTCTGTTAAGGCTATACGGGGGTTTCTGGTCTTTGTTTTCTGAACGCTCCGCGGTGTCGCTGCGATGTCCTTGGTAGTGGAGCGGCATCGTCGCTGTACCGTTTGCCGTGTTTGTTTTCACAGCCCCTGAAGGTGACCCTGATAGATACCACGCAGAGCGAGTTTGGTAGGTATTCCCACCGCACACCGCCACCAACACCATGTCCTCTAACCACAAACGTGTTGTCGTTAGCTGTCATTCAAATGTTTGACCGAGCACCGCATTTCTTTTCGCAGACGAAGCAAAAAACCGGGAGGATGTCCCCGAGGCGACGCTGGTGGAAGCTCGGGATAGCGTGCTGAAGGTCATCGAGGAGCAACTGCAGGACTACAGGCAAGGACGCTACGAGCACCACACACGGGCCCCGCTCGCTCGCGCAACACCGAGACGGCCCTCGCCCTTCGCGAACCCTCGCGAAGCTCACACGAAGCAACGTGATCCGGCCAGGTGGCTCGGCTGTTGAGAGAGCAGCCCGCAATGGGAAGGCTGCAAGTTCAATAAGATGTCTTGCTGTCTGGTACAGCAGTAAGACGGACAGCCATCTGGTACGGCAGTAGGATGCCCGGCTGTCTGGGACGGCAGGAGGAGATGCCCTGCTGACGAGTACAAAGAGATGTCCTGCTGTGTTTTCTAGGAGCAAGAGTGAGATGGGTCTCGGGAGCTTCTACGGAGAGAACGAGCTCATGAGCCTGAGCGGGAATCCGGTGGAGGAGCGCATGGCGGCGGAACAGCTCTGCGCCAAGCTCATGGACATCATGTGAGTGGCAGCCGCCTCCGTGCCCCCCCCCCCGTACGCACACGGGTTCTCACGGCTGGTCACCGCCAAGCTCGCGTGGGGCGGCGCGTCACTGCCCGTCGATTAAAATATATTTCCGCGCTCGCAAATTCTGAGTCGTTCTGCTCTCTCTCTTTGAGAGTGAAAGAACGCTGCGCGCGTTATAAGTGGTAGATTATTATTACTAGATTAATAATGAGGGGGGATTGTTGGCAGTAGCGGCAGTGATTGTAATAATTAGGACATTTATAATCGTAGCAAACATTATGGAAATCCCGACGCGGTAACTTCTCTTTGGGTTAGTGGTGGCACAGTGGTTAACGCATTGGGCTATGAACCCAGCGTGGTGATGTATGGCCAGCCATACACCCGAAGACTGACAATCATGGGGAAGGCCTTATCCAACAGTGGATTGACATGATGAGAATGGCAAATGGGTAAACTTGTGGATGATGGATTTTGATCTGGTATTGGCAGGAGAGTGATTTGTATCATGACATTGTTTTGAATTGTCCTTTTTGCACTTAACTAACAATATTAATCATGTTTTTTTGTTTGTCTTTCTAGTGGGAAAATGGATGAGGAGAGAAGGTATGATATATGTCTAACATGACGGCTTTCGTGACCAATGTTATCCATAGTATATCCCTTTTAATGGGTTAGTCACGTAAAAAATAAGCGTCGTAAACCTGCCTCCACCCGACACAGCCTATTAGTAAGGGTGTCACGTGAACAAAACGTGCCAATCCTTTACTACTTCAGCACACCGGTATGTTGGAGAATGAAACGACAACATCAGGAACAAACGTTCTGATTAAGCTGATTGCAACTATCAGCAAAACGTAGTATCAGAGAGACCATTATACTCGCACAGAGACCCACAGACTCAGATTTTTGTTTGGAAACCTTCCCCCAGACCTGTTCACCAAGGGAGACCCTAGCAGGAGTGCTAGACTCATGACCTGTTCACCAAGGGAGACCCTAATAGGAGCACTGGACTCCAGACCTGTTCACCAAGGGAGACACTAGCAGGAGTGTTGGACTCCAGACCTCTGTTTTCCATGGAAGACCCTAGCAGACCTGTTCACCAAGGGAAACCCTAGCAGGAGCGTCTGGAATCCAGACATGTTCACCGAGTGAGACCCGAGCAAGAGTGCTGGACTCCGGGTAACATAGCTCTGGGGTTCACTGCAACACGACAACCACCTCCGCCTCGATAAGGGTACCATGGGAATGCGTGGCTCAGTGCCGGGTACATGCCGCTGCTGCTGTCGCTAGGAGCGCCATGATGCAGGTGATCACCACGTACATGCACGGCGTCGGGGTCAAGATGAAGTGGGCGCGCCCCGTCCCCTCTCTGGAGCGGCCCCCTTCCAACACCGACAAGCGCCTCTTCAGCATCTTGCCCAACAAGAAGAAGGTAACCGAGTGCTGCTAGTGCACCGACACCGTAGGGCAGGTCCGGTTATATACGATTACAGTCCCCTCTCGGTGGTTTGTGGGCTCAACACCCGGATTGTGGATCGGCTGCTTGTGCAGAGAATAAGATGTCTGTCCGCACGCCGGTTCGACCGTTGGATGCTCCTCGCTCGTCGAGGTGGCTCGGTGGCCGGGCGAGCGCCTCACAGTGAGGTTGCAAGTTCAATTCCCGGTTGGGGGGGGATGGACTCGGCCCATCATCGTTTTTCTAGAGTCGATAAAATGATTACCGCTTTGTGGGGAAGTCAACTGTCGTCCTGTGGTTGGACTCTCGCTTGCCATAGCGATGTGGAATTTCCATCACTAGCTCAGGGCTGTTACCGAGAGTCGAGCACCGTCTCAATGCGTAATTGAGCAGGAAATGGCTTCGAATTGTGTTTAAGAGCTGCTCTTTTGGGATAGCCGTGTCGAGCGTACCTCCTGTCTCCTTCGCGACGTTTCACCTCCCTCATTGGAGGCTTCATCAGCCATCTCAACCGTGGGAGGCAAAATATCGTGAAGGAGAGAGGAGTAACACCTGCCACGGCTATGCAAAAAAGTGAAAAATCCGCTCTTGAGAGCAATTCTCTTTCATCGAGCAGATAGCGTGGCCGAGCAGTCTTAAAGTGCTGGCTTTAGCCTCCTGCTGGTTCGGTTGCCTGGGTTGAAATCCCACCGCTGCCAACCTACGCTCATACACACGTACACTCGCAGTGACACGAGCAACAAAGGGCTTACGAACCGCCAATGCCGTTTGCGTTGATTGCCCGCATTGACTGATGTGCGTGCTGTGTGCGTGCTCTGCCTTGGCAGCCCGTCCCCAAGAAGGAAAAGGATCTGGTGAAGGAGAACGACAAGAAGCGGTTCTCCTTGTTTCAGGACAAGTTTAAACGGGATCGAGAGAAGGGCAGTCAGTTCTGTGAGTACCCTGCACGCGTCGCTCGCGGTCACACGCTGCTTCGCGTGCGGCGTAATTGTGCACATACACAGCCCCTCGGTCGTTCCACTGCTGGATGTGGGTCACCCCACGCCACGCGGGGTCGTGGGGGTTCAGCTGAGGTTAATTTGCCGCGCTTGTAAGCGCGGGTTGGCGGAGGTGGCAAGGGTGGACGTACGGTACAGCAGTAGGTTTTGCTGTACTGGCCGTTGCCGCGCGGTACATAGCCTCGCAGTCCGATGACAGAATACAACATATACGATTATCTCCATAGTGTTTTAAGGGTTTAGATCATGATCTAACCCTTTGAACCAAATATACGATTATCACCTTCACGGATTGACACGTGTATCCCGAGCTGAAGGATAAATATAATAACGAGCCTCCACATGTCCTTGGGATGTCCCTTTGCCCCTATCGCCTCGCTTCCCTCCCCGTCCCCTCCCCGCTCCCTCCTTGTCCACAAGTAACTTGTTGTATTTTGTGGTCCCCAGATTTCCCTTCGATGCCTGTGTCCCACCCAACCGATGGTAACTCCCCCCCTCACTGCTCCTCATCTGTGGCCAATAACGCGTGTGCACAGTAGGGTCCTTAATCAGTGATCGTGTTGATGTCGGTTTTCACGGCTTGACGTATGAGAATTTCTCCGAAGAATTGTTATTTCGGTTTCGCTGTGGCGAGAATATTTTACGTTGCGACGTTTTGCCTGAAGGTGTCTCCGACGGAGGCAAAACGTTTGCCCGACGATGCCTCCAACATGGGAGGTCTTCTTCTTTGCGATTCTTCGAAGCACGATGGTCATGGGAGGTGAACTGTACTGAGGAAGAGGGGCGGAACGCTTGCCACGGCATACCCGAAAGAACAGCTCTCAAAATCTATTCTCATAAATGAGTTTCGTTGTTTAAATCACTCGGCAATGGGTTTAGTGATCGGAACACACAAACCCCACGATAAGGTTACGATCCACGGGGGAGGGTGGGTTGTGCAGATAAAGTGTGCGCTTGTGAAAGATTCGAACCTGGTACCCCCAGTTCGACCGTGCATAACATATTAAAGCATTTGCTTCGTTACACGTAGATTAGGCGTCTATCACTGCTCGTATTTGCCGGCGGTGGCGCGTCCCCTGGCGTGTGTCTCACCGACGCGCGGGACGCGGTTTGTCGGCGCGTGGAGCAGGCCGCTCGAGCTCTCTGCCCAAGCTGCCGCGGCTCACGGGGCACTCCTCCTCGCTCGACGAGCTCTTGTTCGAGTCCCCCTCACCCGGGACCGGGGCCTACCCCAGCGTCACCCCCATCAACAGCTCCTCCCCGCGGCTCCTGCCGCGATACCCGACGGTGGACGAATCGGACCTGGAAAACGGTGCGCGGCGACTCGCTCTCTACGGCCGCTGCACCTGCGTCATCATCAGTATCGTCAGGAGAAGCTTAATCATGAGCGCGGTCATCGTTAGTATCATCAACAGCCAGCATCATCAGCATCATCATCATAACAGTAGTATCGGAATCGTCTAAGTATCGGTCGCTTCACTGCACTCTATGGCACCCTGAGTTTGATTCCTGGCCATGGATAATGTCAGTGGCGAGTGATATCAGAGCATGTCTCATGCCTCCCCTAGGTCGACTCGGTCTTAAATGAGTGCCTCTTGCTCCGTGTAAACATCAGCCGGTTGTATTCCTGACCACACCATCCCCTGTTGTGCCGTGCAAGCCTTCACATATTGCGACTCATTAATTTTGCATGGTTATGCCATAAGTATGTGTGGCTACCTGCACGTTGGAGCCTTTGTAAAAAGGTGTTCACTTGGTGTTCAAACATCTTAACGTGTTCTTATTGCCGATAAGGGTAAAAACTTCGTATTTTTATACTTTATTATATAGATAGATGTTTATTATTACTCGCTATCACCACCAGCCCCAACTGTGTGTGTAGCTATAAGGTGGGGGACCTTCGTCTTTGTTCATCCTCAGAGGCTGGAATATAAGCAGCCAAAGCTCGATCTGCCCTCCCCTGAATGTTGCGCCAACCCGTGCCGGCCTTCGTAGTGCTTGCAGCACCTCCACCAACAGCCCGTGTAAGGCTTGACGGGGCATCTCCGTGTGTGCTTGTATCCAGGTGGAATTAACGCGTCGATGGGTCGCCGCTCGTCCGAGCAGCTGGGCGCCACGGACGGGCGCGCGCACAGGCACCGTGTGTCCTTGGAACCCCCAGTGGAGCCCTCGCCGATCCCAATGGGGGACGAGGATGGAGGGGACTCGGACAGGTACCCCTCGTCGCCGCCTCTGTGCCATCACACTCGCTCGCACCGACACCGAGCCCGCACATGCGGGCGCTGCACGCACGCACAAGCCAGCGGTCAGGTGGTCGCGCGTGACTTAGACGGTGGAGCAATGAGCTGATAGCGATGAACGCCACCTCCTTCATGGACGTCAACCCCCGGCCCAACGACTGAAGTCAAGAAGAAGCTTCCTCAGCCATGTGCAGCCCCTAACAAC